>OY757919.1:17880885-17895885 GCA_963585895.1 Sepioteuthis lessoniana
ATACTAAACAATCTGATGATGAGTCCACAATTTTGAAAGTTATCTTCTATTTGTTGATTACTCTTAGGTCTGGTTTTCTGGCCAAGATTAGGTGATCCGTGTGTATGTCAAAGTCCCATAGGAGTTTATGTGTGTTATCTTCTGGGACAGATGCTGGGTTGTGCATATACCATTTGTTGGTATGGTATTATTATTATTATTATTATTATTATTATTATTATTATTTGGTATCTGAATTAAATTAGCGGCTTGAAAAATAAATTCGACCTTAAATCAGCATCCAGGGATCAACATGGAAAACCAACTAATTCAAGTCTTTTTCTGTCTGTCTGGCTATCTGTCTATATTAACCGACCCGCTCTCCACGTGCAGGATAGGACACAACGCCAATTTTTAAGAAGAGTTTAACAGGGTTGAATTTAGTGTTGTCTTTCTCCTAGCCCAATGACCATACCTGGATTGAAGAGCTTTGTCTATCTTACAATTTACCGAAGATATAAAAGTTGGAGGCAGGTATTAATGTAATGTGAAATGCAAACACCCTCGTCCAGGATTTGAACTTTTGTCGTCCTATCCATTTTCTACAAAGGATAAACAGTGCACCATGACTCCTTCCTCCTCTCTCTCTCTATCTATCTATATATATATATATATATATATATATATTATAACTTTGTGGCCAAGTCTGGTTAGAGGGCTTTTGTCTTTCAGTATTTCAGTATTTCGTGTGTCAATTATTGTATTAAGGTTTTGTTGACTTGATTTCCTGTTTATTTGTTGGTGTTTTTCTAATATGTCAAAGTCAGAAAATCAATGTCTGTTTATTATCGTCCTAACTTGGCCATATATTATATAAGAGATTTTCAAATTAGCAACCACTACTTTCTCTCTGTTCTGAAAACCTCTTAGCATGTTTTTTTACGTCATATATTCCACATTCTTCTTTCTTTTCATTTCTTTTTTCGCGAGATTCTCAGTTCATCTATTTTTTTAAGAGTTTTTTTCTCGTGTCTACTTTAAAGAAATACACAAAAATCTTTCTCATATAAAAAAAAGCAATACAGAATAAAAGAAAAGAAAATAGCTGAAGATGCCACACAAGCATTTCAATAAACAAATGTTAAATATTTCATTAAAACAGTTACGGATGATCTGAAATAATCCCTCTAATCGAGACAAAATTAAAATTGCAATTCATAGCACGCGGTTACTGCCATAATTTAATTGAAAACCAGTTGCACAAAGCCATCACTAGGCAGGATATTCTAAAATTAAAATGAAATGAGATGTTGAATTGCATTCTCATCGTAACAACATTTAACAATTCTCTCCTACCACTAACTAAAATAATTAAGAACTGTCGGGACATTTCCAAATTAAACTTTAAATTAAAAGATATTTTTCAAGAACAAAGAACACTATCGTATTATCAACCAAATAACCTCAGAGAATTGAGAATAAGCAAAAAACGTACAAAATAACAAATATGCCTGCAATAAAATCCACTAAATTTTGTCAACCATTTAATATTAGTTTCTACCAATGCAATTACCATTGATTCAGAAACTTATCCATTTGTTTAACAAGTTAGACAGTTTTTAAAACATACCCCAAAGTAGCTGAGTAATTTACTTATTGGAAACTCAGAATCGTTATTTTATGTTAGATTAAACAACTACAAACAAAGAATCAAATTTAAAGAACCTAAAAAAACAACCTCAACAGACCAACATTGCCACCCAACAGACCGTGAATTCAACAGAGACACAAAATTCACAATCGTAGAATAACTGAAAAAAAAGTATTGGATTGCAATATATATAGTTGAAACATTAGAAATTAAACGTATGAAGTTCCTTCAACCACTGACCTTAAATGATTTTGACATCAAACTAAACAATCCACAAAAGACCGCATTGGACCAAAATGAATGGATTGAAGGCGACATGAGCTGTAAAATAAATATCTAAGAAAAATATTTGATTTAAACACTCACGGATAATTTTAATCAATTCCCTGACAGGGACACTTCGTACCTTAGGGATTGTCTTCTCCATGCAACCCAATCGTTATGTAGACATGGCACGCAGTGGTCATGACATGGTCAGCAAAATATCATTTGGCCCAGCCAACTGGGGCTTCAGAATGTACCCACTATATATCAACGAGTGTCCTGGTTATAACTGTAAACAAACGTAATGGTGAGGTTCGTGTAATGCTGGAGCTTTGGTGAATGTAGAGTACATCTTCATTGTCCTTGCTCCCCGATTCACTCTGGCCCGGAGTTGTAGCATCTGATAGGGTCCTATCTATGGATCAAATAGAACTAAACTGTATACTTATGCTAAACGGAATTGTCTCCGTTAAAAGAATTTGGCAATTTGCAACCCAGAAGTTTTGATATGCCATTAAACTAAATTCCTTAACTTATATATATATATATATATATATATATATATATATATATATATATATATATATATATATATATATATATGTATCCGTGTAGCATGAAAAGGGTTAAATAGAACTTTGACACAAAGTTAGAAAATATTATGTATAATGAATGAAATGCAGGTAACACAAAAGAAATAGACGATGAAAAATATATCCATCGGAAGAAAGTAATTGCGTTAAGAAAGCGAAACGATGATGAATTACTGAATAAAACCAGGATAGATAAAACATGAGAACAAGTTAGATAAAAAAATGATTAGAAAAAATGATTAGGGTATATCTAAAGTGTTTTCCTTTTCAACAAAATCACATCATGACTCTTTTAAAAACTATCACTGATTCCATTAACACACACACACACTCACACACGCATATATATATATATATATATATATATATATATATATATATATATATATATATATATATATATATTTTATTCGGTCCAATTGAACCGGAGTCAGGAATAATTCTGTCAAGACAAAAAAATCATTCAACTATGAACATTTAATTTTTCCTGGTAAAGAGCTCAATGTAACTGACATCACAGAGCAAAATTTTCTTTAAGAAAAACAAAAACCGGTCACATTAGGATTATAAATTTATTTCCATCCTATTATGGGTATTGATATGAATCAATGACACCAAAAATAACAGGATGTCTTCTGAGCTAATGGATAAAATAATTCAGAATAGACACAGGAAGAGAGGGTAGGAGGGGGTAGAAGAGGGGTGAAGAGTTTCCCCCCCATTTCGCCCACTTCCGGGTTTTTGGTTTTATTACCAGTTGGAATTATAGTGAATTAAATTTTTTTTAAATTTTTAAATTCCAAATACATTTCAACTTAAAAGTCCAGATTTAATAATAATTTAGAGAAGTACAAAAAAAAAACCTTAAATTAAATTCAAAATTCAAAATTAAAATTTAAAATTCCAAATTTGTATTCGTGCTATTAATTCAGTTAACCTTCCATTGAAAAGTACGTACACATCACATATCATCTTTTTATTTTAATTTATTTTATTCATTTCACCTCGAATCTCAAATTCAAATTAATCCTGTTTTGGTTAATTAAACATGACCTATGATAATTTGTCTATAGTATATATATATATATATATATATATATATATATATATATATATATATATATATATATGTGTGTGTGTGTGTGTGTGTGTGTGTATTTACTAAGCTCAGCTTAGTCTGGCACAAGACCATAATGGTTAGACACCCAGTGAGAAGCAAACTCACAGCAGTCATTTCTATTTTGGTATGTGTATATCACATAATGTTTATATGTATTTACTAACATCAGCTTAGTCTGGCACAAGGCCACAATGGTGAGACACACAGTGAGAAACAACGTAAACTCATGTATATATATATGTGTGTACGAGGATCATTAAATAAGTTTACAGACTTTTTTCGTATGGGCACTTTTATTGATAGTACACACATAAAACTCTAGCCCCCCCCCTCGAAGTAATCTCCTCCGGCTGCAATGCACTTTGCTGTACCGTTCCAACAACTTCTGGAAGGCGCCATGGAACTCCCCTTGTGTGAGCGTGTCAATGACCTTCGTCACAGCCTCTTTCATCTCCTCAATTGTCTCATAACGACAGCCTCTGAGCTTAGGGACTAACCAAAAGTCACAGGGAGCAGGGTCTGGACTATAGGGACGGTGAGGAACTGTCTTGACGCCCATATTGGTCAAATAGTCAGTGACAAGGATGGAGTTGAGGACTGGTGCATTGTCCTGGTGGAAATGCCACTGACCCGATTTGAAGAGTGCTGGTCTCCTTCGACGGAATCTCTTCTTGAACAACCTTAAAACCTCAAAATAGTAACCCTAACCCTAACCCTTTGGTCAATCAACTGTGGTGTATTGACTTCCTTACTCCTCCCACACCTCTCCTCCCACCTCACAAATTCCCTGCCTTCTTTGAATCTCTTATGTCACTCAAAAACTGATGCTCGATTCATGCAAGATGCTCCAAAAGCAGTCTGAAGCATTCCATACGTTTTTGTGACATTTTTTTCCAAGTTTAAAACAGAATTTTATTGCATATCTTTTTTCTAAAGTGTCCGATTGCATTTATGAAATTTACCATCTGTGACAATCAGGTTTTAGTAAGGTGTATTCCAATTGCCGCTGTTGCTGTTCATTTGAAGCTGAAATCATAAACATTGGTCAGTCATCTCATAAGATGTATAGCAATATAATACTGAATTTTCAAGAGTCTATGACAATGTTAAATGCCTATAAAAAAGTCTGGAAACTTATTGAAGGCACCACGTATGTACGTATGGACAAATATGAAAATCCAGTTATCCAGAGAATCCTTGAATTTTTAATTGAAATATATACGATTAATGCTCCCAACTATATATATATATATATATATATAAAGAGAGATAAAGAGGGAGAGAGAGAAAGAGAGTTGGGAGCATAAAGTGAATTGAGCAACAGGAATTCGAACTCCGTAACTTTAGCCAACCGTATCGTACGAGCAGGACACGAATCAACGTCTATATTTTTTGCGAAGTTTAACGGGTTTAAATTCATGTTAATAATCTCAGTCTGCCCAACTTGTTACGCAAACCAAGATGAAGAATAATGAAATTCCTACCTTTCCAGATCGTATTAGCGTTATGTGAAATGTAAACAGCCTCGTCCAGGATTTGAACTCAAGTCACCTAGTCCATTTCTGAGGATGGTGACTATTACACCACGAATTACTCCTCCATATCTATATATATATATATATATATGCGGAGAGAGAGAGAGAGAGAGAGAGAGAGAGAGAGAGAGAGAGAGATGCATGCGTTTTTGATTTGATTTGGTTTTATGGCATATCAACCATTGTTGGCTATTTAAAGCCAAATATCAAATTTTTCTTTTTGACCCATAGATAGGACACTTTCTCGTCTACCACGGTGGGCCAGAGGGAGTATGGGAGCAATGGCAATGAAGGGGTACTCCGCATTTCCCAAAGCTTCAGCATTACTGAAACCTCCTCATGAGATTGTTTGAATTCATAACACGATATTCGTTGGTGGGGGTCTTACCTTTCTGGAGAGATGTAGTCGGTGTAGTGTGTGTGTGTGTGTGTGTGTTAAATTAGAATGACAATCTAATTTAACAATTAGAATTCTACTTTTTATCATAAGAAATATATGGCATTATCTCGTGAAGATTTGACTGACGACTAAAGGATCAAAAGTTAAATAAGAAATCTAACGATTTTTAATCATGGATACGCTCTGGCTGGTTGAATCACGGAAGTCACATGACCAGAAATCGGAAAAGCGAAAAGAATCTAGATTTTTTAAAGGTCTTGGTAACGGCGTAAACAGTCGGGCATATTTTTTTTTTTTTTTACTTTTTGAGATTTTTCCACGGAAATTAATTTGTGAAGAGTTATTTTCTCTTTCTAATGTATTTACGTAATGACGGTTGGAAACCTATTGAAAAAGCCGGGCTGTTCGTCAGTGGAAGAAAAATGACTGCAAAAGCCAGCAATCATATTCGCAATGTTACAAAAGATGTTATTTTAAAACAGTAAGTAGAATTACTTACAGATAACCTATATTTTGTACACATTCACTCTGGAATTTAAATAGATACAGCAATTATGAATAAATCTTCGACAAATCTGCTTCTCTAATATATATATATATATAGGGAGAGAGAGAGAGACAGAGAGACAGACAGACAAAGACAGAGAGAGATGGAGACAGAGACAGAGAGATTAACTGACTTTCAAATAATGTTAATGGCTTTTTTATCATTAAGGTTTTTCGGACTTCATCTTCATTGTTATATCCACAACGTTTCATCCGATATGTCCTCCGGCCTTCTTCAGGTGTTTGTCGAACTCGGGAACCTTTACGGAACTTCGAACTACGTCCTTTATTGAAACCACGGGGGTCACCTGTTCTGATTCCGTTTGCCATAACCGGGTACAAGTGTTAAGCATTCCTGTATATTACTCGCCTGTAGTGAGGATTGAACCTGCAACCTTCAGATGATTGTCTTCAATCCTCACTACAGGAGGATTGTGTTCAATCCTCACTACAGGCGAGTAATATACAGGAATACTTAACACTTGTACCCGGTTATGGCAAACAGAGTCAGAACAGGCGACCCCTGTGGTTTCAATAAAGGACGTAGTTCGAAGTTTCGTGAAGGTTCCCGAGTTCGACAAACACCTGAAGAAGGCTGAAGGACATATCGGCTGAAACGTTGTGGAAATAACAATGAAGATGAAGACAATAGTCCGAAAAACCTTAATGATAAAAAACAAGAAGCTTCGTCTCAGAAACTTAGACAACTAAAGTAAATGGCTTTTGAAAACATACAGAATGGAGCGAAAGTCACTTACTAACATAAAGAAATAAAAAACAGTTTTTTTGAAATTTATTATCCGTTTTTATTTATCTATTTCAACGATATTTAATAAATATTTGTAAGATTTGTTTTAATTTCTTTGCTTGAAGGCATATCAACCAAAGATACATGCTCTTCCTCCTTCTTTACTTCATACAACGCGTTGTTTTTGCAAATTGACCTAATCTCATAAAAACACAAATTAATACGCAACTATAACCCATACACACATCAACGCGCACACACACACACACACACACACACACACACACACACACACACACACACACACACACACACTTACAACCACACGTAAAAAATATCATACAAAACCACAACGGTTTTTGACTGTATTTTTTCGATTTTCGGTTCATTTCATTTTCTTAATTGCAAGCTGATTGTTGTTTTGAAAAGAACTCCATGAAATTCAGGGCTCGAAGTCTAAATTCCATGAATGACAAAGCTATCCTAGTAGAAAAAAACACGGAATCTATATCATGGAAAATAAGGAGCAATTTCAGATTTTCAATTTAATAAGCACAAACAGGAACTGATTTTAGTAATTTACTCAATAATTGAATCATTTAAAAAAATATGCTAGAGCGTTTATTAATTCTATTTCCTATGCACTAGTTGGGTGTGAACATTAGACGTTTCATTTATTAATCTCTACTTGTGTAGGGATTTTGTAAATCTTTACATATATATTTTTGCTGCCTTTTGCAAATTGTCCATAATTACTGAATATTATCTTTCATCATCAGTCATACAATTCATATTAATCAACTTTAGATAATCTTCTCCTGTGCAGACACAGACATATTTTGGTATGTTGACGAGTTTATACATATATAAATATATATATATATATATAATATTATATTATATTATTTTATATTATGTTATAAAAGTGTTGGTTGTCACTAAATCACTTTGTGGCTTTGTGTAAAACCAAGCGCAATATAAGATGGAGAGTGCTCAATATCTAGGATAGAGCTATAATATAATAATGAATAAATAAATAAATGTTAGATATATATATATTTAATTCATGAAATTTAGACCGAGACCCCTGGGTTTCATGGATTTTTTTGCAAAACAACAATCATTAGGCAGTAAGAAAATGAAATGAATCGAAAATCTAAAAAATACGAAAAAATGCGGTTTTGTATGATTTTTTACGTGTGGTTGTAAGTGTGTGTGTGTGTGTGTGTGTGTGTGTGTGTGTGTATGAGTGTGTGTGCGTAAGCATGTATGTGTTCTACTTGCGTATTAATGCGTGTGTGTATGAGTTAAAGCCAATTTGGAAACGTAGCGCGTTGTATTAGCGGTTGTTGTCGGTGTATCCTAATATTTCTCTACATTATTTCATTTCTGTATCTGTTGGTGACTATAGCTAAGGAACAAAACATCATCATTTTGTTTATTCCCCTCTACATGAAATTCATCTCCTCAATTGTCTCATAACGACAACCTCTGAGCTTACATAATAACCAAAATTCACAGGGAGCAAGGTCTGGACAATATGGAGGCTGAGGAAGTCTTGATGCCCATATTGGTCAAATAGTCTGCGACGAGGATGGAGTTGTGGACTGGTGCATTGTCCTGGTGGAAATGCCACTGATTTGAAGAGTGCTGGCCTCTTCCGACGGAATCTCTTCCTGAACTGCTTTAAAGCCTCAACATAGTAACCCTAACCCTAACCCTTTGGCTAATCAACTGTGGTGTATTGATTTCCTTACTCCTCCCACTCTTTTCATCATCCCTCACAGACTCACTGCCTTCATTGAATCTCTTACGCCACTCAAAAACTGATGCTCGATTCATGCAAGATGGTCGAAAAGTAGTCTGAAGCCTTTCATACGTTTATGTGGCATTTTTTCCAAGTTTAAAACACAATCTTATTGCATATTGTTCTTCTAAAGTGTCAGATTGCACTTTTGAAATTCACCAGGTGTGACAATCAGATTTTAGTAGGATGTATTCCAATTCCTACTGTAGCTGTTCATTTGAACCTGAAATCATAAAAGATTGGTCAGTAATCTGATAAGATGTATAGCAATAACATAGGGAATTTTGAAGAGTGTACGACAATTTTAAATGCCTCTACAAAAAAGTCTGGAAACTTATTGAAGACACCACGTATCAAAATAGTACGGCATTTAAAACTACATCCGGTTTCACCATACTTAAATTAAACGGAGGCAAAGATATACTAGGATAAGATTTTCTGAATAATTTTTTATTAATGTTTGAAATATTGACATGTATTATTGTGACTGTTATTTTTGTTATATTTTGATACTTATTGTTACTTGAAGGTTTAGGCTTGCATTTATACTTTGGATAAATAAGTATATTTTTGTGCAGATTCGCTTCCAGAATGTGTTCAAGAAAGAACATAGCCTTCTTGTGCAGTTCCCATCAAGTTTTTTCTCGATGTGTTTTGTAAACGATCATGGGGTGCATCCACATAGTAGTATGGGCACTGTCACAGTTTGGAAGGAGATCCCGTTTTATCCCATTGGATTGATCAGATTTTCATATAATCGATAACCAGTTAATTGCATTCTACGCTTTTCTTCAGTGTATGTTGACATCATATATATATATATATATATAAATATATATATATATGTGTGTGTGTGTGTGTGTGTGTGTGTGTAGGATTTCAATTGAGTGGTTCTGTGGCGTTATAGTTAACCTTTTTAAATGCTATTTTACTCTTTTGAGAGCTTTTTCACATAAGAATAAGCGGATAGTTTCTCATAAGAGTTTGAGTGACAGCAAATCTATTTAAATCTCTATGACTCTTCTCAGTATACTGGCTTTTCTTAATTATATATATATATAAAAGAAAAGAATATGAAAAGGATTTAAACACACAGACACACACACACACATATATATATATATATATATATATATATGTATATAATCTATGAATGTATAAGTGTGTGTATATATATATATATGTGTGTGTGTGTGTGTGTGTGTGTGTGTGAATAATGCGTGTCTTAGCGTAAGAATGTAAATGAGACGATGTCCAGTTACCTTGATTGTACAAATGATTAATCGGTTACGGAAATATGTGTGTAGATAATCAATCGAAAATTCTTGCGTATATTTTACAATTAGAATTTTGCATAGACGAATGGTCAGAGTTGAAGAAGTCATTGGTTTTCTTTGTCCTTGTCAGAATCACAAATCGATCAGGAAATTGATAGATTGACTGGGACATAAAGATGAATGGTCATTTTTATGCCATTTCTTTTCTTTTTGGTTAGATTAGTTCAGTATTGGCCGGCTGTAATTAAGGTCCGAATGGTTTTTCTTGGCCCGCTGAACCTTCCGATGACATATCACATGACTCTTTTGATCTTGTATATCATTTGTCTTGTGTACATCAGTAGGCACCAAACACCTTTCGCTGCCGAAGGGCATTGACTGTCTTATTTAATCTTATTCTGTTGATTTGTTTCATAAAATGTTTGTATGGATTCTGATTCAAGGAAATTCCGATGAGAAATTCGGTGGATATATTAATTTGAACCATTTTGAAAATTGTATCTCATTGGTTTTCATACGAACATTTATTTTTGCATGGACTTTATTGTTTTTATTGCTTCTTTGAATGAGAAGAAGAAGAAGAAGAAGAAGAAGAAGAAGAAGAAGAAGAAGAAGAAGAAGAAGAAGAAGAAGAAGAAGAAATTCTTTTGTCGGGGAAATAAATAATGCGAGATAGAGAAAATGAAAGAATAGAAAAAAAAAGTTGAAGAAAATTTGGAGTGGGGAAAGGACAATAGAAATGAAAGAAAAATCTTTTTTTTTTTTTGAGAAGAAAATTAGGAGAGGAAGAAAAAAACTGGAACAAAATTTCAAAAAATTACCCACAAGAAAGAAAGAAAGAAAGAAAGAAAGAAAGAAGAAGAAGAAGAAGAAGAAGAAGAAGAAGAAGAAGAAGAAGAAGAAGAAGAAAACATGAAGTAAAAAGTAAAAAGAAAAATATAAAAAGAAAACAGGCAAGAGAAAGATGTCTTCTTTTCTACCTCTTCTTCTTTCTTGAAATTTTCTTCCCACAAGAATGTCAAAAAGAAGAAGAAGAAGAAGAAGAAGAAGGGGAAGAAATTCTTTTATCGGGGAAATAAATAATAAAAGATAGAAAAAAATGAAAGAATAGAAAAAATTTGAAGAAAAATTGGTGTGGGCAAAAGACAATAGAAATGAAAGAAAAATCTTTTTTTTCTTGGAGAAGAAAATTACGAGAGGAAGAAAAAACAGGAACGAAATTTTAAAAAATTACCCACAAAAAAGAAAGAAAGAAAAAAAGAAAGAAGAAGAAGAAGAAGAAGAAGAAAAAGAAAAAGAAGAAGAAGAAGCCATAAAGTAAAAAGTAAAAAGAAAAATATAAAAAGAAAACAGGCATGAGAAAGAAGATGTTTTCTTTTCTACCGCTTCTTCTTTCTTGAAATTTTCTTCCCACTAGAATGTCGAGAAGAAGAAGAAGAAGAAGAAGAAGAAGAAGAAGAAGAAGAAGAAGAAGAAGAAGAAGAAGAAGAAATTCTTTTGTAGAGGAAATAAATAATGAAAGATAGAAAAAAATGAAAGAATAGAAAAAATGTGAAGAAAATTTGGAGTGGGGAAAGGAATATAGTAAAGAAAGAAAAATCTTTTTTTTCTTGGAGAAGAAAATAAGGAGAAGAAGAAAAAAACTGGAACAAAATTTTTAAAAATTACCCACAAAAAGAAAGAAAGAAAGAAAGAAGAAGAAGAAGAAGAAGAAGAAGAAGAAGAAGAAGAAGAAGAAGCCATAAAGTAAAAAGGAAATAAGAAGAATATAAAAAGAAAACAGGCAAGAGAAAGAAGATATCTTCTTTTCTACCGCTTCTTCTTTCTTGAAATTTTCTTCCTACAAAAATGTCTAGAAGAAGAAGAAGAAGAAGAAGAAGAAGAAGAAGAAGAAGAAACGATAAAGTGAAAAGGAAATAAGAAGAATATAAAAAGAAAACAGGCAGAGAAAGAAAATATCTCCTTTTCTACGTCTTCTTTCTTTAAATTTTCTTCTTACAAGAAGAAGAAAAAGAAGAAGAAGATAACGAAGAAGAAGAAGAAAAAATGAATATATTTATCACTGGACAAAAAAAGATGAAGTGTTGAAGAAGAAAATGTGAAGACGAAATTGATTGAAAAAAAGAAATCTCCATAATGGAAAGATGGACTTAGAACAGTACTACGTACGGTCGATAATTATCCAGGAACGATCATATCCCGTAAGGAAAAATAGTGTGAATACGTTGATCTTAAACATTATTGGAGAATTACCGTCGTCATAAATATAGTTTTCTATTGTCTCTTGACAATTTGAACATCAGATATCAGAGTAACCTGACAATTTCACTTCCGAAAACTTTGGTAATAAGACAAGAATCAAAAGTTGTCGATTTCTTTTTTTCCTACAGTGAAAAGGTTAGACAAATTCAGTTTCTTCAATGAGGTTCAAAGTTTACTTTGGTCTATTTAACGGCATATCAACTCCGTGTGGGTTATTTAATGCCGAAATTTTATTAATTTTTAAATAATTGATTAAAATCACAATCATATATAGGTTTGGTTTGGCTTATTTGTTTAACGATATATCAACTCTGTATGGGTTATTTAATGCTGAAATTTGACTTTTATTAATCATTATCATCATCATCATGTCGTGCCGCTAGCACGGATATCCTTGACCCTCTCTCACCACTTCTCCCTATCGTTCATCGCCTCCGGCAGATCTTCAGGGCTACATCCCGTATCCTCACAGAGCTGCTGTATGTATGTTCGAGCTGGTCGTCCTGCTTTTGCTCGGCCATATGTGGGGGTCCATAGGAGTACATCACTTATGAGCTCGTCTTTTCTTCTCCAGCAGTGTCCTATGTGTCTGGTTCGTTTAACCTGGATAGTTTTCGTGATGGGAGGCAGGTGGCCGTATAGTTGGTGCTTTGTTGGGTGTTGCCACCAGGACTTGTTCAATATTGCTCGCATCATTCTTGTGTAATTGCCGTCTAGCTTCTTCTCCAGCCGTTTTGTTATCGTCCAAGTGGTGCATCCATTCATTATTTTCAGTGTTTTATTGCAATTCTTTTAAACCACATATCTTTAATTTTTTCTTAATGATTATTTGTTTTCCCATAGTTATATGGTATTAAGTATTCCTATCCAATAGTAATAATTATGAAATACATTTATTTGACCCAGAGGTAATATTTACCAACCAGGATATGACACAAGGTCAATTTTTAAGCGGAGTTTAACAGGTTTGAATTCAGAATTTTCCTTCTCCTAGACTAGTTGCCTAACCAAGGCTGAAGAACCTAGTCTGTCCTACTATTTACCCATAGCTGGAGGGAGAATAATTGGATTCATACCTTCCCCAAGGGTATTAGTACTATGTGAAATGCAATCAGTCACGTCCAGGATTTGAACTCGTGTCGCCGTGTCCATTTCCTACGACGATAACGACTACACCACGGGCCCCTCCATCATATTTGATTTAGAGGTGGGTCTCTAATTGGTGACACTACTCAGGGGCTGAGTGGATGTGAGAGTTATAGCTCCAGATGCACACTCCAGAGCAATGCAGAGTTATACGCTGGGCATTATTTTTATGTGGGGAGGTAGAGTTACTGCAGGGGATCCTTTCGGTAAATTCTTCGCCTCATCGATGATCTGAATGTTAGAAGAAAGAAAAATAGAAAAAAAAAGTCAAGGTAATGTGTAGAATAGTGAAGATTGAATATAATAGCAAACACACACACACACACAAACACACACACACACACACATATATATATATATATATAGATTGATACAAAGATAGACACACACACATGCGCACACACACGCATACACACATCCACACACACACACACACACACGCGTGCGCATACACACACACAAGCGCGCGCACACACACACACACACACACACACACACACACGCACATATATATATATGTATGTATGTATACAAATATTGATAGATAGATAATTAAAAAAGACAAGTTAATGTCGTGAAAAGCGAAGACTGAATATAAATGTACACACACACACACACACACACACACACACACACACACACACACACACATATATATATATATATATATATATATATATATATATATATATATATATATATATATAATAAAAAGGTAATATAGGGAATTGCGAAGACTAACTATAATGGTACACTGAAACACAGATATATACTGGAGCAAGCATAAAAATCAGAGAAAAAGTCTAAATATGAAATAACTTTTTATTTTAAAGTTTCATAGAACATTTTATCAAGGACAGTAAAGGATATAAAGGTAAATTATATAATTACAAAATATAAAGCTCAATAAACTTATTTTGATAAAGTTATAAGAATAATTCGAAAAAAAAAATAGAGGATCAAAAACATCAAAACGATTAAATAAATCTTTAAAATTTAAGACTTATTCTGTATCATTAAAATCATTTTTGGAGGGTAAGAATATAAAATTGGGTATTTTACTAAATTACACATGCTAAAAAAAATTGTTGCATCATTGGAACTTAGAAAACTTCTAGTAAAGTTATGGAATGAAGAAAACTATCGATTGGGGATAATTCAAAAACTGTGGGAAAATCTAAGAGTGTTATTCATAGTATTTTACGAAAACTTGAGGAAACTGGGATATGTGAAGCGAAGAAATCACCTGGCAGGCCAAGGAAAACTACAGCAAGGGAAGACAGATGGATTGGTAATTAATCAAAAAAGGATCAATTTGCGACAACAACCGCTATCTCTAAAAGGGCTAATACTAACCTTGGTATTAAAATATCAAGGCACAAGACTTAATGAAATAAATCGGAACAATCGAGTAGCTTCTACGACGCCATACATTTCTAAAAAGAACCAAAAATGTCGATTGAAATTTGCCTCTGAACACGTCATATGGACTGAAAAACAGTGGGATTGTGTTCCTTTCGGCGATGAGTTAAGGTTTAATCTGTTCGGTTGTTACGGGAGGTTTGTTAGACGCACTCCTAAGGAACGATATTCGCCTCAGTGCACTAAAAGCAGCATTAAATTTGGAGGTGTAAGTGTGATAATGTTTAGTATAAAATATCAGCTACTGGTA
>OY757919.1:17898385-18135885 GCA_963585895.1 Sepioteuthis lessoniana
ACCTATTATTCGAGTGAAATATCTAAACACACACACACACACACACACACATATATATATATATATATATATATATATATATATATATATATATATATGTCATTGATGTAAAATTTCTTAGCTTTTTGAACAAGTGTTTACTCACCATAAGGAACAATACCATCAATTATGTGTATTAATAAACATTCCTTCTAAAAAGAACTCGAAGTTGTATACCATTCAGAAACTCGTAAGATTATAAGTCAACTAGATACAATTCTTGCAGAAAAACAGCCAAATCTTTCAAATTAGTGATGTCATAAATTGCTTAGTTGGGTTGGGTTTGGTTGGGATTTATGGCATATCAACCATTGGAAGTTATTTAATGCCACATCTATTTTTATACATATAAACAGTTTTATTTTAAACAACTCAGTTTAATATATAAAAGCAGGTCTATTTTAAACAAGTCAATTTAGCACAAGTACGCAGTTTAGTTCTATTTGACCTATAGATAGGATCCTATCACTTACTACAACTCCGGGCCAGAGTTGACCTGGGAGTGATAGCAATGATGGGGTACTCCGTATCCCACAAACCTCCAGCATTACTGGAACCTCGCCATCAGAGGGTTTAGAGTCTTATCCAGGACACTCGTTGGTGGGGGATGTAACCCTTCTAGCCCCAGCCGACTGGACAACTACAAATTGAACTTGTGTAAAACAACCAGCGTTTCAAAGATTTGTAAATTCGAAATATTCTTCTCCAGGTCGATATTTCGTGCCAAACAATGCTATTTGAAACCCTGACCATTAATCTATCAGATAAAACTAGTCCAATTCCAAATCGTGAAGTCTTTGGGAGGAATTGGCGAGCCAATTACTCATTCATTGTCTTAATTTCGTATGCAATTCAGGGAAAGAATTTCTCAAGGGTGACAACTTTTCTATTATTTGTGCAGCTAACAAGACTAACTAGGTTTACTATTCGTTATATCAAAGGATCGAAAACATTTCCTTGTCTCGATTTTGAGACGCTGTATATCGGCATTTGTCCAAATTTTTATTCTATTTTTCTCGGCCTGTTGCCCTTCTAAGTAATTGTTTTGTGTCTTGAGAGCATCTCTTTGTTTTCATCGAGACTAACGACGTACATAGAGTTTAAGGATAGACACCTCTGTTTGGTTGGCAAATTTAAACCAGGAGAAAAAACAATGACTAGTTTGAAGAGAAAGTAAAAAAAAAAATCGATTACTTACATTCTTTGTTTTTAAACAATTACATCATCCTCAGACAGTTTTTAACCCCAGATAAGTTAATCAGTAGTTTGTTGATTTCTATGATTAATGGCATATCAACCTTTGTGGGTTATTTAATGTCAATGCCATCCTTGTAGAAGAGCAGTCGTGGTTCTATTTAACCCATAACTCAGGTGATAAGGAAGTTCATTCCTTTTTCAAAGATATTAATTAATATCAACCCGAAAGTGAACGTAATAGAGCGACTAGAGTTCGAACGCTCTTACTACGATGTCGCAGTCCAGCACATTTGCCACAACACCATGGAACTCACCCTTACTCATTGGTAGTTTTGTATTTAAAATAAAGGATATTTTATTTGAGATTTATAATTACGAGGAGCATACGATAAGGTTCCAGACTTTTTTCGTATGGGTACTTTTATTGATAGTACACACATAAAAACTCTCGTCCCCCTTCAAAGTAATCTCCTCCGGCTGCAATGCACTTGTTCTACCGTTCCAACAACTTCTGGAAGGCCCCATCGAAGTCCTCTTGTGTGAGCGTGTAAATGACCTTCGTCACAGCCTCTTTCATCTCAATTGTCTCATAACGACAGCCTCTGAGCTTAGGGAGTAACCAAAAGTCACAGGGAGCAAGGTCTGGATTATAGGGAGGCTGAGGAACTGTCTTGATGCCCATATTGGTCAAATAGTCTGAGACAAGAATAGAGTTGTGGACTGGTGTATTGTCCTGGTGGAAATGCTGCTGAGCCAATTTGAAGAGTGCTGTTCTCTTCCGACGGAATCTTTTCCTGAACTCCCTTAAAGTCTCAACATAGTGACCCTAACCCGAACCCTAACCCTTTGGACAATCAACTTGATTGACTTCTGTACTCCTCCCACACCACTCATTCTCCCTCACTAACTCCCTGCCTTCTTTGAATCTCTTATGTCACTCAAAAACTGATGCTCGATTCATGAAAGATGGTCGAAAAGCAGTCTGAAGCATTCCATACATTTTTGTGACATTTTTTTCCAAGTTTAAAACAAAATTTTATTGCATATCTTTTTTCTAAAGTGTCAGAGTGAATTTATGAAATTTACCAGCTGTGACAATAGGGTGTATTCCAATTCCTGCTGTAGCTGTTGATTTGAACCTGAAATCATAAAAATTGTTCTGTCATCTCATAAGATGTATAGCAATAACATAGTGAATGTTCAAGAGTCTACGACAATTTTAAATGCCCAAACGAAACCCTTGAACAAATCAAACGTAGTATTTCCTTCAAAATAAGCAATACACAAAAAGAAAATTTCACAAATATGTACCTGTTGATTTGAACCTGAAATCATAAAAATTGGTCAGTCATCTCATGAGATGTAAAGCAATAACATATTGAATTTTTAAGAGTCTACGACAATTTTAAATGCCTGTACAAAAAAGTCTGGAAACCTATTGAATGCCCAACGTATTTTGGCCAGTTGTTTTTCACATTGTTGATAATTCTTCTTTATCTAATCCGTCACATTTAGCTTAATCCTCATTTTATCAAGCTGCGATGTCAACTGGAATTGTAGAATATACTGGCTGCATCTCTGCAGTGGAGTAACATCACCCCTAACGAGTGTCCCGGATATGACATTAAACAATCTGATTGTGAGACTCCGATAATGCTGCAGTTTTAGGGAATGAGAAGTACACCTTCAATGCCATCGCTCCAAGTTGCACTCTGGCCCAGAGTGGTAGCACCTAATAGGGTCCTATATATTGGTAAAATAGAAGAGGCTAACATTTAAACTGAGTGCAGACAAATGACTTACTCTAAATTGAATTGTTACAAATAGAACTGCTTGATAATTTAACCGTGTGTAAACAAATGACTGATATTAAATTGAATTGTTAGTGATATATAATAATACTTGGAATCCTTTAACGGTGCTCAAACAAATGAGCTCAGCAACGTTTACAAATATTATCAAGAAAATGTGTTTACAAATATATTTAATATTTATGTATAAAAAGAATTAGGCATCAAATAACATACAATAGTTGATATGCCATAAAACCAAACCAAACCATTTTATCTACCATGTTAATGCACACAAAACGGAATATATGTGCTATAATCAAACGGGGACATCTCCACTCTAGAAGGAACCCCTCTTAAACTAGTTGACAAATTCACTTACCTAGGAAGAAGCGTCGAATCAACCGAAAAGGACATCGAAACCAGGTTAACGAAAGCATGGACAGCTATCAATAGGCTATCAATTATATGGAAATCAGACCTAACCGATAAAATGAAATGCAGTTTCTTCCAGGCAGCGGTCACATCGATACTGCTATATGGCTGCACTACATGGATGTTAACAAAACGGCTGGAGAAGAAGCTAGACGGCAATTACACAAGAATGCTACGTGCAATCTTGAATAAGTCCTGGCAGCAACACCCCACAAGACACCAACTGTACGGCCACCTGCCCCCTATCACGAAAACTATTCAAGTTAGACGAACCAGACATGCAGGACACTGCTGGAGAAGCAGGGACGAACTCATAGGAGATGTACTCCTATGGACCCCCACACATGGCCGTGCAAAAGCAGGACGACCAGCACGAACATATATTCAGCAGCTATGTGAGGATAAGGGATGTTGTCCTGAAGACCTACCTAGGGCGATGAACGATAGGGAGGAATGGCGAGAGAGGATCAGGGATATCCGTGCTACCAGCGCGATATGATGATGAAGATGGGTTTTGGGTCAGATGAAAGAGCGTATCTTCCGGCTGTAGCCATGTAACTTCGGTGCAGTCTGTCCCTGTTACATGAATCGGGGATCGATTTTTACGTGCGCTTTGACGGTGATCTTCAGAATACGCCGATAATATTTCTTGGAGAGGAGTAAACTTCTCCCCCTCTAAAAAAAGAGGTCCTGGCTATGAAACGAAACTGCATCAGATGATGAGGTTCCAGATTCTGGTGCTATGGAAAGAGTAGAGGAAGTTCTTTGTTGCCAATACTTCTAGGTCAACTCTATGTTATTACTCCCATACCCACTCATAACTGGAATCGTAGTATCTTTCAGGGTCCTATCTATAGGAAAAATTGATATCCTTTAACACACACACACACACACACATACACACACACACACACACACATATATATATGTATATAAAAGGATATCAATTTTTTATATATGTTAAATATATCAATATCAATATATATATATATATATATATATATATATATATATATATATATATGTGTGTGTGTGTGTGTGTGTTTGAAATAGGAATACGGGAAAACTAATAACTGTGCAAATTATTGGCATACATGAGACTACATTAATTCTGGAGGTCTGGAGAGCGTGGAGTACAGCGTCAGTTGCAATTACTCCCAAGTTAAATCTGATTCGGAATGCTATAACATTAGGATTTCATCTATAGGTAGAATTATGCATGAATATATATATATATATATATATATATATATATATATATGAATGTAAATATGTTTTAAAATCCGACAGTATGAAGGCAGCAGGAAAAAAAAACAATAAACAAAACATAATCCAAATAGGTGAATTTATTATGATGTAAAGTCGACGTTAACGTTTCGGTTTCAGTAACCATCATCAGGACTTGGATATCAAAATAGTGCACATAGCGATGGATGCTTCCTGAGATGACAGGAGCAAATGAGAAATATTCAACGAAAAGATACATAAACGTGCACAAAGCGTTCATAATTCAAAAGTCATAAGAACGTGTCTGGCACGTGGAAACATTTGAAAATGTTGGATTTTCCCAAGAAACGACACAAAACCTCCCGTTTATTGAGAAATACGCCACGGCAAGTAAGTTTTCATATATATAGATCGTTTGGAATCATCGTGTAAGATTGTATTTGATATTTGTTTATATATATATATATATATATATATATAATATTCATCCATATTTCTGGTGGTTTGCTTAAGTGTTAAGTTAAACTTTAATTGCTGTTACAGCCAATTCTACTCTGATCCGGAATCGTAGTGTCTATTAGGCTATCTGGGTGGTCTGAGGCGCTTCTTTTTAGGGCAACGCCGACAGGGCATGAAGTGTTTTTGTGTTCGCCAGGCATGTCTGGGTTAAGGCTCTGCACCAGGACATAGCTTTAAAAAGCCTTATGCCACACTCGTCTGTTTGATGGGCGTGTGACAAATAATTGTTAGCGAGCGTCCCATCTAAGGAACAAATAGATATGTTTCAATATTACTAGTATTAGATTAGAATACATAAAGCGATAAAACAATGAAAATTAATAATAAAATTGAAAATTTATTATAATTTGAAACTGTACACAAATTATATTTATTTATCATAGTTACTTGTTCCCTGTGAAAAACTTACTATGGTATTGAATAATCCAAGAATGGTTTACATGCCATAAAACCCACTATCTGACCAACCAACAAACCCTTTTTACGCACCGGCAAGCATTCCAGCCGAAGCTGTTTCTGCTCACTTCACATTAATGTCCTTTGGGAAACGATTTCGTTTTCATCCGGTGATAATTCTCTCATTTAGTTGGGAAAGTAGTTCTCTAGCAAAGAAAAGGAATCAGCCAATGAGGAAAAACTTGGGGACTCTTTGGCATTTCTTTTGGCATTGTAAGTTTATTGTTAAAGGCAGAATGTGGATGTTACATCCATCAAGAAGATATTGTGTATCTACACGAAAGCAAACTTTGTTTAGATGTTGGTATATTGCAAGAAGCTGTAATATATATATTTTTGATACCCTGTCCGGTGGCAAAAGCTGCTTGGTAGCGCCAGGAGTGGCAGTACCACCTTGAGCTACCGAAACTGTGTTATCACCCAGGTTGGCGGCTGATGAGGACAGAGTATCACACGTGCTTTCACACGTTGTATGATGAAAATTTGAAAAAATTCAGCTAAGTATGACCTCTGGCTTTGACTTTAAAGCAGACTTTGACGAGTAACTGGAATCTAGCAAGGCTGGTATAATATACGCAGCTACGTATGGCCTTTGGCTTTGATTTGAAAGCAGAATTTGTTTGGTAACTGGAGTCTTACAAGGCGCTATAAAATGTGCAGCTACGTTTGACCTTTTGCTTTGACTTGAAAGCAGACTTTGACTGGTAACTGGAGTCTAGCAAGTACTTGTAACATGGGTAGCTCTGTATGCTCCCAAGCTTTCATTACTACTGGAATTCAAATGTAAAGTTAGGGTATTATTGCTTATAGCTTGCATAACTACACAAGTTCTTTTATCTCACCTTTCGAGTACTTGCTTCATTTGTTCTGATGACCTGGGGTAGGGGTCATCGTCGGTATTGATGAACTAAATTAACTGCCTATTTAACAACAATAAAATTAGATTTATATTTAACCACAATAAAATTAGATGTTATATTATTTTCAACATTATTATTAATTCAATTTATCTTTGATATTATAAAACAGAATAATATTTCATATTTTTACAGTCATTCGTGACCTAACGGAACATGAACAAGAAAACCAATATTATAAGAGATACCAAAGTGTGTGTGTGTGTGTGTGTGTGTGCGAGAGAGAGAGAGAGAGAGAGAGAGAGAGAGAGAGAGAGAGAGAGAGAATTTTAAAAATCATGATGGATTATAGAGGAAATTAGGATTTTCGATTTCCTTCTGAGTTTATTTGGTAATATTTTGCAGGTCTCTTTCCATATTACTCAATATATATATATATATATATATACACACAATAAATATTTATATAAACATTCAGAGGTGTATATAAGTACACACACACACACACACATACATATATACAAATATATCTATATATATTTACAAATATATAAATATATATACAGATGTATATATATATATATATATATATACATGCATGCATATATACATATATATATACATAAATACATATATATACACATGTACATATATATATCCGTTTATATATGCATATATATATATATATATAATACATAAATTTTTATATATATATTTAATGCCGTCTTAATAACAACAATCATCAGAAGAAAATCGAAAAATCGAAAAGATATAATCAAAAGAATTTTTACGTTAGAGTTATGTATAATCTTTTTTGTGTGTAGATTATATTTGCGTAATGTTATGTGTGGTTGTAGATATGATTGTTTGTTTGTGTGTGTGTGTGTGTGTGTGTGATGATATATGCGCAGATTTGATGTTGTCTCATGAACTTGTGAAGCGACGTGTAGCAAAACGTGGCGTAAGTCTAGAGACGGTTTAGGATTTGGCCGAATAAATCTCTTTCTTTGTGTGTAGTGATGGTTTTAGCTAACGGACAAAGCTATCATCATCATCATTACATTACGAAGAAAATGAATAAAATGAATTTTTGATTTAACATGTAAGGATAATAGACGAAATGGATGCTGGTTTTAAAACGTCAGAATAATAGGTTAGGTGGGAATATCATGGTGTTAAGAGACATGGTATACTGCTATATACTATGGAGTATTAAGCAACATTGGTTATATGTTCTGTGTTAAATTGCATATGTACGTTATAGTAATATGCATCATAGTAATATGTATTGGTTGCCAATGTCGTGTTAATGTTATATCACATATACTTTATTGATATCTATGATGGTGTGATGTAACATATTTGACCTTTGACCCAGCCGTCAATCGAGAAACAGGTGCATCCGGTCGAAGACCTCAAGATATAGCCTTGACCGTGGACGGGTTTAATTCGGTGGAAATACGACGTTCACAGGAAGCAGGTGGACGACAAACAATGATATAACCCGGAACGACAGGAAGTCCAGTTAGAGTTGGAGTCAGTTAGTTGGAGATAAGATGCTGTAGAGAAAACCAGCACCCAGCAGAGGGCTATGGGCCCTCAGGACCCCCGATTGAGCAGCCCAGCAGAACGGGAAAGAAGTGTTGCTAAAGACAGAGGAATTTGGGGGTCAATACGTTGCAGTTTGTTCAGTCTCCAACTCACTTCTCACACATAACCCTTTCGCAACCCTTTCGCAACCATTTCGAATAAAGTGTGAGGGGTATATTTTTCTAAAGAAGTGTGTTCGTTCGTCATTATTGTATTGACTATGTTTCCGCATGTATATGCATATAGTTGTATATGTATTGCAGCTATGCAACAGTGATAGGTCGTGCAAATATAACAGTACATAACAATATTATATATGCGTATAATACAATATAACATACCATGCTATACAATTATATTATATTGTAAATAATATATTGATGTTGATACAATAGAACATCTTTGGGGGATCCTCAAGCGGAAGGTTGCCCAGTCGGCTAGGGCTGTAGAATACTCCGACTGCTTCTCTGCAGAGGGGTAAGACCCCCCCATACGAGTGTCCTGAATATGACACTAAACAATCTGATGGTGAGGTTCCAGCAGTGCTGGAGCTTTGGGGAATGCAGTGTACCCCTTCATTGCCATTGCTCCCAGGTCCACTCTGGCCCGGAGTGGTAGCACCTGATAGGGTCCTATTTATGGGTTAAACAGAACTAACAGCATACTAATGCTGAACTGAATTGTTTGGAATAGAAATGTTTTTGACAATTAAACCGTACTTACATTTAAACTGCTTGCTTATGCTTAACTGAATTATTTGAAATAGAACTGTTTTTCGACAGTAAAACTGTATTTACACTTAACTGAATTGTTACATATAACTGCTTGAATAGTTTGAAATAGAAATGTTTTTGATCATTAAACTGTGTACTTATGCTAAACTGAATTGTTTTAAAAAGAACAAATTATTTACATAAAAATGGATTTGGCGTTAAATAACCAACAAAGGTTGATATGCCATAAAACTCAATAAACCAACCAATAAACCAATCAAGCGGAAGGTGGAGGTGCACAAAGTCTCAAATATCCGCCAGCTCTGCGACGTCGTCATGGAGAAGTGGAAGAGCATTCCAGTGACTACCCGTGAAGCTCTGGTAAACCCCATGCCCAGGAGAGTAAAGGCAGTTCTGGATAATGATGGTGGACACACAAAATATTGACTGTTAACATGGTGTATGTTAATACTGACAACTTTCCTTAAAGGGTGTACTCACTTTTGTTTGCAGGGGTTTAGCTTTTAATGGTTATATTTTGAGTCATTTTGAGGGGGAAAATAAACTAACTCTGTTATATAAGCTGCACATAGACTACTTTTCATTGTGTCAAAGTGTCATTTTGTCAGTGTTGTCCCATGAAGAGATATACTTAAATATCTGCTGGAATGTGAGGGGTGTACCCCCTTTTGTGATACATTGTATATACTCTCATGTACATATATGTACTATATATATATATATATATATATATATATATATATATATATATATATATATATATATATATATATACGTACCTATAAAGACATATACATATAAGAGACACATACACAAACACACAACTGTGCTGATTGAAAAAAAATTAAACCAATCTCTTCGATTCATTTTCGAACCATCGGCGTTTTAGCGTTCACAGACCACTGCAGTGTTTTTTTTTTTTTGTTAATGTACCTGATAATACTGAAAGACATGTCAGAAGAACGTTTGCAGGCTTCAAAACCATTAGCGAAGAAAAGAAAAATCAGCGACACTGACTGTTTGATGTGAACAAAACATAAAATACTGTCACCAACCCGTCATCAATATTAGTATGTACTGAGGTTAACGTACTCAATAAAATTATTTCGAAGTTAATGGTATTGTATATGAACTTGGTCGAAGAAGAGAAAAAAGAAAAAAAATAATCAGAAAAGCAAACAAAAAATGGACAGACACAGAAGACATATTGAATTATCACATATCTAAAAATATCGATTGTGATATTAAATATACTTTTAGTATCTTAGTCCGTTTCTATCTTTGGTGAGACTTTGAATGTGTTTACTGCAGAGGAAAGAGATCCCCACCCCGCAAAATGAGGTCATCCTTTATTTAGAACCAAACTGGAGAGAGCAGAGTACCCTTTCATTGCCATAACTCTCTACAGCACTTTTGCCTAGATGTAGTACAAGTGTTAAGGTTCCATGTTTCAGGTAAATATATCAGTTTAAATCCATTCGTCTTAAATCCATTCGAAAAAGGATTACTTTTAATCGCTTGAAACCATATAACTGTGTGAGCAATTGACCATTAAAAAACAGAAATAATTAGTTGAAACTATATTACTGGGCAAGCAATTGACTATTATTAAATAGAAATAATTACTTGAAATCATATTACCTTGCAAGCAATTGACCATTATTAAACAGAAATAATTAGTTGAAATTATATAACTGAGCAAGCAATTGACTATAATTAAATAGAAATAATTACTTGAAACATTATTACCATGTGAGCAATTGACCATTGCTAAAAAGAAATAATTAGTTGAAACCACAGAACTGGGCAAGCAACTGACCATTAATTAATAGAAATAATTACCTGGAACCAAATAATTATTCCAATGAAGGCGTTCTTAGTGCAATGGTTAACGCTTTACGAAATGGACACTGTGATCCAAGCTCAAATCCAACACGAGGCTGTTTGTATTTCTCGTTGCACTTTGGGAAAGGTATTTATCCAACTATTCTCCCTCTAGCTCTGGGTAAACAGTAGGGCTTGACTGGGTACTGTAATCCTGTCGTGGCTACCGGTCTAGAAAACTTTGAAATCAGACCTGTTAAAATTCTCTTAAAATTGATTTTGTCTCGCATCCTACTCGTGCGTAGAGGTTCGTAAATATGCTACGGACAAAATATTTCTTTGGATTGGTCACTCTTGCTTTCGTAGGGCAACTAATCTAGGAGAAGGAGAAGGAAAACTCTAAATTCATAACATGAGGAATATTGTCCAAAAGAATCTATTGCTTATTACCTCACCGTTCTTTCGCAATTAGCTTATCCAAGGAGTGTGTCTGGCTCTTCCCAAATCTTCACCGCTGTAACCTAATCACTTGTATGGGTGGTCCAACAATTTATATCTTTAACCGAACTGTTAGGCCCTCATAAGTCGTGATCGACGGAATTATTCATCAAATAATTACCATTATTAGATAGGAATATGTGATAGCATATAACTGTGTGCTAAAGTCTTTTAAGAAAAAAACTACACAAAAATATAAATATAGACTGCACAATGAATGCAATTCCCTAATGTTTTAGATGAAAATAACCGCAAACAAGCTTTCGAGCTGTTAAACCAATCAACTATATCTATCGATCTAGTTTGTTAAAATACTATCGAGACTGAAGCTGTATTTATCAAAACGGAAATAAATGAAACCTTAATTCTCTTCAGAATACACCTCCTGGCATTTAACACATTTACCCGAGTAGGTTTTCCATTTATCGAATCACTTCTCAAAGTCTTCTTTTGCCATGGTATTAATCTGCGACCTCGTATGTCTTCTAATGTTTCGCACAAAATCAGATCTTACACTTGTGACGCAAAAAACAGTGGCATACAACAGGGTCTGGTGGGTATGGAGAGTACTACACTAAGTACAATCCTCTCTTTGGCCAAAAACTGCTTTAATATTTTGTTTCTCATGACTCCTAGAGCACTTACTGTTTTTACTATCTTCTCACATCAATCTTTAAAAAAAGTCTTTGCAGAGAACATATATACTATTAATACAATATCTATACAATATCTATATTAAAAAAAAAAAAAAAATCTGAATATGAGCACAGGTAAAAAATCATACATAATAGTAGTATTTAGCCAAAGTAAGAACGTTAAGTTTGTAATACCCAAAAATTCACTCTGAAATGTCCAGTAGGACACAAGGCGTAACGGTTATATTGGTTCCCTCAGCTTCTAAGGAGACAATCCTCTGAAGGTTGCAGGTTCAATCCTCACTACAGGCGAGTAACAATACAGGAATACTTAACGCTTGTATCCGGTTATGGCTAACGGAATCAAAACCCCTGGTTTCAATGATGGACGTAGTTCGAAGTTCTGTGAAGGTTCCCGAGTTCGACAAACACCTGAAGAAGGCCGGAGGACATATCGGCCGAAATGTTGTGGAAATAAAGAAGAAGACAATAGTCCGAAAAACGTTTATGATAAAAATCAACAACCTTCGTCTCAGAAATTTAGACAACTCATATTACTGTTAAGTAATCATACGAGAATTTCCAAACATGTCCCCTTAAATTCTTTTTCATATCATTATTTCGGACAATCATCTAATTAGATGTTTGTTGCACTATTGTTTTATTTTTTAAAAATAGGTAGTCTTTTTCTAAAAATATATCAATTTATTAGTAAAAATATTCCGATTGTTTACTAGTCTTAGTTTTGGAACTTGTATTGAAAGTAAAATTCAAGTTCCTGAATAAATATTGAAGAAATGTCTTGTCATAAGTAGAAATTTCATTAATCATTCTGAAAGTTTCAATTAGATTACTACCCAGATGGCTGTGGCTGTAGAATACACCTGTTGTATAGATTTTGTGGCATCATTAATAACAATAGAGGCCGACTCTGTCGTTTCGGATACGAACGGTTTAATTCATTTCTGGCTTCAGTCTTTGGCGACACGACGAGAGAGACGCAAATCATAAAAGCATATGCTAAACAAACTATGCTGACGACCCCCACGAACAGCGCATCTTATGATGTCTACGATCTCTGTGGGTGGAAACCCAACCTGATCTTCTTTGATCAGATTCGAAAAACTCAATAGCGCGCTTTAACTACTCCTAAAATTCTCAGGACGTTTCTTACGGGCATGACGTCATCCACCGACTCAATTCACTCCAACGGCCGTCCAGCCCGATTCCCTGTCTGGGGTTTTCTTATGACAGATGATGATTGTCATATCCTTTCCGTACGGGCGTAAGACTGCACTATCTGACAATGTACCTGAACAAATAGACACCGAGAAGTTCAAAGCCTTACTAAACTAAATAATTAGATATAGTTTAAGAAAAGGATTAATATATATATTATTCCTTAATTATAAAACACAACGACTGCATCTCTGCAGAGGGTAAGACTCCTCCAACGAGTGTCCAGTTTATGACTAATAAATCTGATGGTGAGGCTCCAATGATGCTGGAGCTTTGGGAAATGCAGATTACCTTTTAATTAGTATTGTTCCTAGGTCCACTCAGGCTTGGAGAAGCAGCACCTGCTAGGGTCCTACCAAGGGGTCAAATAGAATTGTTTGAACTAGACTGCAATACTTGAAACCATTTAACTGTGTGCAGAAATGAGGGCAGGCTCGTATAAAAATGTTATCACGATAACGTGTTTACAAATAAAATGGTTGATAAAACCAAATCAAACCAACCAACCAACCAACCAACCAACCAACTCAATTAGATCACCTCACAGTTTTCTTTCTAGTTAAGTAGTTAAATTTAAATCCTCTAATCGCCACCTGTATCTGTAATCATTTTCTTTTTTTTATAATTTTCATCATCACTTTTTATAAGCTCCAATGTCAATATCACACGCGAATTTCAATGTCAATATATCCACTGCTGATATAAATACCTAGACTGCTGAAAGAAAATTACCAGGAGTTATGAAAAAGCATCAAAACTTAAACTTCTAATCTTTAAACAGTAGGCCTTTCTTAACAGTTGTTTTTTTTAAACGATGGATTTTGCTAATGCAGCACTCTCCATACTATCTATATTAAGCTACTTGTTCGTCTGACTTGCTGATTCTCTTTCATCTGTCTAAAATGTTTCTAATAGAAAAATAGTTCTCTCTCTTACTCTTATTTTTAGAGTATTCCCTTTTCTGGTGTTTTACTTTGACGTATTTTCAGAGTACTCCTTTTTCCGGTGTATTACTTTGACGACATTTCAGAGTATTCTTTTTTCTAATGTTTTACTTTGATGTCTTCTCAGAGTACTCCTTTTTCTGGTGTTTTACTTTGACGTCTTTCCAGAGTACTCCCTTTTCTGGTGTTTTACTTTGACGTCTTTTCAGGGCACTCCCTCTATCTGGTGTTTTACTTTGAGGACTTTTTAGAGTACTCATTTTTTGTGTTTTAATTTGACGTCTTTTCAAAGTTCTCCTTTTTTCTTATGTTTTGGCGATTTTTATAGTTCTCCCATTTCTGGTGTTTTATTTGATGCTTTTTCAGACTACTCCTTTTTCTGGTGTTTTACTTTGATGACTTTTTAGAACACTCATTTTTCGGGTGCTTTACTTTGAAGACTTTTCAGAGTACTCCTTTCTCTGTTGTTTTATTTTAACGACTTTTCAGCGTACTCTTTTTCAGGTATTTAACTTTGACGACTTTCAGAGTAGTCCTTTTTTTGGTGTTTTACCTTGGCGACTTTTCAGAGTACTCACTTTTCTAGTGTTCTACTTTCAAGGTTATTCAGATTACTCCCTTTTCTGGTATTTTACTTTGACGTCTTTTCAGAGTACTCCTTTTTCTGGTATTTTACTTTGACAATTATTCAGTTTACTCCCTTTTTCTGGTGTTTTACTTTGACGGCTATTCAAAGTACTCCCTTTTTTAGTGTTTTACTTTGACGACTTTCCTGAGAACTCTTTTTTTTGGTGTTTTACTTTGATGACTTTTCAGAGTACTCCCGTTTCTTGTATTTTTCTTTGAATATGTTTCAGAGTACTCCTATTCTGGAGTATTACTATGATGACTTTTCAAAGTACTCCCTTTTTTTGTGTTTTAATTGACGTTTTTTCAAAGTACTCCAGTTTCTGGTGTTTTACTTAGACGACTTTTCAGCGTATTCACTTTATTAGCGTTTTCTTGGACGACTATTCAGAATACTCCGTTTTCTGGTGTCTTAATTTGACGACTTTTCAGAGGAATCCTTTTACTGGCGTTTTGATTGGACGTTTTTTCAGAGTATCTCCTTTTTCTTGTGTTTTACTTTGACGACTTTTCAGAGTACTTCTTTCTTTTTTTTTTGGTGCTTTATTTTGACGACTTTTCAGATGACTGTTTTTTTGGTGTTTTATTTGACAACTTTTCACAGTACTCCTTTTTCTGGTGTTTTACATTAACCACTTTTCAGAGTACTTCTTTTTCTTTTTTTGGTGTTTTATTTTGACGACTTTTCAGATTACTGTTTTTTCTGGTGTTTTACTGTGACATCTTTTCAGCGTACTCCCTTTTCTGGTGTTTTACTTTGACGACTTTGAAAAATATACTGACTGTAGCTGAGCACGAGCACTTGTCGTGGTATTACCAGTTATGGTCTCATCTGTCAAATAGATCTTTTTACGGATAATGATGTGTGTACCTTGAAAAATATTGTTCAATATACATGAAAAGAAGAAGAAAGAATGACTGAGGCATTACATAATCCAAAAATCTACAACATTCCGTACAAACTTGGTCAAATGGGATCAAATAAAACTGTTTGAATTAGACTGAAGACATTTAGCTGTATGAAAAAATGAGTGCAAGCTCGTTTAAAAATGTCATCACGATAATGTTTACTAATAAAATGGTTGATATGCCATAAAAAAACAAATCAAACCAACCAACCAACCGAGTCAATTAGATTACTTCTCGTTTTTCTTTCTAGTGAAGTAGTGTTCCATGCTCATCTACAGCATCATAACAACACAATAATAAAGACGCAGTGACAAAGACGCTCACAGAAAGACGCAGGAAGACTTCTTTATAAAATATTTTACCTCTCACTTTATTTGTAGGGTTTCGAAAAGGGTTACTCAATGTTTGCGTGTGAGAGGGAGCTGGAGACCGAACATAACTGAAATATTTTGACCCCGAAGTTATGGCCGTCAGCGTTGTGTCTTTCTCGTTCTCCATGGCTGCTCAACCGGAGCCCTGTAGTTCCGCTCTGCTGTGTGCTGGCTTTCCTTACTACATCTAGTCCCTCTCCTTCTCCAACACAGCTCAACTCGCCTGTACTCAACTGTCCTCCTTTCTCGCCTGTCTGCCTTCTGTTCAATTCGTCGGCCTTATATTACCTTCAAACTCCCACGCGGTGATATGGACACGCCTCTGCAACTTCTTCCGATATCTAGCGACTGGGATGTGTCACTTCCGCTACCTTTGGAATGGCCTGTGTGATCGTCATCGAACGGAAATAACTGTCATGCAGTTCACAGGTCACTCTCTTCCGGTGCGTCAGTCTATGAGAGTATAATGGGATTTTTTTTTTACCTCGTCCCATTTCATCAGCCAATTTCCGCCCACGCGATTTCCTCTCCTGACTTCCATTATAATGTGTCACTTACTTCTGGTGCATCACCTTGAATGGCATTTTTGGCCGGGTCAACAGGTCAAAACATAATAGTAGTTAATTCTAAATCCTTTAATCTCAACCTGTATCTGTAATCATTTTTATTCCGTACAAAAACGACCAAGCACGTCAGCATTTGTGCCATACGCCTAATTATAAATTAAAAAGAAATTAGAATGCAACATATTTATGTTCAAACTAAATGTAAAACTAAAAATGTTATGCGATTTATAATTCAAGTCTACTCATAAATTTAGAACATTAAAATTTTTTAGGAGAGAAAAAAATCTTATTATGGGACAACTTTATTGATGTATATCCAAATCGAACCGAAGACAGAAGAAGAGAAGAGTGTGAGGAAGTATGTGACAGAAGAATCGAACGAGGTCCAATAATCCTAAACCCGTGATATAATCCGTAAAAAAATTGGCAGCATCCAAATCCTAATTGCACTTTTTTGGTTCCGTCACTCTGATTCCATTCTTGCTCTACCAAATAATAATTTTCTTCTCATTTTTTCTCGACGTTAAATTAGCTGCTTATCTTTAGGTTATTTTTTATGTTGCTATTATTGGCGGCTCTAAATAGTCTATCTTTGCTCTTTTTAAAAGAGATATTTTTTAGGTAATTAGCTAATCGTCTTAATCCTATCTTGCCTAGTCGGTTGGGGTTTGAGAATACACCGACTGCTTTTCTGTTGGAGGGTAAGACTCGCTTCTAAAAAGTGTCTGGACATGACACTAAACAATCTGATAGTGAGGTTCCAGTAATACTGGCGCTTTAGGGAATGTAGAGTATCCAGCCCTTCAATCCCATCGCTTCCTGATCCACTGTAGCCCGGGGTAGTAACACTTGACAGGGTCCTATCTATGGGTAAAAAAGAACTGAACTGAATTGCCTGAAATAGGACTGTTTTGATGTTCAAACTGTTTTCTTATGCTAAACTGAATTGCTTGAAATAGAAATATTTAACTAAACTGAATAGCTAAAATAGAAATTTTTTGACAATTCAACTGTGTACTAATGCGAAACTGAATGGTTTGAAATCATCATCATCATCATGTCGCGCTGGTAGCACGGATATCCCTGACCCTCTCTCGCCACTTCCCCCTATCGTTCATCGCCCTAGGCAGGTCTTCAGGACAACATCCCGTATCCTCACATAGCTGCTGAATGTATGTTCGTGCTGGTCGTCCTGCTTTTGCACGGCCATGTGTGGGGGTCCATTAGAGTACATCTCTTATGAGTTCGTCCGTGCTTCTCCAGCAGTGTCCTGCATGTCTGATTCACCTAACTTGAATAGTTTTCGTGATAGGAGGCAGGTGGCCGTACAGTTGGTGTCTTGTTGGGTGTTGCTGCCAGGACTTATTCAAGATTGCATGCAGCATTCTTGTGTAATTGCCGTCTAGCTTCTTCTCCAGCCGTTTTGTTAGCGTAGAACTGCTTATTTGTATAAAAATGGATTTGGCATTAAATAACCTACAAAGGTTGATATGCCATAAAACCCAAAAAATACTCAAATCAATTCTGGCGACCCGTTTCTTTTTTTTTTTCTTTTTTAAATATATGGTCTGTCTACATTATTTTTCAGGCGTAAGAGCCTGTGCTTTGTCATCAATTTTCTGGTTTTGTTGTTCATATATCTTACTTTCTTTCTGTTCCAGTTCAAGAAAAATCCGGAGATTCTTAAAAGAGAGAATATCCAGTTATCTATTCCTTTATAAAATAATTTTTCAGAGTTCAGGTTTTAGTAATTCTGAGGTACTTCTTATTTTTTCTTTAATCTCTTTTTGTTTGCTGGTAGCAATGTTTAATATTTCAAGTTATTTCTAGTCGATCTTTCTTTGATTTGGAGATCTTTTTCTGCTCTTGTTTTTCTTTTACTTAAAAACGTAAAAAAGACTGATAATAATTGTCCTTTTTATGGCTGATGTCAGAAGATATTAAAAAATTAGAAGATGCTCCAGGAGGTATAAGAAAGAAATTGTAATAATATTCAAAAGTATCTTCCATTTCTTAATTCCCAATTACTTCTTTATGTCTTGGCTGAAGATTTTGAATCTTTGTACAAGAGTTACGTGTTAGGGTGACCTCGTATGGTAATTGTTGGTTGGTTGTTTGTTTGGGTTTTATAGCATATCGACCTTTGTAGGTCATTCAACGCCAAATTCTGTCTATATATACATACATATTCAACCAAAGATTTCAAAATGAATATTAAGGTAGGTAGAATTTTCTATTAGCAGGATTTCATTTGTTTGCACAAGATTAACCAGTTTTAAGTTGTCATATTTTTTGGTGCAACTCTGTCTCTCTCAAGAAGGACAGAATGTCCGGGTAATTGTTAAAGCGATGCACTACGGGGTCGTGAGAGGCGAGTTTGAACTCCAGTCGCGCTCTTACGTTCACTTTCAGACAAATACCCTTGGGAAATGTATTAAATCCCCTTATCCTCCCAGATATGGGGTAAATAGTGCCACTACTAAGGACTTTGGCATTAAATAACCAACAAGGGTTGCTATACCATTAAACAAAGAAACCAAGACAAACCAAGAGTTACCTGTTCTTTGATTATTATCGTTTTTGTCTGAATTCAAATCATCCTCTTACATAAAAAGTAAAGTTGGCCACTTTAGTCGAGGGTGACCCGAAGCGCCCCTTTTTCCATAGCTACTACACCGAGGTATAGGGGAGGGAGTTACTTCTTTCCCTGGATTGTTCCACTCTTATATTGCTGAGTATTAAGTAAGGATACATTTAGTACCATTTTTGAAGTCTTTGGTATGACGCACTGGGATTGAACCCAGGTCTCCCAGGCTATCGGCGAACACTCTAACCATCGTGCCAATGTCCTCTTACATAATGTGATTTAATTCTTATTAATATGTTGAGAATATTCATCTTCGTTTGCATTTTTTAGGAAAAATATAGCGTTATCATTGCTATTATAATAATAGTAGGGATCCTATGTCACCGTGAAACACGCCTAGTTGTATTTTAGCTTCTTTTAGGGTTTGTATTCGAGCTGCTATTTTCATTCTTCAGTTTTCAGGGCTCTCTTAATAAAATTGATTACAGATTGGTCTGGTTGGACTTTATGGCATATCAACTTTTGTAGTTTATTTAATGCCAATAAACAGTGCTATTTCAAATAATTCAGTTGAGCAGAAGTATACAGTTTACTTTTCAAAACTTTTTCGATTTCACGCTATTCAGTTTAGTCAAACAGTTCTATTTCAAACAATTTATTTTAGCATTTGTATAGTTTCTGTTTACACACAATTAAGTGTCAAAGCTGTACTATTTTAAATAATTTGGCATAAGTACAGTTTCAATGTCAAAAACAGTTCTATCTTAAACAATTTAATTTAGCATACAAAAACAGTTCCGTTCTAAAAAAATCAATTTTGCATAATGATGCAGTTTAAATGTCAAAACAGTTTTATTTAAAAAAATAAGTTTAGCATAACTGCGCAGTTTAAATGGAATACGCAGTTTAAATGTCAAAACAGTTCTATTTCAAGCAATTCTGTTGAGCATAAGTACACAGTTTAGTCCTATTTGACCTATTTGATAAGACCCTATCAGATGCTATCACTCCGGGCCAGAGTGGACCTTGGAGTGATAGCATTAAAGAGGTACTCTGCATCCCCCCAAAGCTCCGGCATTACTGGAACCTAAGCATCAGATTGTTTAGTGTCATATTCAGGACAATCGTTTGTTGGAGGGGGGGGTCTTACCCATATGCAGAGGTGCAGTCGGTGTATTCTACAGCCCCAGCCGACTGGGCTAAACCATAGTTGGTTATTCAATGCCAAATCTTCTATATACATGCATATTAAATATATAAGATTTTGGTTGGTTGGGTTTTATGGCATATCTACCATTGTTGGTTATTCAATGCCAAATACTGTATTTACATATATAGATATATGTGTAAATACAGTATTCTGCATTAAAGACATGATTTTGTGGGTGTCCTCGTGGTGTAATGGTTAAAGCGATGGACTCCGGCAGAGTAATAAGCGTGTTCGAACTCCTGTCGCGCTATAACGTTCAGTTTCGGAAAAATACCCTTGGAAAAGGTATAAGCCTCCTTATCCTCCTAGCTATAGATTAAATAGTACCACTACTGTTTTTCTAGGAGAATAGCATTGGCATTAAATAACCTACAAAGGTTGATATGCCATTAAACAACCCAACCAAACCTAATATATGATTTCTAAACACATTTTGTAGATATTTACAGTTAAAGGATCAGACAGTTCTATTCCTAAAAATTCATTTTAGCTTGAGTCAACAAAGTTAAATGGTTCGAAGAATTTCTGTGTATCATTAACAATTCGGTTCAATAACTGTCATTTGTTTATATACAGGTAAACGATCAAACAGTTCTATATGTAACAATTCATATTCAACATAAGTCAACAATGTTTAATGGTTCCATGTATTGCTTTGTATCAGTAACAACTCGGCTCGATCTATGGATCAAATAGAATCATTTATTTTGGGTCAAAAGGGAGTTCCCCGTGGTGTAATGGTTAAAGCGATGGACTGCGGAATCCTAGTACACGAGTTCGTACTCCAGTCGCACTATTACGTTCACTTTCGGGCAAATACCCTTGGGAAAGGTATGAACCCCCTTATCCTCCAAGCTAAATAGTACCAGTACTGTTTTTCTAGGAGAATGGCTTCGGCATTAAATAACCTAAAAAGAGTTGATATGCCATTAAACCAAACCAACCAAGTTTGGGTCATAATTACTATTATCGTCATTATTTGAAATCAACCTGCAAAGTATTTATATAAGACATGAATACTTGATGAATAGTATTATTAATGCTAAATAGTAATACATGGAACCATACAATTAGTTTTGAAATACCGTTCTCTACAAACTATTAACTTACAAATTATATATATATATATATTTAAATTTAAATACCATCGTCTTTTTTTTAATAGGACAGATAATCCATATCTGCCTATTTTATCTCTGATCCGTTCAAGCCTTCACGTGAATCGTTTGGCTTCTGGATGGATTGAATTCAAGAAGACATCGTATTTTTCCCCCGAATACTTTCTCCTTCAACTGGAGCCATCTTTAGGGGGTGGGGAGCAAATAATATAGCAGCTATATTCTAAAAATGCCTTTATCATGTTCCATGACAATTATTTTTCTAATCTCAAGTAAAATTCTTTTCATCTATGACTTTTCTTCTCACTTTTTGCTCTTTTTTAATTTTGTTTGTCATTTCATAATTCGTTTTCCCCAAGATGGTTCCAGTTGGGGACAAAAGTGCTTGAGAAAATACACGACGTTTATGAATTTAGTTCACCCAGAAGTTGACTTATGATAGGCAGACACAAACTGTTTTTCCTTCAACATTTCTGTCCTATTAAATCACACACACACACACACACAGACACACACACACACACACACACACATATATATATATATATATATATATACACGCTCCCCCATGGGGGTTGAGCACTCTGGCGAAGGAATTGTCGGCTACCGCTCGCATAATGCAAAGCTCTTCGAAAGAATTGAGCACTCTGGTAGTCGATAGGGAATAAAAAATGTAAATGGTCTTCTGGCCGAGTTTCAGTCATCCGAGTGTATGTCAAAGTCCCATAGGAGTTTATGTGTGTTATTTACTAGGACAGTTGCTGGGTTGTGAATATACCATTTGTTGGTATAGTAAAATTTAAATTTCTTGCACATCTCCTAGCGTATCACCTTGCTGAACCAGTCGTGTCTAGTCTAGTCTTATATTCCTTCGACGCTAATTTGTTGCATTCGCTCATTATGTGATTGATGGTTTCATCTCTGTCACCGCATAGCCGACATTTCCTATTTTGTTGCGTCTTTTCTATTCTCTCTTTGATATGATAGGTTCTTACGGCGTTGTTTTGTGCTGCTATTAGAAGAGATTCTGTTTCTCTCTCAAGGTTTCCTTTTCTTAGGCATGTCCAGGTTTTGTCATTTCCCAAGTAATATACAATTACACAAATGAAGTACAAACTTACTAGGAATTGTCTGCGAGATAGGCTCACTTTCAATCATGCTACATTTTTTCAATTCTTTTCTTATAATTATTACTGGCAAGAAAGTGATACCAAATTCTCTTCATTCCAGAGAACTTTCGTCGATATTTCTTTTCAATTCAGTAATTTCTTAGTATAGCGGTTGTTCTTGTAGGAAATGGAATTAGCGATCCTAAGTCAAATTATGAATGAAGCTGCTGGCATTTCAGTTCTAGCTAATGCCTTGCCCAGTCGGCTAGGTCTGCAGAATACACCGACTTCTTCTTTGTAGAGGTGTAAGACCCCTCCCCAAAAGTGTCCTAGATATGACATTAAACAATCTGATGGTGATGTTCCAGTGATACTGGAGCTTTGGGGAATGCGGAGCATCCCTTCATTGCCATTGCTCCCTGGTCCTCTCTGGCCCGGAGTGATAGCATCTGATAGGCTCTATCTTGGGGTTGAATAGAACTAAACTGCATACTTATGCTGAACTGAATTTTTTAAATTAGAAATGTTTGAGTAAGCAGAATAGCTTAAATAGAAATGTTTTTGAGAATTAAACTGTTCTTACATTTAAACAGTTTATGCTAAACTGAATTGTTTGAAATGGAACTGTTTTTGACATTGAAACTGTACTTACACGAAACTGAATTATTTAATATAGAACTGTTTTAACATTTAACCGTGTGTAAACAAAAATTGTACTTATACTAAACTGAATTGTATGAATTAGAACTGTTTTGACAATTAAACTGTGTGCTCATGCCAAACTAAATTGTTTGAAATAGAGCTGACTATTTGCATAAAAATGGATTCGGCTTTAAATAAACTACAAAGATTGATATGTCATAAAACCAACCAACCAACAAATCGAGCTAATGCCATTGAAAAAGTGATGAATTCTCCCCTTCAATGCCATTAAAAAACCACATATTCTGTCCCCACTCTTACACTAGATAAATACAGGGTGACCTATAAAATACTGACTCATAAAAAAAGCAGTTTTCGCTGCAGACTCTGGGGAAACACTTTTATAATGAACGTTTTGTGGGTGGTCTGTCACTGTGCCTGAGTTTTATATCTGTACCCTAAACTCTTTATCGCGTTTTCACACGGAGGATTCTTCACATTAAAATAGGAGACACAGTACTTTTTTTCTGCTGAAATTATCGATCTGTCAGTTAAATTGTAAAATTTTATTGATTCAGTTTGTCCTTTCACACAGTAAATAGTTTTTTTTCCATTTTTTAAGATTGCTTATAATTTCTAAAAAATGAGATTAAAAAAAATCAAGGTAAAAACAAACGAGTTAAGATATTTTAAATTGTATAAGTCTTTTGTTGGCCTACCTGTAATTGGTTAGATTGGGTTATTTAGCTCTGGTTAGGCAACCAGTTTTGAAGAAGAAAAACTCTGAATTTAAACCAGGTCTATTTTGGTTGAAAACTGACCTTGTGTCAAATTCTACATGTGGTAGATGATTTGCGTAAAAACTTACTCACGAATGTTTAGTGATAGCCACATTCTACCTTTGAAGAATAAGTATTTTATGTATCTTGAATCCAGCTTCAGCTATGTGTAAATAGTAGGTTATACTGGGATGTTTAGCTTTTGATTTGGCAAACAGTTTTGAAGGAAAACTCTGAATTCGAACCAGCGGTACTCCACTTAATAATTGACTTTCTGTCATTAAAGTTTTAATTTTTAAGCAGCCAGTGTAGTTTTGCCGGCAATTTTCAGTGTCGTTGATATTCGACGATTATGCTTTTTTTTATTGTTCCGTATCATAAATATTTACGAGGTGAGGGTTAACCCTGCATCATAACGCTCAACGTGATGAAATGCAGCCACGATTTAAGTAAGTTCATATTCCAGCCGCGATATTACGTTCACTAGCAGACTAAAAAGCTTGGGAAAGGTATGGGCCTTCTTATCCCTCTGCGTTGGGTTAAAAAATGTCCCTACCGTTCTTTTACAAGAATAGCTTTGGCATTAAAAAACCCATTAAATAAAAGAAGCCAAATCAAACATTTATGAGGTAATTTCAAAAGGATATACTTAAAGTTTTCATCTCTCCCACTTGTCACAATTTTATGAGCAGTATTTTATTCGAATATACGAACTTCATTTTGCCTTGTGCGTCAGAATTACTGTTCAACTATATAAATTACTTTAGTTTACATGGATTGTGTATAGCAATCGATCATATATTCATGTGATTAATACATAATTCCTTTGGCGTGAATCAATATTTACATTAGTACAAATATACATCGCAGCGTTTCTAATCATAAAAAATGGACAATAATATTAATATCTATCTATCTATCTATCTATCTATCTATCTCAATGTCAGTATCTCTGTATCGACCACGTGTCGGTTGATGGTGCAAAAGCCATATCACACTTTTGTTAATCTCATCTGTCAAAATTAAAAATTAATTTGTTCTTTATTTATATTAATACTTCATTTTCTTTTTTTTTTTCTTTCTTCCTCATAAGCACGTTTCTCTACGGACAGTTACATTTTCGTATATTTTCTCTATTTTGGAATAAGATGTATAAAAAGCCAGCAGCAAAGAAGAAGAAGAAGAAGAAGAAGAAGAAGAAGAGGAAGAAGAAGAAGAAGGCGAGAAAAAAAGAAAAGGCTACAGTGACGAATACGTGCTGGAAGAAAAAAGGATGAAAATAATATGACGCAGAAGTCAAACATCAAAATAGCCGAGAAGAGATGAAACAAACAAACAAACAAACAAACAAACAAAAAAGAAAGTCCGAATAAAAATAAAATAAAAACGGCTATTCACACACGAAGAACCGCAACACAATTAATACTAATAATATTACAAGGATGATGTACGTGTAATCTGAAAAGGGAACAGAGCCACAGCAACTACAACTCCTGCTACAATAATAATAATAATAATAATAATAATAATAATAATAATAATAATAATGAGAAGTAATGGCCACAAGACTGAAGAGCAAGATGACGTTAGCACCTAGGGCATATTTTGGGCCAGAAAATCGTGTAGAAAGAGGAAAAAAAGAAGCCATGACTAATTGAGTTGATGAGAATTTATTGACATAATGTTTTCCACATCGCCAAGTGGTATGTGTAAATTACTAGAACAGCCGATTCCCGTAATGACTATCGATAAGGATTTCCAAGAGGCAAAATAAAATATAACAATGAACACTCCGTGTTACAGGATTATAGCTTATTGGATAGAGCAATGAACTACAGGCCGTCAGGTTCATCTGAAAAGGGAACACGTATATGGTTGCCGTTATCTCATCCACGTCGGAACTACCGATCAAAAGAAAAGGCCATTTTTCAGAAATAATATTTTCTTGATTTTGGTTTTTAATTTGAGGAAAAGGGAATTGGATTGAAATCTACAGATCTTAGAATAAATGGTTGGTACTAAAGTTAGCTGGTGTTCTCAGTGCTAGTGTTATTATACAATTTCATCTTGCAGCATCAATGAGTAGTCTGCCCTTTGGGCATCCTATTTTCTCGAAGTTGGCCAAGTGTTGACGTCATAATTTTATAAGAAGCCTGTGGCACACGTGAAGAAACAAAATTTCAAAGCAATATTGACGACCTCAAGTAAACAAAAATAACTGTTTTCTTCTGACTGATTCTTTACTCTAAAATACCTTAAAGAAACGGCTTTCGAGTTAGGAAATGGAATTTGAGATTCGAGTTCAAATCTTGGCCGAGTAGGTCTGCGCTTGACATCTAACTAGTGCCTTTAAAAAAGGCATGAAATCAACTGTTCTCCCTCCAGCCTTGGATAGATATATAAGTAAACTTGGTTCTTTAGCCTTGTATATGCAGACCAGTAGTACTCCGTTTAAAATGACCTTGTGTCACATCCTGTCCTTAAAGGAAGTGTTGGATAAATACATGCTCTCAGATATTAGACTTACAAGGATGATCTACATTTGTGACAAAAAATATATTTTTACAATGCTTTTTTTTAAGCATTTTATATTTGGTTTCCGTTTTGTCCTGTCTTATGGCATATCAACTCGTGTGTTATTTAATGCAGATGCTATATATATACGTGGTGAATTCAATAAGTTTCCAGACATTTTTGTACAGGCATTTAAAATTGTCGTAGACTCTTGAAAATTCAGTATGTTTTTTTCTAGACGAGATTCGAAGATAAAGGAGCCAAGTCTGTCCGCTTGTTTATCCATAGCTGGAGAGAGTTGGATTCATGCCTTTCCCGTTATGTGAAATGTAAACGGCACGATCCAGATTGGTTGGTAGGTTGTTTGGGTTTTATGGTATATCAACCTTTGTGAGTTGTTTAATGCCAAATCCATTTTTATACAAATAATCAGTTCTATTTCAAACGATTCAGTTTAGCAAGAGTGCATAGTTTGTCAAAACATTTCTATCTCAAGTTGTCTAATTTAGACAAACAGTTCTAATTCAATAAATTTCACTTTAGTATAAGTACAGAATTTGTTTACACACAGTTAAATATCAAAACACTTCTACTTCAAGTAATTCAGTTTAGTATAAGTACGCAGTTTTGTTATAATCTAGGAAAAATATATATTTAACAGATGTTCACTTTGTTTTTTATAAGGTATATTCTGCATTGCATTGGCCTGTGTAATTGTTTCCTTCAACTTTGATCTGGTGCTGTTAAAAAAAAGATAAAGATGAAGATGAATGCCTGAAGAAAACAAATTTCCCAAGTCATTCATTCAATAGGGATGCATGTCATTTAAAGAACCGAAAAAGATAGCAATTATTACCTCAACAATCAATGCGCATGAGTTTACTGAAATCTTGGATAATTTTCTAATTCCACCGATAGAAAATTGGTTTAGTGATGATGAAGCCATTTTTTCAGAACGATAATTCATCTTGTCCCAGGGAAAAGGTGATTAAAGCTTTTCTTCAGGAAATAAATGACATTGCAAGATTATTGATCGTATATAAATTCAATTGAAAATTCAGATTGGAAATTTAAGAAAAATGGTCCATGGTCTATCCAAAAAGTTAAAACCTATTTTATTAAAAAAAATATTGCTTTAAATTAGTGACACCCATGTCGGAAAAAAATTAGGGCTGTTTTAAAGTTTCGAGAAGAGCATCTAAGAACTATTTTTTAATTTTATTTGTCAATGGCTTCCATAATTTTTTTCCCTAAGAATTGTGTTATTCCATATTTTCCTTTTAAAGAAATCAGAGCGTCAATTGAAATAATTTAGGGGTGGTGTAATGGTTAAAGCACTGGACTGTTGAATCGTAGTAAACGAGTTCGAATTCCAGTCGCGATATTACTTTCAATTTCACTCTCGGACAAATACCCTTGGGAAAGGTATGAACCTACCCCCAGATATCAGTTAAATAGCATCACTGCTGTTCTTCTAGGATAGATTTGCCATTAAACAAACCAACAAATGATTTCATCATCATCATCATCATATCGTGCTGGCAGCACGGATATCCCTGACCCTCTCTCGCCACTCCTCCCTATCGTTCATCGCCCTAGGCAGGTCTTCAGGACAACATCCTGTATCCTCACACAGCTGCTGAATGTACGTTCGTGCTGGTCGTCCTGCTTTTGCGCGGCCGTGTGTGGGGATCCATAAGAGTACATCTCTTATGAGTTCATCTCTGCTTCTCCAGCAATGTCCTGCATGTCTGGTTCTCCTAACTTGAATAGATTTCGTGATAGGGGGCAGGTGGCCGTACAGTTGGTGTCTCGTGGGGTGCCGCTGCCAGGACTTGTTCAGGATTGCACGCAGCATTCTTGTGTAATTGCCATCTAGTTTCTTCTCGAGCCGTTTTGTTAGCGTCCATGTAGTGCATCCATATAGCAGTATCGATGTGACCGCTGCCTGGAAGAAACTGCGTTTCATTTTATCGGTTAGGTCTGATTTCCATATAGTCGATAGCCTATTGATAGCTGTCCATGCTTTCGTTAACCTCGTTTCGATGTCCTTTTCGGTTGATTCGACGCTGCTTCCTAGGTACGTGAATTTGTCTACTAGTTTAAGAGGGATTCCTTCTAGAGTGGAGATGTCCCCCGTTTGGTTATAGCACATATATTCCGTTTTGTGTGCATTAACATGGAGGCCTATGCTTGCTGCTAATCTCGTTTTTTAGAGATATTATGTGAAGCCAGAATGTTCAGCTATTAAACAAAAAAGTTTTTTTTTATCTTAACCGTTATTAACTTTTACGACTAAATAAGAAAGACTAAGTAACCTTATTCTTGTACTAATTACGTAGTATTATAAATTAAATTACCATGAGCAGAAAATCCGTTGAGCACTACGTGCGACATACAGAAGCATTATAAACCTGTTCTGACCGTATTGAGATAAGTATATACCGTGATATATATACCGTTATATATATACTTGTGATAAGTATATACCGTGATCTCCCTCCACGGGATATCGACCCATCGACCACAAAATACAGAGCAAGAGCTCTACCACTGAGCTTCAGGTCCAAATCGCGTACAAACGGGGCAGATCACGGTATACACTGCTGATGAAACCTAATAAGGTCGAAACAGCTGTCCAATCTTTTTTGTATTTTCTGGTCATGGTAATTCAGTTTATAATAAATATCATTCCTCTATTTAAAAAAAGGAGAAGTATACATACCATTTCCATATTTATGTGACTTGATGTTTTTTACATCGTCATTCATGAAGGATTTCATAATTCAATTAGTGAACTAGTTGGCTGGGGCAGCAGAATACACAGACTGCTTTTTTAAAGAAGGGTAACACTTCCTGAACGAGTGTCTTGTTTATGCCACTAAACAATCTGATGGTGAGACTCCAGCAATGCTGGAGCTTTAGGGAATGCGGAGTAGCATTTTATTACCATCCCTCGCAGGTCCCCACTGGCCTGGAGTGGTAGCACATGATAGAGTCCTATCAAGGGGTTAGATAGAACTAAACTCTGTGCTTATGCAAACCTGAATTGTTTGAAGTCAGATTGTTTTGATATTCAAACTGCGTACTTATGCTAAACTGAATTGTTTGAAATAAAACTGTTTTGAAATCAAAACTGCCTGTTTATGATCAGTTGAGTTGTTTGAAATAAAACTGTTTTTACATTTAACACTGTGTATTACCCACTCGGCTGAGACTGTTGAATTCATCGACTGCTTCTCTAGAGAAGTCCACCCCCAACTAGTGTCTTGGGTATGATACTAAAGAATATGATGGTGAAGTTCCAGTAATACTGGAGCTTTGGGAAATGCGATGTACCCCTCCATTGTCATCGCTCCCACGTCCACTTTGGCCCGGAGTGTTAGCATCTGATAGGGTCTTATCTATGGATCAAATAGAACTAAACAGTTTACCTATGCGAAACTGAATTGTTTAAAATAGAACCGTTTATATGTATAAAAATGGATTTGGCATTATTAACCTACAATGGTTGATGAGCCATAAAACCGAACCAAACCAAATCAAAAATTGATTAGCATTGTCACTTATGTTAGATTTAATTTCCCTGTCCATATTTGAGTTAGCTAAGCTACATTTACCCAACACCTGGCAGCCCAGTCGCCTAGAGCGGTAGAATACATCGGCTGCATCTCTGTAGAAGGGTTAGACACCACAAACGAGATTTCTTGATATGACATTAAACCATCTATCATTCCCAGGTCCACTCTGACCCGGACTAGTAGCATCTGGTAGGATTCAATATCTGGGTCAAATATTATATGATTTAGGCATGACTTTTTTATATTTATCATTTTTCGTTAATCATATTTTATCATTCAGTTTGGTTGGGCTTTGAACTGTTCGAATTAGGAGTCCAGGTGCATCGTCATTGGGTGCAGTTACACTCACTCGCAAAGGATGTGTCAAAATAAAACCCCAGACAAGAAATGGGGTTAGATTGTGGATGATGTCATAACCGAAAGAGATGGTCCTGAGATTTTGAGGATTTTAAAAAGACGTCAGTTGAGATTGGACCATTGATGCGAAAGTTGGATTTGGGCTGTTGAAGACGAGAGTTGGATTTTGACTGTTGAAAGATGTAGTTGTTTTTTTTTTTTTATCTCTACCGACAGAGATCTTAGAAATCAAAAGATGCGCTGAGCGTTGAAGTGGATTCAGCATAGTATGGTTAGCAAACACTTTTAAGAATTGTGTCTCTCTCGTCGTGTCGCCATGGACCGAAGTCAGAAGTTAATAAAACCGCTCGTACCTGAAACGACAGAATCTGCCTTTTTTCGCCTGTATTTGTATATGTATTGTATTACGTTGGTGATTGATCTAATCACGGTATACAACACAAATAGAAAAACCATTATGTCAAATTGTGATTGTTATGATAACAATAATTGACACCAGTGAACTGTATGCAAAACAGTGCTTTTGCTCGTTTAAGCATGTTATCTACAAAATGTTTTTACAAATCATGCATACATTTAATATACAAGGATCATGAAATAAGTCCCTAGACTTTTATCGTATGCGCACTTTTATTGATAGTACGCACATGAAACTCTAGACCCCTTCAAAGTAATCTCCTCCTGCAGCAATGCACTTGTACCGTTCCAACAACTTCTGCAAACCCCCATGGAAGCCCTCTTGTGTGAGCATGTCAATGACCTTCATCAAAGCCTCTTTTATCTCCTCAATTGTCTCATAACGACAGCCTCTGAGCTTAGGGAATAACCAAAAGTCACAGAGAGCAAGGTCTGGACTAAAGGGAGGATGAGGAACTGTTTTGATGCCCATCTTGCTCAAATAGTCTTTGACAAGGATGGAGTTTTGGACTGGTGCCGATTTGAAGAGTGTTGGCCTCTTCCGACGGAATCTCTTCCTGAACTCCCTTAAAACATCAACATAGTAACCCTAACCCTAACCCTTTGACTAATCAACTCTGGTGTTCTGACTTCCTTCCTCCTCCCACACCTCTCATCATTCCTCACAGACTCCCTACCTTCCTTGAATCTCTTATGCCACTCAAAAACTGATGCTCAATTTATACAAGATGGTCCAAAATAATCCGAAGCATTCCATACGTTTCTGTGGCATTTTTTCTGTGGCATTTATTTCATATCGTTCTTCTAAAGTGTCCTCACGTCCAGATTGCATTTTTGAAATTCACCAGCTGTGACAATTCACCAGCTGTGACAATTGGGTGTATTCCAATTGCTGCAGTAGCTGTTCATTTGAACTTGAAATCATGAAAATTGGTCAGTCATCACATAAGATGTATAGTAATAACATTGAATTTTTAAGAGTTTACGACAATTGTAAATGTCTGTAAAAAATGTCTGGAAACTTATTGAATTCCTTACTTATATCAACAGGATTTGGCATTAAATAACCATCTATGGTTGATGTGCCATAAAACCCAACCAAACTAAACCAAACCAACAATTGTTTTAGTTCTAAACTGTTTGCTGAATTGTATTGGTCGTTACCTTCAGATTTTTGTGAAAATATAACTTGTTCTTAGCAAGGCAAAGAAAATATATAAATATTCTTTTTGATACCCTTACTGACTTAAGCTCTTCGCATGAACAAGATGTAGCACAAGGTCAAATTTCAAGCAGAGTTTAACTGGTTTGAATTTGAATTTTTTTTCTAAACGAGATTCGAAGATCAAGGAGCCTAGTCTGTTCGCTTATTTATTCATAGCTGGAGAGAGCTGGATTCATGCCTTTCCCAAGGCCATTAGCGTTATGTGAGATGTAAACGGACCATCCAGGTTGGTTAGTTGGTTGTTTGGGTTTTATGGCATATCAACATTTGTCGATTGTTTAATGCCAAATCCACTCTTATACAGATAATCAGTTCTATTCAAAACAATTCAGTTTAGCATAAGTGCATAGTTTATCAAAACATTTCTATTTCAAGTGGTTCAGTTGAGTCAAACAGTTCTAATTCAATAATGTTCACTTTAGTATAAGTACAGAATTTGTTTGCACACCGTTAAATATCAAAACACTTCTACTTCAAGTAATTCAGTTTAGCATAAGTACGAAGTTTAGTTCTATTTGAGCCATAGGTAGGACCCTATAAGGTGCTACCATTCCGGGCCAGTGTGGACTTGGAAGCGATGGCAATGAAGGGGTACTCTGCATTTTCCAATGCTCCGGCATTGCTGGAACCTCACCACCAGATTGTTTAGTGTCATATCGAGGAAACTCGTTCGGGGAGTTTTACCCTCTTTGCAGAGGAGCCGTCGTTGTATTCTACAGCCCCAGTCGACTGGGCAAACACTAGAATTTGAACTCGATTCTCTGTTAATGTCTTTTTCTTATGATGATATCCATTACATCTCGGGCAATTTCCTTACCTACAAGCAGAAGCCGTAGAAATGTTGACATATTGTTAAAATCAATCATAATCATAAATTGAGTGGAGATGACTGTATTGATAATTTCAAGACAGATGACACTATGATCATTCCAATTTATACGTTATCATTACAGCCAAATATAACTGAAGCTTTATCAACAAAATAGTGATTTAATTTCTTGCTCCTTGAAAAATAAAATATTCATATTGCACCTTGGTAAAACAAAGAAAAAAAAGAAGGTTGCAACGTTTGTTCTCTCGACGATTCATTGTGGGAAAAACTTTTTTTTCCTCTGAAAAGAAATGAAATTCAAAAATACTTTTTCATTTTAAAAATAGGAAAACTGGTTTAATTTTGTCACTGATCGATTTAACTTTCTTGAATACCCGAGAGGAAATACGTTCAGTTTCTACCATTGTGCTATTTTCGTTTTCGGCTAATATATTCTTCGGTTTTTGCGTCAATTCACAAAAAGTAACATTAAATAACCTCTGAATAATAATAATAATAATAATGATAATAATAATAATGGCCAGACCTTATAATAATTAACAAAAAGAAAAGAGAATTTGCAAAATTGTCGACTTTACTGTCCCAGCTGACCACAGAACAAAACTGAAAGAATGTGAAAAGAAGGATATGTATCTCGACCTTGCTAGAGAATTGAAAAAGCTGTGGAACATGAAAGTGACGATTGTACCAATTGTAATTGGTGCTTTTGGGACAACAACTAAAGGATTCTTAAATGGCCTGGAGGACTTGGAAGTTGGCGCACGGGTGGAGACTATTCAAATGACAGCATTACTACGAACGGCCAGAATACTAAGAAGACTCCTGGAGACTTGAGGAGACTCAAACTCCAGTGAAAAACCATCGGCCGATACTGATGTGAGATACTCTAAAGGAGTAAATAATATTTATAATAATAATAATAATATAAAGAAGAAGAAAGCGTTGGTTATGACAATGATAATACCATTATAGATATCATCATCATTATCATCTCGTACTGCTCGCACAGATTTACCAAAGTCTCTCTCAACATCGGTCTCTATCATCCATCACTTCCGGTAGGTCTTCCAGGCTACATCCTGTGTCCGTATAGAGATGTTATAAATAAGTTCTAGCTGGTCGTCCAATACTTGCGCGTCCGTATTACGAAGTTCAAAAGAAACCCTCACTTATAAGTTAGTCCTTGCTACTCCAGTTGTGTCCCGTATGCCTTGTTCGTCTAATTTCAGTGGTCTTTGAGATGAGTGGTTGGCGGCCGTACAGTGGTATTTGTTTAATAAAGCTCGTAGAATCCTTTCACAATTGCCGTTAAGGTTTTTCTCAATACGCTTAGTCAGCGTCTAAGTGGTGTATCCTTACTGTAGTATCTACTCGACCGCTACTTGGAAAAATTGCGTTTTATTTTATCGGATTGGTCTGCCTTCAATATAATCTCTCTATATATAAATGATCGCAGTTACCCATGTTTCAGTTTCACTTTCTGGCGTTTTTCTTGCTTTCCAAATTCATGAATTTCCACCTCTCATGGTATACACAGACACACATGCACACGCACACGAACATGTATACATTTGTATATATATATGCACTCACACACATACAGAGCAAGAGATGTAGAGAGAGAGAGAGAGAGAGAGAGAGAGAGAGAGATTAGGTATATTCAAAAAGTATCGAGGATTGAAGCTCTATTTACCAAGACAGAAATGACCAATGAATAAAACCTTAATTTTCTATAAAAGAATCTCATTGGTAAACATATGTAAGTGTGCTTTTGATTAGTCAATTTCTTTTTTTTCCTTTGGTTCTCAACATCAGAGTAGTAGTTCTTTTATACCCTCTAATATTAACTTTAGGTTGGACTTATAGCTGCAAAATTAATTTAATATACCGTGGGTCACGAAATTTCATATAAATTTTAAAACAAATCAAAATTTGTACCATGTATTCTACTTTCTTTCATTGAGGATTTTACTCACAGCTTTTGCACAAACATATACGAAACTAGACTAAGAATACTGTGTATATATATATATAGAGAGAGAGAGAGGGTGAAACAATAAAATTGTCGTCCTAAAGAAAACAACACTACAGCTTTATTTTAAAACTTTTATTGAAAAAAATCAATTCAACTAACTTGATTATGTAGTAGAGTTGACATCTATTCAATGTAGCCGCCTTCAGCCTCAATCACCGCCTCGATACGGATCCGAAATTGGGAGTATGCGTTTTGCACAAGCGCCGGCGGGAGCTCGGTGAATACTCGGTGGATGGCGGCGATCAGGCTGGCTTTGGTGTTGTGGGAGGTCATGTTGGTGATGTTCTCGACATATGACCAAACGAAGTAGTCTAGCGGGTTCAGAGCGGGGGAGGAGGGAGGCCAGTGAGAGAAGGCTACAAAGTCGTTGCACTCCTTCTGAAGCCAAGCCTGGGTCTCTTTGGACTTGTGTGCCGGCGCCGTGTCCTGCTGCCACACCCAGGGTCTGTCACCGGTCACCTGATTGCACCAGGGGGTCACCACACTCTTCAGCACATCTAGGTACAGTTTAGTGTTGACCTTTAAGCCGACTTCGAAGATGTGAGGTGGCATGAATGTGGCCCTCACTTGAAACCACACCAAAGACCATAACCGTAGCCGGAGACTTTGTTTTCATCACCATCGGCACGTTGAACCGTTCGGATTTGCATTTTGAGGGTGTTGGCAATGGTCCTGTTGTCTTAACTTGGATCAGTAGAGAGCATTAGTTGTACAGCGGCGCATCTCCGGTCTCGCTCGTTGAACATTGTGTCACTTTCAGACATGATAGAAGGTTCCTATCGCTCTTGGGACTTGTACACAACTGGCCAACTAGTAGATGGCCTGCAACAAAAAAAGAAAACCGGTTTTCATTAAACGGAAATGGCATCATGTCGTCTTTTCAAGGGCGACAATTTTATCGTTCCACCCTTTATATATATATATATATATATATATATCTTTCTGCTTGTCTGTCGGTCAAACTGTTCATATTGGTCTATATATCTTAATCTATGAAAATTAAACTTTATATTATTATAATGGAATTTCTAATTGGTTAAGATTTTTTTCAATATTTCTCCTTGAAAGTGATCTAATTGAAACTTTCAGAATGACTAAATGAAATTTTTAATCATTGTATATATTCCTACAATATTTTCCTTCAAGTTGGAAATTTATGGTGAGGACATTCCAAAAAATACGTCTACAAACAAATTAGATTTTTTTTTGCCGACAGAATTATCTATTTTTCGAACCAATTGCAGAATCAAATCAAAAATAGCTACAGTCTAAACAATTTTAAGTAAAAATTGGATGATTTCAGAAAAAAATGATTAGAAAGAGAATTTGACGGCATTTTGAGGAACTGCGATGAATTATTTAGAATTCGATCTGTGCATAAATATTGTATCAATAGAGTATATATTCTGATCCAATATTCTTTCTTTTTAAAATTGATGTGAGAAGATAATAGAAAGCTGAGAACCACAAGGAATGATAATAGAAATAATAATACGAACAAGTGACATCTAACTCGAGAAAACGTGTAAATGGCTAAGAAAGGAAAACCTTAATAGAGAAACTGGATCTCTTCTGACAGCTGAAAAAAAAAACAATGTTATAAGGACCACCCATATCAAAACGAGAATAGAGAAGACGCAAGAAAACACAAAACGAACAATCACATAATAAACGAATGCAGCAAATTAGAACAGAAAGAATATAAGACTAGACACGACTGGGTGGGCAAGGTGGAAATTGTGGAAGGAACTGAATTTTGAGGATATGAAAAAATGGTAAAAGCACAACCAAGAATCTGTCTTGGAGAATGAGACGCAAGAACTCCTCTGGGGTTTTGAGATACAAACAAAACTAGTAGAATTGTGGACTTTGCTGTCCAGGTGGACCATAGGGTGAAATTAAAAGAATGTAAAAAGTCTCGATCTTGCTAGGGAATTGAAAAAGCTGTGGAACATGAAAGTGACGATTATACCAATTGTAACTGGTGCCCTTGGTAGAGTCACCAAAGGATAAGTACGTGGTTTGTGGACTGGGAAATGAAGTGACGGGTGGAGACTGTCCAAAATACAGTATTATTGAGATCGGCATAAATACTGTGAAACGTCTTGTAGACTTGAGGTGACGTGCTGTCACTCACACTCTAGTGGTAAACTATGAGCTAACGTTGATGACAAGAACTCTCAAATGAGTAAAATAATATTAATAATAATAATTATAATTAATCTCATCAATATGATATCTGTGAATCAATCTCCTTAGTTCCCATCGATTTATCGGATGACATTTCCGTCGATACATCCAAAATACAGTATTATTGAGATCGGCATAAATACTGTGAAACGTCTTGTAGACTTGAGGTGACGTGCTGTCACTCACACTCTAGTGGTAAACTATGAGCTAACGTTGATGACAAGAACTCTCAAATGAGTAAAATAATATTAATAATAATAATTATAATTAATCTCATCAATATGATATCTGTGAATCAATCTCCTTAGTTCCCATCGATTTATCGGATGACATTTCCGTCGATACATCCAAAATACAGTATTATTGAGATCGGCATAAATACTGTGAAACGTCTTGTAGACTTGAGGTGACGTGCTGTCACTCACACTCTAGTGGTAAACTATGAGCTAACGTTGATGACAAGAACTCTCAAATGAGTAAAATAATATTAATAATAATAATTATAATTAATCTCATCAATATGATATCTGTGAATCAATCTCCTTAGTTCCCATCGATTTATCGGATGACATTTCCGTCGATACATCGAATCAACTCGATTGTCACGCTATATCTGTGCATTCATTCAAATAAATTATTACGTTTAAAGCTTAACCCATTAATGTACGTCTCTCAGTAACACGCCTCTCTCTCTCTCTATCTGTTTTTTCTCTTTCTTTCTCGCTGTATATGTTGTATTTTGGCCTTCGGCCCGAGCAAATATGCCATTACAAAGTGATGCACCGGAAGGAAGTGACACATTCCAATGGCCAGTAATCGAAAGAGATCGTGTGGGCGTACTTAGCTGATGAAATGGGACAAGGTAAAAATCTCATGATACTCTCATAGACTGACGCACCGAAAGAGAGTGACCTCTGAACTGCATGACTGTCATTTCCGCTTGATGACGATCAACATGCCATTCCAGAGATCGAGTAGGCTATTGAGTGCGCGTTGAACTATTATATAACTCAGTTAAGACGGCAGTCAAGTTGCAGTTGGAGATCAGACGGAGTTATAGAGGAGATGTGGTAGGGAAAGCCACATCAGGCCGAAGGGACCCTGATAAGTTGGGGTCCAGGGAAGTTGCTGATAAGATGCAGTAAAGAAAGCCATGATCCAGCAGAGAGCTGGGTCGCTGGGCCTCCGGTTGAGCATCAGGAGAACGAGAAAGACACAACGTTAACGGCCATTAGAGTAGGGGTCAGAATATTGCAGTTTCTGTTCGGTTCCAACCCCCTCTCATACGCAAACCTTGAGTAACCCTTTTCAAACCCTTACAATAAAGTGAGAGGTATATATTTATAAAGAAGTCTTCACTCGTCTGTTTATTTATTTTGTCGATGTGATTCTTTCTGCATGAATTTGCATATGACAATACAGCATATATATATATATATATATATACGTATATGTATGTATGCATATGTTAATTTCTGTACAAGGTTGCATATATAACTCCTTGTATGATTATAGATGTGTAGCTTTTTTGTCGTGAAAAAATAATATTAAAAAAATTCTTTCTCTTTGGAATAAAAATTGCAGATGCCCTCGCACGTACAAGCACCAATGTATCTGTGATATATCACTGTGAAATTAAAGAGATCTTTTCGACCCTGTGTGACACTGGCGTTGTAAAACTCACTTTCAAATCCAAGTCATCGCTTCGCTTTCCCCAGGTGTCAAAAAAAGGAACATATCGGTTTCTTGGTGTGAACACCTGCGTAGAAGTTCTGCGACCTCTGTTGTTTTTTTCATTACCGTTATCATTCATCTCTGACTGTCTGACCTACAACGAGTAGTTTGGTCTGACTCACTCAGGTCAACTTGCCATTTCGTAGACTCTCTGTCTGCTTTTTCTTCGTATTTTTTCTTCTCGCACTCTTTCCCTAGAAATTAGCCACTCACTTTTTTTCTAACTTCGATTTTTCATAGGCTACTCAATCATTATTGGATATATATGATCGAAACAAGATCATGTGTGATATTTAGTTCGGACTTTATTTCGTCTTTACGAACTTCTTCAAGACAGATATGTGGGGGTCCATAGGAGTACATCACTTATGAGCTCGTCCTTGCTTCCCCAGCAGTGTCCTGCATGTCTCGTTCGTCTAACTTGTATTGTTTTCGTGATGGTAGGCAGGTGGCCGTATAGTTGGTGCCTTGTGGGGGTGTTGCCGCCAAGACTTGTTCAATATTGCTCGCTACATTCTTGTGTAATTGCCGTCTAGCTTCTTCTCCAGCCGTTTTGTTAGCGTCCAAGTAGTGCATCCATATAGCAGTATCGACACGACTGCTGCCTGGAAGAAACTGCGTTTCATTTTATCGGTCAGGTCTGATTTCCATATGACCGAAAGCCTATTGATAGCTGTCCATGCTTTCGTTAGTCGTGTGTCGATGTCTTTTTCGGTTGATGAGACGCTACTTCCTAGGTAGGTGAATTTGACCACAATATAGACAATTTTCTGTGACATCACATCATAGTCATTACTTTTTCCATGAAGCAAGTCATACCAAAACCCCCTTTCATACAAACCCTTCCCTATTTCTTTCTTATCAACCCCCGAAAATCTATCTCCACTTTCAAAACAAAAAATCTTTAATGAAACCTGATACATCTGACATTTAATCCCTCCAACTTTTACTGCTATAACTATACCCCTCCACTCTTCTCACAAGCTTTTAAAAGAAAAACTCAGGAAACAGTCTCAGTCTTGAAGATTTTTGATTTATTCAACTTCCCACATATTTCTATCATACTGTCAGATTCACTATAAATCTATATCTTCAATATATATATATATATATATATATATATATATATATATATATATATATATATATATCATTTCCTGCTCCTTGCACTGATTTCCCTGACTCTCTCGCACCATTCTTCTCTATCATGCATCGCTTCCGGCAGGTCTTCTAGAGGACATCCTGTGTCTGTACACAGCTGCTGCAGATAACACCTTTTTTGTAGTCCAAGACTTGCCCGTCCGTGTTAAGGGGTCAATAGGAAAACGTCGCTTATGAGTTCATTTTTACTTCTCCAGCAGTGTCTCACATATCTTGTTCATTTTATTTGGATGATTTTAGAGATGGGAGTTAGGCAGCCGAATAACTACTGTTCTGTGGGATGCTGCTTTCAATGCTTTTTTTTCAATATAGCTCGTAGCATACTTTTGTGATTTCCGCCTAGCTTTTTCTCTATACGCTTACTCAGTGTCCATACGTATATGCATGTCTTTGTTCTTGGTGTATATACCCCTCTCTATTGCGGCGGAATAAATAAATATATGGCCGGCCCCACCCAGAGTTTTTTTTACCCACAAACAATACCAGCCACGACTTGATATGAACACAACCTACAAGAAAAGGTGAAATCAAAAATAGTCACGAAATTGCAAGCAAGCGAGAACGCAATGAATCAAAACGTCAGAAAAGTAGATGATTAACAAAGCAGATAGCAAAGCAAATGCTAAAATAAATAAATGAACAAATAAATAAAAGACACATATACTCGCCAAAAAAAAAAAAAAAAAAAAATCCCAAGGAAACAGAAGTAACGAGCTGAGCGCAGCAAAGCGAACGGAACACAAGGAAATATCAAGGGAGATAACTGCGAAACACAAAGCAAATAAACCGCAATCATAACGTTGCAAAATCGGAATGGCATAAACATACGAACATTGGGAATGAAAATTCCAATTGTGTTGAGTGTGTGTGAGCGAACGAGCGAGCGAGAGAGAGAGAGAGAGAGAGAGAGAGAGAGAGAGAGAGAGAGAGCGCGTTTAATGCCAAAACACGATACCGATTACATTGCAGGTGTAACTCCAGGAGGGAGTGTGTAACCCCTAAAATAAAGAGAAAATAAAAACGTGGTTTATAAATTCAGCCCCCCTCCATAGATTACGGAAAGATGCGCTCATCATAGCCATTGAGCAGTTTGCTATTATGCATGAATACAATCCTCAGACACAAACTTCTACAGAATAGGGAGAGTCTCTGAGATGTTGTGAATAACATGCCTGACTGTGGTAGCCTTGTTATCAAGTTGGAACCACAGTCACACTATTACTTTAAATTTTAGACTAATATCCATGGAAAAGGTATGCTTCTTTGCAATGTTTATATCATATGAGTTAAGTACTTCAAACTATGAAAACTTACCTGCAGTGTTTATTAGTATTGTGGTAATTGGTGTGTTGACATGTTATACATTGTTTCACTCTGTAAGAGATTTGTATGGGACATGGTAGTCTAATTAAGGAATTTGTTTTGGTTTGGCTTCTTTGTATAATGGTATATCAACCTTCGTGTTTATTCAAATGCCAAAGCTATCCTTGTAGAACAGCTGTGATATCATTTAACACATAGGTGGGGGTGATAAGGAGGTTCATGCCTTTTTTAATGCTGTTCGTCCGGAAGTGAGCATAATAGCGCAACTTGGTATTGAACTCACTTATTTCGAGGCTGCATTTCACTACTTTAGCCACTATGCCATAGGGACTAGATCTCTAGTGTTGTGAATATGGATTATCTCCTCTTTGATAATCCAAGCTTTAAAAGCTGTACATTTCCGCTTGTCAAGTAAACGAGTAGTAAGATTGAATAAAATATTACTAGACAGAATCTCTTGTCCTGTTTTCATTATAATTTATTCAATTAAGAATTGAATAATTTTTGCGACCGGAACAATTTACCACGGATCCAGTAAGCGATTCAGCCGACAAGAGCAGGAAACATTGGCGAGAGACATTTACAAATTTCATTGAGGTTCTACATTCAGAAAGACTGGGACGTCCCATCAATAAACGTGTTCATCCAGAGACTGACTCTGACACGGAACGGCCTGCTCCTCTGAGAAGAAAACATTTCGGAGCAAGTTCTTTTTGAGGTCACAGACTGGTTCGCACTAAAGAGCCTCCTTGTTCGAGTACTCCGACCACGAATCATGGACTGCCGATGCAGCCAACGTGAGCTCGTAGGGAGCCTGGACATTTAAGGGATTTCTTCCCTATCAGTGAGAAATTTGGTGGGGTAGAATGTTGTGAATATGGATTATTTCCTCTTTGATAATCCAAGCTATAAAAGCTGTACATTTCCGTTGCAACAGTTGAAGTATAGTAACTGGATGGTTCAAGATATTTCGCTCGAGTTTCAAGAACCTTATAGAACCATTGATTCAAAAGCCGTGTTCAAGCCATAGATGTATCCAGCGAGCTGCACATCTCGCAGTCCCATGCCCGTCGTCAAATTCAAGACATCTGAATAAGCATTCAGAGTTGCCAAAATTTTGCAAAACTTTTGATTTCCCCTATGATTTAGCATTCTCAGAATTTTTTAGATTTGCATCCAAGAAACGTGTAATTTCTCCTTAGTTTATGAATGTTTACGAAGTTTACTTTTTTAAAAATCCCATTCATCTGGCTCAAAAAAAAATGGCGGACTGTTTAATGCCATTAAACGTGTGCAAAGAATTACTTTCAGCAATAATTACCAGGTAAAAAAAAAAAGAAAAAAAGACACTAGCAACAAGCTAAAAGGAATTAATAAGGATGAATAGAAAACCTTAGAGATCCTCTGAGACGTAACTGCACAGCACTACCGGCTGAGATGCCCCAGGATTCTTGTTATTTAATACAAAATTGTCAATCAGGACGACACAATTATAGGAAAGCCCTTCTTCTCGGCTTCTCGTTATTAAATATATTAGAGCCTGAAGCTGTAAATAAATAAGTTATTGATTAAACTAATAACCACATCCCTCAGCTCTTGTTTTCTAATTAACGAAACCAAAGACTAAACCTGACGGTGTTCTCTTGGCCTAAGGGTTAACATGCTGGACTGCAAAATCGTAGTGAGTGAGTTCAAACCCAAACTGCTCAATAACATTCATTTTCGGACTATTAGAAAAGGTTTGAAATTTCTTTATTCCTACCAGCAGACGATATCTCGCAAAAACAACTATGAAAGATGCAGACTACGCAGATCTAGAGCTTCTTGCAAATACACCAGCCTAAAAAGAATCTCTACTGCATAGTCTAGAGCAAACAGCAAGAGACATTGACGTCTACGTATAACATAGCCATACATGAACATGTGAAACGTACATAGAATGTTCGTAACACATATACATAGAGAACATAGAACATAGGAATCCCGAAACACGAAAAACACGTAACGACTTCTTAGTTCAGGTACGAAACCTTTTATTACCTTTGAGTTAAAGGTTTCGACAAAAGAAAGAGAGATACCCATTCTTTCTATTCTGGCTTTTCCACCTACCCCCATCTCGTGCGGCGCCCGTAGCGCACAAATTCGCCTGGCCTCAGCGAGCCCCGAAAGTCGACCCTTCTCGTTCGGTGTCAAGTTCTCAACTCTGCGCCGCGCCCGCAGCGCACAGATCAATCCGGCCTCGTCCAGGCCTGAATCTCAATTAACTGACTTTTTTCAAAATCCCTAAAATCCTCCACGCGCTTCCGGTGCGTGACGTCACCCGCACTCTCTAGCCCCGTTCCTCATCTGGGCTATTATGACATCTCTGAGTGACACGTCCTCTCCACCCGCAAACGTGAACAACTGCCTTAATGTTGCCTCTAAGTAACCCATGCACTGAGCCGAAAAGTTGTCTGCCTAACTAAACCCCAAGGCATAAAACGAAATCCCTCGGCCATTATATTACATACGTAAACTAAAAGAAAACGGAGTGCACCAGTTTTAAACAAAAAGAATCCCTCTCTATTTTAAGTGGAAAACCTCTGAAATTAGTTGGAAACTTCACATACATCGGCAAAAAAATGTCATCTGTTGAAAATGGTTGTCAGCATACGACTAGTGATGGCGTGAAATAATATTGATAGGTTATCGATCTTATGTAATTCTAATCAATCCAATGAAATAAAACAGGATTTCTTGAAAGCTGCTATTGTGTTCATACGAGGATATGGATAAACCACTTGGCTGCTAACAAGACACATGGAGAAAGCTAGGTGGGAACAGCACGAGCATGCTGCATACTTTTTATCATTAAGGTTTGGTTTCTTTGTTTAATGGCATATCAACCTTTGTAGGTTATTTAATGCCAAAGCTATTCTCCTAGAAGAACAGTAGTGGTACTATTTAACCCATAGCTGGGAGGATAAGGGGATTCATACCTTTCCCAAGGGTATTTGCCCGAAAGTGAACGTAATAGCGCGACTGGAATACGAACTCACTTACTTCGATTCCGCAGACCATCGCTTTAACCATTACGCCACGAGGACACTCCCCTTTATCATTAAGGAGTTTTGGACTATTTTCTTCATCTTTATTGTTATTTCCACAACGTTTCGGCAATGGCGTAACGGTTATAGGTGTTGTTTCCCTAAGCTTCTAAGGACACAATCATCTGGAGGTTGCAGGTTCAATCCTGACTGCAGGCGATTAACAATACAGGAATAAATAACACTTGTACCCGGTTATAGCTAACGTAATTAGAACAGGCTACCCCCATGGGTTCAATAAAGGACGTTGTTCGAAGTTCCGTGAAGATACCCGAGTTCGACAAACACCTGAAGAAGGCCGGAAGAAATATCGGCTGAAACGTTGTGGAAATAACAATAAAGATGAAGACAATAGTTCGAAAACACTTAATGATAAAAATCATCATGCTTCGTCCCTGAAATTTAGACAACTAATGCTGCGTGCTGTATTGAACACTTTCAGGAAGCAACAACCTAAAAAACAGCAATTGTGCAGCTGTACGGCTACCTACCTCTTATCTCACAAACTGACCTGGTAAGATGAAAAAGACATGAGGAACACTGTTGGAGAAGCAACACCGAACTTTGAAGCGAAATTCTTTTATGGACTTCTACACAGACATACTTAACATCAGCTCTGTGCGGACACTGGATACAGTCTAGAACACATGCCAAAGCTGAAAGTGATGGATGACAGCCAGAGGCACTTCGTGCAGTCAGTGCGACTTGATGGAGATTGTTCTCAAGAAGGATGGCTTTGGCATTAAATAATCCAAGGAGATTGAGATGCCATAATAAAGAAACAAATAAAAAACAAAACAGTGAAAAGAAAAATAAGGGAGATGTCACATATTACCTAAAATCAAGTCCGAAAGTGAGCTAAATAGTGTGCGGTCAAGCAATTACGCCACGTGTGTATGTGTGTGTGTGGGGGGGGCTGTCTCGTTGGACCACATGATATTTAAATCAAAGTAATCACAGAGACAAAACAAAACGGTAAATATTGTTCTTTCTTATAGTAAAAGTTGAATACGAAAAGCAAGTCTCCTCAAGTCTCAAGGACTCTTCTCAGTATTCTGGCCGTTCTCAATAATGCTGTCATTTGGTTGGTTTCCACTCCTCCGCCAACTTCCAAGTCATCCATGTTGTATAGTCATTTACATCTTCATTCAGCATCACAACGACACCATAATTAAGATGCATGAAGGAAGGAAGACGCAGGAACAATTAAGATGCAGGAAGGAAGACACAAGAAGAAACGACGCAGGATAAAGACGCAGGAAGGAAGACACAGGAAGACTTCTTTAAAATATATATTTTACCTCTCACTTTATTGCAAGGGTTCGGAAGGGTTAGCATGTGAGAGGATGCTGGAGACTGAACATAACTTCATATTTTGACCCCACTGTTATGACCATCACGTTGTGTCTTGTTCTCCTGATGTTGGGGTCTACTCCATCGGGGCTTTCCGAGGGCCCCCTCGGTCTGGTGTGTCCTTCCCTACCACATCTCGTCTCTAACCCTCTGGGAGTCTGCTGGCAACTGCTTCGGGGGTTTTCCGAGTGCCCCCTCGGTCGGGTGTGGCCTTCCCTACCACATCTGGTCTCTACTGTCTGGATCTCTCCCGGCAACTGCTCTGGGACCCAAACTCAACTGAGTTAAATAATAACTCAACGCCCACACGATCGCCTACTGGATCTTTGAAATCGAATGTTTAATCGTCATCAAGCGGAAATAACTGTCATGCAGTTCAGAGGTTACCCTCTTCCGGTGCATGACTGTAATGGCAGAATGGGACCTTGACCTTGTCCCATATCATAAGCCTTAATCCGCCCACGCGATCTCTTTCGATTACTGGCCGTTGGAATGTGTCACTTCCTTCCGGTGTATTACCTTGGAATAGCATTTTTAGGCCGGGTCGAAGGTCAAAATATTACAATCCAGTCCCTTTAGTAATTTTTTAGTTACTTTATCAAAAGCACCAATCGCAATTGGTATAATTGTCACCTTTATGTTCTATAGTTTTTTCAGTTCACTAGCAAGGTCGATGAACTTATCTCTCTTTTCACATTCTTTCAGTTTTATACTGTGGTCAGCCGGGACAGCAAAGTCGACAATTTTGCAGATTTTCTTTGTGTTGTTGATTAATATAAGGTCTGGTCTTCGGGCCGAGATTAGGTGATCCGTTTGTATGTCAAAGTCTCATTGGAGTTTATGTGTGTCATTTTCTAGGACAGGTACTGAGTTGTGCATATACCTTTTGTTCGTATAGTCAAATTTAAATTTCTTGCGCATCTCCCAGTGTATCACCTTGCCGACCTAGTCGTGTCTAGTCTTATATTCCTTCTACTCTAATTTGCTGCATTCGCTTATCATGTGAATGATAGTTTCATCTTTTTCACCGCATAGCCAACATTTGCTATTTTGTTTCGTCTTATCTATTCTCGCTTTGATATGATTGGTTCGTACGGCGTTCTCTTGTGCTGCTATTAGGGGAGATTCTGTTTCTCCCTTAAAGTTTCCTTTTCGTAGTCACGTCTACGTTTTGTCGTGTGAGATGTTATTTATTAGTCGTTTAGAAGGCCCATAGAGTTGTTTTCCTTTCCATTTTCGTTTCCTAGTTATTGTCATTCAGTTGTCCATCGTGCTATTAGTATCGTTTCTGATGGCTGTAATGAGTCCTCCATCATGTTTTTGGATATAATCTTCGAGTTGTTCTATCGATGTGTCAAAGCTGTCTTTAATGCTGGCGAGTCCTCTTCCTCTCTCTTTTCTTGAAACATATCTCTGTCAACGTCGTCTCTGGGATGTAATGCCTTAGGCATTGTCATAGGTTTTCTTGTTCTGTGGTCTATTTGTTTAAGTTCATCTCTGGCCCACTTCAGAAAGGGCCGGGAATATCTAAAGAGGGGTACAGCCCAGGTATTTATTTCTTTGATAAGGTTTCGGCTAGAGAGTTTTGTCTCTTGTAGTTTTCTAGTTCTTTTGAGATATTATTTTGAATTTTGTTTTTCATTTCTACTTGTTCGATGGTGTCAGCCTCCAAGATGCCTAAGTATTTGTAGATTTGTACCAATAGCAGCCCATGCCTTCGCTAGTTGTGTACCATATTCACAATTAAAGCTATGTGCGAAATGGACATATAATGTTCATAACGATAGAACATATGAATCTCGAAATTAGAAAACACATAACGACTTCTTGTTCAGGTACGAAACCTTTTTATTAACTTTGAGTTAAAGGTTTCGACGTAAGGAGGAGAGACACAATCTTGCTATGCTGTCTTATTCATTTGGCCCCCAACTTGAGCGGCCCCCCATAGGGCGCAATTTCGCCTCGCGTCTGCGAGCTCCAAAAGTCATTCCTTCTCGTTTGGCGTCTAGTACCCAACTCTCTTACTTTCTTCAGATTCTCACACAAACCTCCGCGCGCTTCTGGTGCGTGACGTCACCCGCACCCTGTCGTCCCGTTTCGTCTCGGACTATTATGACATCTGAGTGACGCCTCCATCCACCCGTGCGCGCCCGCGTTAACACCTGCCTCAATGTTCCACCCAACTAACCCATGTGCTGAGCCGAAAGGTTCTTAGCCTAACTAAACTCAAAGGCATGAACCAAAATCCCCCGGCTATTATATAACACAAGATGCCTATGTATTTGTAGGTTTCGTTTTCTCTGAACCTTCTAATCTTGTGTTGATTTGGTAGTTCCATTCCGTTAGTCAAATGTCATTTGCCACTTTTCATTACAAGCATTGCATATTTTTCTATGCCTAATTCCATTCCTATGTCCTGACTGTATATTCTAACTGTGTGTATTAGTTTCCAGTTCTTTTCATTTTTTGCAAATAGTTTGATGTCATCCATATACATTAAGTAATTGATCTTTTCATGCGATCTACTAAGTCTGAATCCGTCTGTGCATTTTCTGAGTATGTGGTTAAGTGGCATCATGGCAATTATGAATAATACAGGTGCTAGATCATCTCCTTGGAAAATACCACTTTGGATCTTAGTTTCTTACACCTGCTGTCAATTCCACTCTCCAGGTTTTCATAGTTTCCTCGATAAAGTTTAGGACTTCATGTGGTATTTTGTACATTTTGAGGCAGTTTATTATCTAGCTTTGCAGAACCATGTCATATGCCTTTTAGTAGTCAATCCACGCAATAGCTAGATTTTTCCGACTGGTATTGCTCTCATTTAGGATGAGTTGATCTATGTAAAGTAACTGCTGTGTCTCTGGATCCTTTCAGCATCCTTTCTGTTCGTCTGGAAACAAACCGTGGCTTGTTAGCGAGTAGTAAATCTATTCCCTTATTTCTGCTGTTAAATATTTTCCATATGACCGGTAGGCAAGTTATGGGTCTGTGATTGTTTGGGGCCGTTATATTGCTTGGGTCATTTTGGATCAGTGTGGTCCTTCCTTTAGTCATCCATTCGAGTACGTGCGCTCTTTGTAGGCATTTATTTATTACTACTGCTAGACCGTCGTGAATGGAGGTGAATTTCTTGAACCAGAAATCATGTATTCCATCATCGCCTGGTGTTTTCCAATTTGATATTTTCTTTGTGTCATTTTGAGTAAATCGATGTGTATTTCCGCTTTCGGGGTTTCTTCGAGCCCTTCAAGTTCTCTTGTCCTATTGTTTATCCATTTAACCTTTTCGTTATTTTTTTAGGCTGACATATTTTAGTCCAAAACCGTTGGGTTTCTTTTGCATCCGTTTGTTGGTATGTTTTAGTTTCATCTCCTCCCAGATTCCTCTTCGTGTATCTTCGCTTTTTAGTATATTTTGAAAGCAAATTTAGAAAAAAAAATATTTTGCATGAAAACATAAATTATTCACAGAACAAATTCTGTTAATTCATCTCCAAAATGGTTCTTTTTAATTATTTTTTTACATTTTTAATCTTTTTTTAAAAAATGATTTTGCTCTTTTTGTTTCAAAATACGTTTCTCTATGAGCAAAACATCCAATTGGTTACTTGACTTAGTTTCTAAAATCAGTCTTCATAGTAAATTTCCAGTTTAAGGAGAAATATTTTAAATGTGAAGCCAATACGGCAACTGAAATTTATCTTTGTTGTTTCCTTTGATAATAGTCCAGCAAGTACTTAGCCATCATCTGCAAATAGTTTTAATTCAAATTTTTTATCATTAGGTAAATCCTTTATATATATATATGTATATACATATATATATATATATATATTGATTGGGTGAAGAAGCAAGAATAGGAATAATCTAGTATAATAATAAACCACTCTATAGTAAAACAAGATTAATTTTAATTTTAAAAACTAAACAATAAAGTAGACACAAAACAGTAAATTTATTCAAAATAGCCATTTTTTTTTTCAGTTATTGTATCAACATGTCTTCGAAACGATTTCGATGCATTTAAAATAAATTCCTCAGATATTTTCTTCCATTCTTCGTCTTAAGCGAACCAATATTTGTATAGGAAGTTGCATTTGTTTTGTTTTCTAAAACGCCACATATAGCGCAATCAAGGGCGATAAGGTCTTGGCTTGATGTAGGCCATAAAGAAACTCGAATTATTTGGGAATTTTGGGGGCTTGGTTTCAGCGTTAAGCAAATCATAGATTCTTTGTCGTTTCTTTTCTTGCTCACTCATATTGGACTGAATTTTTATGAAAAAGTGGTCGGATAATAGAGCTAATCAGGAAAATTTTCATCTATTTCGTTAGTTTTTTTTTTCCAAAAATTGGAATAATCAAACGAAAAGAAACGTTTTAGAAATTATGCATATTTTGCCTCCGTACCAGGTAAAAACAAGATATCTCCCAGTTTCAATCCATGAGGAATATCAGGACTTATACTCTGTACTTCATAATCAATGTTTCCCAATTTTCATTCATCTGTGAAAAATATCTTACATGATTTTCTTTTGTTTAAAGCTACCAAGTTTGCTTTTTTTTTACTAGTAAACGATAATGAGATACCGTATCAAACGCTTGAAAAAAAATCTGTATATCTAATATCAGCATCATCCCTTTTCATAAAATAGTTATTTATAATATGAATACTTTTCATTTAAAGAATGCTTTTAAAACACTAAAGATTCATTTTTGTTGATAAACACTCGAAGTCGATTTATCGTTGTAAATTATGTTTCATTGTTATCAATAAATCTGGAAAAATTCTCCTGAATTTCGTCCAGAGTACAGGCTTTTTTAAAATAATTTTTAAAAATTTATTTTGAGTGTGTGCGTGAGTGTGTGTGTGTATTGGGGAGTCATTTTATCATAACAGTTCCTAAGGACCCGCTTTTCCGTCTTTCCCTTAAAATTTCCTTATCTGTTGGCCAATTTCTAAAACCTGATTTATCTTTTTGTAGATTTCTGAGGGCTGCGTTGATATCTAGCTCAAACACGATTCAATTCTTTTTGGGATATTGAGAGTCCTTCAAGACTTTTACTTTTACGTGAACATCCTGTTGTTTAAAACTTTTTGTCCGATTTGTAAATCAAATGTTTAGTCAACAGTGACATCCCGACATGTTTTCTAAAATGCAGTGTCACGTCAATAAAAAAAATTCATTCATTAAAATGCCCTATCAGCAGATGCTAATTGAAAATGGAACACTTGGTGCTGCTGAAAGCCTTTATAATAAAATTCGAGTGTTTTCCAACAAAAAAGTGCATTATTAATGTCAATATCTTATGTTTCATTTAAATACATCGGTTAAACTGAGGATTTGTTAGGCACTCTGCAATTTTTTGTGAATCATTGACGATTGGGCTACCTTCAGTCACTTTAAATTGCCTGACGGTCACCACAGGGTATGAAAGTAAGTAACTTGTGTTAACCAAGGTTTTTTTTAAGAGGCTATATCTTAATCTGCATTTCCAAAATGTGACAGAAACTAAGTCTGGTAAGTTATTGTGGGGTTCCATGGGTTAGCTGTCATGAAAAGTTGGCACCGAATCTATTGCCGAACGCAGATATATCATCTGCTGAAGATATAATTGGCTGCACTGATGATTTTTGTTGTTGTTATTATATGTACGTGGTGCCTTCAATAAGTTTCCAGACTTTTTTGGTACAGGCATTTAACATTATTGTAGACTCTTGATAATTCAGTATGTTATTGCTATACATTTTACGAGATGACTGACCAATTTTTATGATGTCAGGTTTAAATGAACAGCTACAGCAGCAATTGGAATACACCGTACTTAAGCCTAATTGTCACAGCTGGTGAATTTAGAAAAATGCAATCTGGAGGTGAGGACACTTTAGAAGAACGATATGCAATAAAATTGTGTTTTAAAGTTGGAAAAAAGCCACAAAAACGTATGAAATGCTTCAGACTGCTTTTGGAGCATCTTGCATGAACCGAGCATCAATTTTTGAGTAGCATAAGAGATTCAAGGAAGGCAGGGAGACTGAGGGATGATGAGAGGTGTGGGAGGAGTAAAGAAATTCATACACCAGAGTTGATTGGCAAAATGGTTAGGGTTAGGGTTACTATGTTGAGGTTTTAAGGGAGTTCAGCAAGAGATTCCTTCGGAAGAGGCCAGCTCTCTTAAAATCGGCTCAGTGGCATTTCCAGCTGGCCAATGCACCAGTCCACAACTCCATTTTTATCACAGACAATTTGAGCAAGATGGGCATCAAGACTGTTCCTCAGCGTCCTTATAGTCAAGACCTGTGACTGTGACCTTTGGTTATTCCCTAAGCTCACTGACTGTCGTTATGAGACAATTGAGGAGATGAAAGAGGTCATTGACACCCTCACACAAAAGGAATTCCATGGGGCCTTCCAGAAGTTGTTGGAACGTTACAACAAGTACATTGCAGCCAGAGGAGATTACTTAGAACGGGATTAGAGTGTCATACGAAAAAAATCTGGAAACTTATTTAATGATCCTTGTATATATATATATATATATATATATATATATATATATATATTGTAATGCACAGAGAGACTGTTTCTTTGTATCACAACTGTTCAATGTGGCTAGACACGCTATATTCCCGAAGCTGGGATCAAAACCCGGTTGACTCAAACGCCAATCCGAGATTCTACCACTCAGCCTCGGGGAAACCAGAGCAAGCGAAGGAAATTTAAACGCTAATGTATTCCATTTGTTTTGTTTACATATATCAGCTCAACGGCTACCGAGAGCTCAATTCATTCGAGGGGCCTTGCTTTACGCTAGTGGCAACCACTATATCTGTGAGTATGTGTGGTCTCTCCGGAATATATCGAGCACTTAAAAATACTTCAATAACCGTTTTGCACATACCTGATGTATTTTGACAAACAATCCGAAGGATCTTACAGAAAATTCATGAACATATATACTTTGAAAGGTTTTCTCAGTCAGCAGGGAAACGTTGATGAGAACGATTTGTAAAGTGGGCTTGTTGCATCCACAAAATCTGATTGAATAGTTTCTGAATGTCTTGTAAAGTTTGTATTTCTTCATATCCTCTCAAACGGTTACGTCAAGGGTCTTATTTATTATGGACCAAACTTGGCGGTCAATCCTAAATTTATTTTCTAAAAGTAACAACACTGTTGAATTGATATAAACGAGAATAAGAACAATATAATACGTCAGTCGATGTAAATCCCTTCTTTAAAGACTTTACGAACTCTAAAAGGTGAAAGTTTGGTTTGGTTTGTTAGGTTTTATGGCATATCAACCATTGTAGGTTATTTAACGCCAAATCCATTTTCATGTAAATAATCAGTTCTTTTTCAAACAATTCAGTTTAGCATGAGTGCACAGTTTAATTGTCAAAAACATTTCTATTTCAAACTATTTATGCAGTTATATATAACAATTCAGTTTAGTGTAAGTACAGTTTCAATGTCAAAAAAAGTTCAATTTCAAATAATTCAGTTAAGCATAAGCAGGCAGTTTAAATGTAAGTACAGTTTAATTGTGAAAAACATTTCTATTTCGAGCTATTCAGTTTAGTCTAGCAGTTCTAATTCAGGTAATTCAGTTCAGTATAAGTACAGATTTTGTTTACACACAGTTAAACGTCAAAACAGTTCTATGATAAACAATTCAGTGTAAGGTAAATACAGTTTCAATGTCAAAAACCGTTATAGTTAAAATAACTCAGTTTAGCATTAGCACGAATTTTAAATGTAAGTTCGGTTTAATTCTCAAAAACATTTCTATTTCAAGCAAATCAGTTTAATCAAACAATTCAGTTTAGCATGAGTATGCGGTTAGTTCTATGAAACCCATAGATAGGACCCAATCAGGTGCTATCAGAGTGGACCTGGGAGCAATAGCAATGAAAGGATTCTCCATATTTCCCAAGGACCCATTATTATTGGGACCTCAGCATCAGACTGTTTAGTGTCATATCAGGACACTCGTTGGGTGGGGGGTGAAAGAGACGTTGGTATACATGTGTTTGATACCAACGGTAGCCATTTGAAAATGGCTAAGGTGCTATTGACCAAAATAGGGCATTTTACGTAGATTTTAAAGGACTTGCTATTTTCTTTAGAGACCTGGTACGTTTATATGTCTATGTGCAAGTGATATGGACGAGACTAAGAACAATATGACACGTCAGCCGATAGAGATCTCTTTTCTAAAGACTTTACGAGCTCTTTTAAAAGGTGAAAAAGACGTTGGTATACATGTGTTTGATACCAACGGTAACTATCTGAAAATGGCTAAGGTGCTATTGACCAACATTGGGCATTTTACGTTGATATTAAAGGACTTCATATTTTTTTAGAGACCTGGTATGTATATGTGTGTATGCATGAGTGTGAGTAAATAAAATTACCGAACAACATTAAACAAGTAATTATTTTAGCCACCGGATATTTTCCTAAATTTCTTTTTAAATTATACGGAAATCTGTGTTGAACATTGGCCAACTATGCTAGTCTAGCTTTAGTGTAAACTTGAAAGCAAGTTTCGTTTAATTAATTGGTTATGACTTGTTTTTTGTTTTTTTAGTTAAGTCTTCAATTGGCCAAATTCTATTTAGTTCACTACCGGTTGGAAAATTTACTTATAGTACCAATCTAAGGAGTTCTGTCTGCTCGGAAAATCAGCATTCGAATTCGTGCGAAAATTTTTGAGTAGACAAACTAGAACAAACGCGAAGAAAATTGTGTGATATCGACTTTTTAAGCGAGGAGTTCTTGGTGTAACGGTTATCATCGAAGAAAATTGACTCAGTGATGGATGTTTGCGCGTCAATTCGAACTTATTAATTTGTGAAAGTCATGAATCCATATTTCTCCTTCAAGCTATGAGTAAATAGTAGGGCATATTGGTATGTTTACGCTTGGTACAGCAACCATCTAAGAGAAGGAAAAGTCTGAATTTAAAACAGCTTTACCCCGCTTAAAAATTGACCTTGTTTCGTATCCAGCACGTGTACAACCATACATCAATCTTTCAAAGGAGGAATACCCAAGTGCCTTGAAAATAAGCGTTTAGCTCTCTTTTCGGAAAATGCTTATGCCTCTATCACCTAATGGACTTTGATTTAATCAATATAGTTTTCGACTCTGATGTCCTCGTGGTGTAATGGTTAAAGCGACGGACTGCGGAATCGTAGTACGCGAGTTCGTACTCCAGTCGCGCTATTACTTTCAGGCAAATACCCTCGGGAAAGGTATGAACCCTATAATGCACCCAGCTAAGGGCTAAATAGTACCAATTCTGTTCTTCAAGGAAAATGGCTTTGGCATTAAATAAACTACAAAAGTTGATATGCCATTAAACAAAGAAACCAATCCGAATATGATAAATTTCTGGAATTTTTTTCGAAGTAATAAAGAACTACCATTGATTTTTTTCAAATTGGTACCATCATTAAAAAAAAGCGGGAAAAATCTTCTCTCCAGTAACGAATCTCTACAATGATTCTGATTTAGGAAGAGAAATTGAAAAGAAAATTTCTTGTATAACACTTCATCTAAAAGAAAAAAAATTGCTTAAAGCCGAATAGAAATAAATCAGATGAAGCATAACGATGACCAACACAGATATCTATAAATGGCGAACATTAGTTATCAGCAACTTTCAGGGAGAGAGAAAAGAACATTTTTATGAAGATGAATAATTGAATGTTTCTCTCGTAAAAAAAAAAAAAAAGAAGAAAAGACACTTTCCGATAAATATAGTTATCTAGGATTTTATAAGTAAATAGATATCCAGTGTTTTTCGTTGAAGACGAAATATGTTAGACTTTTTTAAAGCTTTCCTTAATTAAAATTTGCAAAGAAAAAAGGTTTACAAATAAAAAAGATAAAAACACAAAAGACAGCAAAATACTAGCCTTGTGCCATACAAACCTAAGTTAAATAAATATTACATTTAAATGAGTAATTACAATTAAAAGTGTTTCAGTTGATTTCAATACTATTCATGATAATCAAAACTAACAATATAAGGCCTTTGATTCCATTCACAGAGGGAAGATGGAACAACACCTACTAACATACGGCCTACTAGAAGAAACCGTAGCAGCAATAACGATTATCTACAGAAACACCAAAGTGAAAGTTCGTTCACCGGATGGAGATACAGAATATTTCGACATTGTAGCAGGAGTACTACAAGGGGACACGCTAGCTCCATACCCCTTTATCATCTGTCTAGACTACGTACTTAGGAGATCGATCGATAACATTAGGGAAAACGGCTTCGTGCTGACAAAGAAAAGAAGTAGAAGGTACCCCGCAAAAACAATTACCGACGCCAACAACGCCGATGACATAGCGCTACTGGCCAATCCACCCAACCAAGCCGAAACACTACTGCATAGTTTGGAGCGAGCCGCTACAGGCATTGGACTCCATGTTAATGCACACAAAACTGAATTTCTGTGCTTTAATCAGAAAGGCGAAATCTCCACACTAGACGGAACCTCTCTGAAACTGGTTGACAAATTCACCTACCTAAGAAGGAGCGTCGAATCAACCGAAAAATACATCGACACACGGCCAACGAAGGCATAGACAGCTATCGATAGGCTTTCGAACATATGGAAATCAAACCTGACTGATAAAATGAAACGCAGTTTCTTCCAGGCTGTGGTCGTGTCGATACTGCTATACGGATGCACTACTTGGACGCTAAATAAACTGTTGGAGAAGAAGATAGACGGCAATTATACAAGAATGTTAAGAGCAATATTGAACAAGTCCTGGCAGCAACACCCCACAAGGCACCAACTATACGGTCACCTACTACCTATCACGAAAACTATCCAAGCTAGACGAACCAGACATGCCGTACACTGCTGGAGAAGCAAGGACGTGCTCGTAAGGGATGTACTCCTGTGGACCCCCGCATATGGCCAATCAAAATCAGGACGACCAGCTCGAACATACAGCAGCTATGAGATGATACGGGATGTAACCCTGGAGACATGCCAGAGGCGATGAATAATAGGGAGACGTGGAGAGAGAGGGTCAGGGATATCCGTGCTAGCCGCACGACATGATGATGATGATGATGATACGCTAAATATTTAGTAAAATCTGTGGGTAGGTCTTTCATTATGTTTACTTCATCATCACGTACATCGACCGTGTGTATGATTTTACAACAAAAACCATCAAAAGACGATCGGCCGACCCAGCCACTGTGAGTATTTTCACATGCCCTATTAATTACCAATAGCTGGGATAGGGTAGAAAAAAAAACGGATTCAGGCATTTATTTAGCGGGCACGGAAACACAAACAGCCTTGTCCAGGGTTGGAACTCTGGTCACCAATTCCATTTCCTGCTGGGAGCTGCTGAGTACGGCGACTACATCTCTGCTGAAGTATAGACCCTCCCATTCCCAACTAGTGCCATGGAAATGATACTAAACCATCTGAGGGTGAGTCTCCAGCTCCAGAGCTTTGGAGAATGTAGAGTCTATATTCTTTGCTATTATTTGCAGGCTTACACTGAGATGGAATAGTAAAATCTCTACGGGTCCAATCTATAGGTCAAATAGAACTAGTGGTCTGGTTTGGTTTGGTTTGGTGGGTTTTATGGCATATCGACCTTTGTAAGTTATTCAACGCCAAATCCATTTTTATGTAAATAATCTGTTCTATTTAAAACAATTCAGTTTAGCATAAGTACACAGTTTAATCGTCAAAAACATTTCTATTTCAAAATATTCAAGCAGTTATATTTAACAATTCAGTTAAGTGTAAATACAGGTTTAATGTCGAAAAACAGTTCTATTTGAAATAATTCAGTTAAGCATATGCACGCAGTTTAAATGTAAGTACGGTTTAATTGTCAAAAACATTTGTATTTCAAGCTATTCAGTTTAGTCAAACAATTCAGTTTAGCATAAGAATGCTGTTAGTTCTATTTAACCCATAGATAAGGCCTTATCAGGTGCTACCACTCCGGGACAGAGTGGACCTGGGAGCGATGGCAATGAAGAGGTTCTCCGCATTCCCCAAAGCTCCAGGGGGCGTCCTCGTGGTGTAATGGTTAAAGCGATGGACTGCGGAATCGTAGTAAGCAAGTTCATTCTCCAGTCGCGCTGTTACTTTCACTTTCGGGTAAATACCCTTGAGAAAGGTATGAACCCCCTTATCCTCCCGGCTATGGGTTAGCCATAACTGGGTACAAGTGTTAAGTATTCCCGTATTGTTACTCGCCTGCAGTCAGGATTGAAACTGCAACCTCCAGATGATTGTGTCCTTAGAAGCTTAGGGAAACAACACCTATAACCGTTACGCAATTGCCGAAACGTTGTGGAAATAACAAGATGAAGAAAATAGTCCGAAAATCCTTAATAATAAAGCGGGGTGTCCTCGTGGCGTAATGGTTAAAGCGATGGACTGCGGAATCGAAGTAAGCAAGTTCGAATTCCAGTCGCGCTAATACGTTCACTTTCCTTGGGAAAGGTATGAACCCCCTTATCCTCCCAGCTATGGGTTAAATAGTACCACTACTGTTCTTCTAGGAGAATAGCTTTGGCATTAAGTAACCTAGAAAGGTTGATATGCCATTAAACAAAGAAACCAAACCAAAGCTCCGCCACTGCTGGAACCTCACCATCAGAATGTTTAGTGTCATAAACTGGGCACTCGTTGGGGGTGGGGTCATACCACTCTGCAGAGGTGCAGTCAATGTATTCTACAGCCCCAGCCGACTAGGCCATAGTGTTCTGGGTATCACACAAAATTGCATCTGGTGGTAAGGATTCAGTCACGGAGTTTTGCCGAATGTGAAGCACCCCTTTATTTCCATCACTCCAAGGCCCTTTCTGAATCGAATTAATAGTACCCATTAGAGCCCCATCAGTGGGTCATATAGGAATATTTTAAAAAAATGTTATACTTAAAACCATTTAACCGTGTGCAAAATAATGACAGGTTAAATTGAACAAATTATCTCATACAGGAATACTTGAAACCATTTAACTGTGGGCAAATGATAGATTGCCCAGTCGGCTGCTTCTCTGCAGAGGGGTAAGCCCCCACCCCCAACAAGTGTCCTGGATATGACACTAAACAATCTGATGATGAGGTTCCAGCAATGCTGGAGCTTTGGGGAATACGGAGTACCCCTTCATTGCCATTGCTCTCAGGTCCACTCTGGCCCGGAGTGGTAGCACCTGATAAGGGTTCTATTTATGGGTTAAATAGAACTAAACCGGGCTTCTTTCACAATAATGATTTTTGAATTTAAACTGCGTATTTATGCAAAACTGAATTGTTTAAAATAGAATTGTTTTGACATTGGAACTGTGTACTAGTGCTGAACTGAATTGCTCAAAATAGAACTGTTTTGACGTCTAAAATGTGTACTTATGCTGAACTAAATAATCTGAAATTAAACCGTTTGACATTTAACTCTGTGTATTGCCCAGTCAGTTGGGGCTATAGAATACACTGACTGTACCTCTGCAGAGGGGTATCCCCCCCTAACGAGTGTCCTGGATATGACACTAAACAATCTGATGGTTCCAGCAGTGCAGGAGCTTTCGGGAATGCAGATTACCCCTTCATTGCCATCGCTCCCAGTTCCTCTCTGGCCCGGAGTGGTAGCACCTGATAGGGCCCTATCTATGAGTTAAATAGAACAAACAGCATACTTATGCTAAACTGAATTGTTTGACTAAACTGAATAGCTTGAAATACAAATGTTTTTGACAATTAAACCGTACTTACATTTAAACTGCGTGCATATGCTTAACTGAATTATTTGTAATAGAACTGTTTTTCGACATTAAAACTATATTTACACTAAACTGAATTGTTACATATAACTGCTTGAATATTTTGAAATAGAAATGTTTTTGACAATTAAACTGTGTACTTATGCTAAACTGAATTGTTTTAAATAGAACAGATAATTTACATAAAAATGGATTTGGCATTAAATAACCTACAAGTGTTGATATGCCATAAAACCTAACAAACCAAAGCAAATGATAGACTGTGAAATAGAATTCTTAGAGTTATATAGTAATATTTGAAACCATTCAACTGTGTGCAAATAAAACTATAACACTTCACTGTGGGCAATCAAAAAATGATAAATAGAAATATGAGAGTTAGCAAAATTTAGTGCCATGTAACTGTTTGCAAACAATAGCGATACTTGAAAGAATCTAATTATGTGAAAACAATTAGCTCTAACTGATTTTAAAAAAAGAATTCACTGATGAATCACACACACACACACACACACACACACACACACACACACACACAGAGGCACCTTTGGTGGTGTAATGGTTAGCAAGCTTGACTAGAAAACCTACACGAGTGAGTTCGAGTCTCATTGGGCGCCCCATCCTTTCGGCCTTGTGCCACATCGAAGCAAAGAGCTTTGTAAATTATTAGGCGCCTCTGGTAGTGTAATGGTTTGCAATCTCGACTAGCAAACCTACACGAGTGAGTTCGAGTCTCATTGGGTGCCCCTTTCATATGGCCTTGTGCCACATCTAAGCAAAAAGCTTAGTAAATTACCACACACACACACACACACATATATATATATATATTTCATTAAGAAAAAACACAAACCGGTCATATTAGGATTATAAATTTATTTCCATCCTGTTACGTGTTTTTGATAAAATCAAAATTAACAGGACTTCTTCAGATCTTATGGTTAAATTAAATCAGAAGAGACACAGGAAAGAAGAGTGGGAGAGGATAGAAGAGGGGTGAAGAGTTATCTCCTCATTTAGCCCACTTCCGTTCTTTATTTTATTGTCGGTTAGAATTATAGTAAATTAATTCAAAAATTTATATATATATATATATATATAAGGGGTTTGGAATAAGATTACCCACAACGGTTGATATGCCTTTAAACAATATAACATAGATAACCTAAACCTCCAAATTTCAAGCCAAAAGCTAAAACCTCTCTTCCACAATAGACAGCCGGGGAACTCCCCATAGTCTAGTGGCTAACGTGATCGACATCAACATCGTAGTAGGCGAGTTCGAATTCCAGTCTCGCTATCACGTTCACTTTCAGACTAATTACCTTGGGAAAACCATAACTCTCCTAATCTCAACAAGCAATGGCTTAGATATTACCACGGATATTCTTTAACAAGGATGGCTTTGACGTTACATAATCCACGTAAGTTGATAACCTGCTTAACAAAGAAACTCCAATCAATCAAAAAACAGTGTTCATGTCTAAAACATACGGCCTACATTAATTCGAGAAGTATTCGGAAATCTGATAATAAAACCCAGAAAGACGCATTTCGTCATGAATGTATCTACGTGATAATGGCATTCTCTGACATTTACGTTAGTTGACTTCTCAAATACGAAGCGTCTGTTTTCTGAAAGATCTGAACAAATAAAACCGATTCCATGTTTAGAATTAGCACCCCGGAATGATGATAAAAACGTTCTTATATCAATGGAAAGGAAATAGATGTAGACTCATATTATGGCTGAATAACTGTGTTTGTATACAAATTGTTTCTGGTGAATTGTGATCATAAATTGTAAGCGATTTTTTATAGAAACATTCGCGGCGAATCTAATTCACAAAAACCTGGTATTATGTAAATTTCACAAGCGGAAATTATCCATATATATATATATATATATATATATATATATATATATATATATATATATTATTATTATTATTATTATTACATATAATTTAAATAAATATTCTGCAAGAGGACATCATTGCGGAAGACATGGTATCTGTTGTGTGGTAACTTGTACCACGTGACTTCCGGTAGCGTGGAGGTATAAACGATGTCGTGTTTCAGAAGCATGAGTGTTCTGCAAGATCCCGGTCGGTAGTAAGACCAAATTTGAACGTAACACTAACAGCGTGAGACTTATAATATTTGTTGGACTGTACCACTTCAGTTAATAAATAATTAACTATTTATTTCACAGTATATCTCTTCCTTATCATTATACAACAGAATCATAAAAAAAACAGCAATAATGATGAAGAAGGTCATGAATAACTGGACAAAGCAACTTCAAAGTTCCATCTCTGGGTCAAATACTGGGTGTAACGATAAAATTGTCACCATAGAAAAGACGACATAATTCAATTTCCGTTTAATGAAAACCAGTTTTCTTTTTTTGTTGCAGACCACTTACTAGTTGGCCAGTTCTGTACAAATCCCAAGTGCGATAGGAGCCTTATATCACGATGAAAACAAAGTTTCCGGCTACGGTTATGGTCTTTGGTGTGGTTTCAAGTGAGGGCCACGTTATGTCACCTCACACCTTCGAAGTCCGCTTGAAAGTCAACACCAAAGTGTACCTGGATGTGCTGAAGAGTGTGGTGATCCCTTGGTGCAATCAGTTGGCCGGTGGTACACCCAGGGTGTGGCAGCAGGACTCAGCGCCGGCCCACACGTCCAAAGAGTCCCAGTCTTGGCTACAGAAGGAGTGCTACGACTTTGTACACTTCTCTCATTGGCCCCCCATCCCTCTCGAACCTGAACCTGCTGGACTACTTCGTTTGATTATACGTCGAGAAGATCACCAACATGACCTCCCAAAACACCAAAGCCAGCCTGATCGCAACCATCCGCCGAGTATTCGCCGAGCTCCCGCCGGCGCGTGTGGGAAAGACATGCTCCCAGTTCCGCATCCGTATCGAGGCGGTGATTGAGGCTGAAGGCAGCTACATTGAATAGAAGTCAGCTCTACTACAAAATCAAGTTACCTGAATTGCTTTTTTCAATAAAAGTTTAAAAAGAAATCTGTTGTCTTGTTTTCTTTAGAACGACAATTTTATCGTTCCACCTAGTAGATGTCAGCTCTACTACATAATCAAGTTAGCTGAATTGATTTTTTCAAGAAAAGTTTTAAAACAAAGCTGTCGTATTGTTATCTTTAGGACGACAATTTTATCGTTTCACCTTGTAGACGTCAGCTCTACTACATAATCAAGTTAGCTGAATTGATTTTTTTCAATAAAAGTTTTAAGATAAAGCTGTAGTGCTGTTTTCTTTAGGACGACAATTTTATCGTTTCACCCTGTAGATGTCAGCTCTACTACATAATCAAATTAGCTAAATTGATTTTTTCAATAAAAGTTTTAAAATAAAGCTGTAGTATTGTTTTCTTTAGGACGACAATTTTATCGTTTCACCCTGTAGATGTCAGCTCTACAACATAATCAAATTAGCTGAATTGATTTTTTTCAATAAAAGTTTTAAAATAAAGCTGAAATGTTGTTTTCTTTAGCACGACAATTTTATCGTTCCACCCTGTAGATTTGTATTGGAGAGGAATACGAATACCACATAAGCACCTGTTTTTTGGACTAAGACTTCCTCATAAAAACAATATCATTTTATGACAGTAAACTGTATTCTGTGGTGAGGTTCAAGTTCTGGATCTCTGGAGAGTGTGGAAACTCCCTTTATTGAGCACTCATCTGAAATTATACTTGTGGCTGCCCCTCACCAGACACGACTTGGCACAAGGTCAATGACCCGAGGGTCGGCTTAAAGTGGGAATCAGGGAAGGGGCAGGTCGGGCACGAGCCGAGACTAAAACCCTGCTGGGCTGTGTTGTCCATCTACCCACTTAGCAAGGTCCAGTACTATACAAAAGGGACAAAGTTGTCAATGTTGCAGCTCACCCACCCAAAGGTGGCCGAGCAGAAGTCGGAAGCCTTTCGGCCTTGAATCTTCCATTGATTTCGATACCCCATCCGGCACGAATGCCAGACGTCCCAGCCAAAGTGGTAAAATCTGCATTCGATAGGAACACCTGATATTATATAAGCACCTATTTGTGGGATTTATAATACACCAACAGTATTCTCTGTTGAAAGGTAAAAACTTTCTAAAATGTATAGGCCGCTTCTAGTGGTTAGGCTCCAGTCCTTCTAAGCGTAATCAAGGTCAGTTAAATTCCTATCTATGGGTGAAATAGATCGGTTTTAAATTATATATTAATATAACTGTTCATACAATCAGAATCTTACAAAAGAAACAAAATATGAAGAAATATAAGAGTGTAAGTAGTCCCAATAATCATCGGCACACCGGAAACGGTTTCAATCATGGCCTCAAGGAAATAAGAAAAATTAGACTTGACGTAATGAATACTAAGAAGCATGGTCGTAATATGAAAAGGCTTGATGAAGATAATCTGGGAAAAAGTGGATATTTAAAGAATTCCTTTGTCACTGGATCTACATAGATAAGTAAGTAAAAAGTAAGTAAAGTTGTCTCCCTAAGTCGATGGCGACCAGAAGGCTCTATTTTCAATAGCTACTACACCGAGGTGTAGGGGAGGGCGCTACTCCTTTCTTTGGATTGCTCCACTTTACCCTTGATACACACCTTATAATGCTGAGTGTTAAGCAAGGAGGTATCAAGTACCATTTTAATAAGTCTTTGGTATGACTCGACCTGGGAGTGAATCCACGTCTCCCGGACCATTGGTGAACTAACCAGATATACTCTGCTTAAAATTGACTTTGCGTTACATCCTTATTGCGGTACCGGGGTTTAGTAAATGCAGACTCAGATCGGTTATCGTAAATGAGGAACATGAGAAAATTTTTCCAGTTCCACTCATCCAAGCTGTACCGACATCCTATTTGAAAAACAATGTTGGGTGTACTGTCTAGAGGTGTAGAATTTTAGTGATCAGAATAATCTCTTTATTGATGATTCCTCCGACTGTCGTGGGAACAGATACTACATTTTGATTCAGCTACACGTTTACAGTCTTTTCACCAAGATTTTTCAAAGGTTCCAACTTCAACTGGTATCACTGTCACCTTGATGTTGCACAGCCTTTTCCATTTTTTCCTAAGATTCAGTAATTTGTCTAACTTTTCGCTTTCTTTTATTTTTATTACTATGGTTGAAGAAATCTTACACTTTGATCTGTCAACGCTAATTTTTGACAGAGAATCATAAGCAAGACTTTGATCCAAGGCATAGCACACACTTTGATCCGAAGCAGTCGTACCAATTCATAGATATATAAACGCATGGTTATTACAGGGTACCATGCTGCTACTGCTACTGATGATAATAATAATTTGTTTGCAATTGTGTTTCTCTGATCTGTGTGCTTTTGAGTTGATGCACTGCAAAATCAGTTTTCGATTCTTTGATGTGAAATCTAGAGGGACGAATCGCTCATTTCTCCATTTTTCTTTCTATCCATCTCTTTGGCTGGCCGTCCATCCATCTGCACTCCCGACCCGAACTCAACCACAAACCCTACTGGCCAATTTTCATGGTTATCTTTTTACCGTTTAATTGGTTTTGCGTATCTAACCACAAAGACGTGGCCCTGTGTGGGATTTTCAATTTATCTCCGTAGTGTTTCCAACTAAAGCAAGCAAGGGTGATGTTATTAAGAGGCTCTCTGGATCTTTCTCTCTTTCATTCGATCGTCCGGCCGTTCGCAAAAGCTGACCGGGACGGTTAGATTGAATAGAAATGTTTATGCGATGTTGTACAGGGTAGGACCAAAAATGAACAACAGACTTGAACAGAAACGGAACTTTTTGTAAATTCTTCACTTTCATTGGCATTTTTTTTATATATCGTGGATCTCACTCTTTAAATGATTTTCTTTCTTTGTGTTAAACTGGTGTCTTACATCTTGTTCACTTTTAATATATTACAGTAACCAGGCAGGTTGCTGGTCCATAAGGTGATGTAATCAACACGATGGTTTGAAAGGGCATAGGAGGACGAGACTACAGAAATAACCGAAGACGACGCGGGACCATGTAGGACGCATTATCATGTAGGACGAGGTTTAAAGATTTTTCGTGCGACCATCGCCTGAAAAGTAGTGAATAAGCAAACTTATATTGCTTTAAAGTTGAAAAAAATTATGTTCTAAGACATCCAAGTGGGGGTTGTGTTTTGAAGGAACCGCTACGACAAATATTAATAACAGAAGATACATATTTTCCCAGTAGGGCCCTGTCAGAGATATTAAAGTCCGGTTGTGTTTTAACTGGGTTTTCATATCTGCTGTTGCTTGTCCTCCACAAAATGATTATCATAATTAGGGCAAACAATTTAAAAGAAAATCTATTACATTATTTCATTCTAATTTTTACAAAAACTACATCGAATACGTTTCCTTTCATACATATTTACCCAACACCTCCGCTCGGGCAGGATATGACCCAAGGTCAATTTTTAAGCGGAGTTTAACAGGTTTTCTTCTCCTAGACTAGTTGCCTCACCAAGGCTGAAGAACCTAGTCTGCCCTACTATTTACCCATAGCTAGAGAGAGAATAATTGGATTCATACCTTTCCCAAGGGTATTAGTACTATGTGAAATGCAGTCTCGTATAGGAATTGAACTCGTGTCACCGTGTCCATTTCCTACAACGATACCCATTACACCAAGGGCGTTTAGTAAATATTAAAAAAATATTTTCTTCGAAAAATATTGTTTATTTCTTCATATCAAACATAATAATGCGTTTGTTGTTGTTTGCAATTAAAATCTAGTTTACGAAATATATTTATTAGAAATCCTATGGAAACTAATTTAGCTAAAGAAGATATGTTGAAAAACCCAGACATTTGTTTGATTAAAAATAACGCAACATTCAACTCTCTTTTCAGTCAGTTTATTATGTATATTAAGAAAAACTTTAGAATGTTTGAATTTAAAACTATATTTGTTTTCTACATCGTATTTCACTAATCTTTTCAATCGACACACTTTCTGAATTCTCTAAAGTCTTCATAAATTCCTTTATTTTAATCGATCATGACGTCTCACCTAAAATAATTTATATCACGCTCCAGACACACGATCGAATATACGCCAATTTCAGATTTAATATAATTCTTGTTCTTCTTATAATTTATTATGTTCCTAATTCTATTAGAAGAGTTTTTTTTTTACTATTTTGATACCAAGGTTCCTTAGGGTTTTTTTTTTCGATAATCTATGAAATTGAATTTTCGATTAGTTTCTTTGTTTAATGGCATATCAACCTTTCTAGGTTATTTAATACCAAAGACATTCTCCTAGAAGAACAGTAGTGGTACTATTTAAAGCTGGAAGGATAAGGGGGATCATACCTTTGCCCGAAAGTGAACATAATAGCGTGACTGGAGTACGAACTCGCTTACTACGATTCCGCAGTCCATCGCTTTAACCATTACACCACAAGGACACCCGCCTTTAATTTTTGAATAAAATAATATATCTGTCTAATAGATTAATATCATAATTATTGAAAGTATGAATGGGTCGCTAATTTGACTGTTGAGTTATTTCAGTGCACAAAAATGTTTTCCTTGGTAACCACTCTTTTCCCCATTCCTCATAAAATTCTGGGCTTCAAGATTGAAATCCAATAAATGTCATTTATGGGGCATAAAAGGGTTTGGCGTAATGGTTATCGTCGTAGGAAATGAATACGGCGACACGCGTTCAAATCCTGGACAAGACTGATTGCATTTCACATAGCACTAATACCCTTTTGAAAGGTATGAATCCAATTATTCTCCATCCAGCTATGGGTAAATAGTAGGGCAGACTAGGTTCTTCAGCCTTGGTGAGGCAACTAGTCTAGGAAAAGTAAAATTCTGAATTCAAACCTGTTAAACTCCCCTTAAAAAGTGACCTTTTGTCATATCCTGCCCGAGCGGAGGGGTTGGTAAATATGATAAAAGGGTTTGAGAAAAAAGTCATTTTACTTGCGCATACATTTTGGAGGCGCCTGTGGTGTAACGGTGATCATCGTGGAAAACGAACCCGGTGACCCGATTTCAAATCCTTGACGATACAGTTGACATTTAATATACCGCTTATACATTTCGGCAATTTGCTCAGATGTAACACAAGGCCGTATGAATGGAGCAACTATTGAGAATCGAACTCACTCGTGAAGGTTTGCAAGTCTAGCTCACTAACCATTACACCACCAGAAGTGCCCACCTTCAGTTAAAGTATGCATTCAATTATTTTCCTTCCAGCAATGGGCAGTAAGGCAGACTGAGCTCTTTAACCTTGGTATAGAAAACGAACTAGAAGGAAAGCTCTGAATTGACACCTATTAAACTCCGCTTAAAATTGATCTGTTGGTACATTTTACTCATGTGGAGGGGTTGATATATATATCTATTGCATAAAATATTAACACCGAAATCTTATTGTATATATATATATATATATATATAAACAATAACAAGTAATACGTCAGATGAGTCCCATTCCCACCAGACAATGTTCATTGTAAATAAATCATAAATTGTAAATAAAATCATACATTATATTCGGAATTTTAAGTAGGTCTTTTCACAGAGCAAATGTGGTATTTTAGTGGTCGCAGCGCGCACTGAGATGGATGACTTACTGTTGAAAGGCTCGGCGAATGTGGTTTGCTAGGTTCCCATAGTATTCTTAGAAACAGCATAACCACTCCCTTCCCCTCCCCCACAAAACATTAAAGGCTTCATGCCTTCCTTGTATTCTCAAGGAAATAAAGTCATATGAGTCTCGTGTTTCGGGAAATGTATTTTCTTTCTAAACAGATTTCTCAAAAAATATCTTGGGACTATCCAGCCTTTTTTCTCTTGATTGCCGAGGGATGAGCAAAGCATTTGTTTGATTGGTTTCTTTGATTAATGGCATATCAACCTTCGTGGGTTATTTAATGCCAAACCATCCGTCGGAAACAGAACAGCAGAGATGCTACTTTACCCATAAGCGGGTAGGATAAGGGGGCTCAACGGTGTTTGTCTTAAAGTGAACGTCATAGCTCGACTGTAGTTCGAACTCGCTTACAACGATTCCACAGTCCAGTGCTTTAATCATTACACCACGAGGACACCTAAAAGGGTATACATCCATCACGTTTTCTATTTCGAACCCTGTCTTCAAAAAGTGATGTCGAGTTACGTACATTTACTCGAGTTTGTTTAATTGAGCCCATTTCAAATTATGGAGAAACAGCGATTTTAAAATCTAATGAAGTAAAAATATTAATGATCTTAAGTGACAACTTAGCATACAGGTTTTTCTTTCTTTGAATGATAAATGATCTAAAAACCGTCCTTATGCTTCGTCGGTTTTTGGAAGCTGTTTCCGATTTTTCTCGTTGATATCGGGACACCTGGTACATTAAGAACGTTTTAGCAAATTATGTTTGCTGAACTCTCAAAAAAAAAAAAAAAAAAAAAAAAATATGCTGTGCACATTAAAGATTTGAAAAAGAAGAACGTTGACTTTAGATTCTTTCAATGTCACATTGGCTTAGCGGAAGAAAAGACAAAAAAAAAAAATAAATAAAAAGAAGACATTTTGCAATACTGTCAACGGGAAGAATTACTCAAGCAAAAATCTCTCAGCGTTAACAGACAAGGTTATATGTTACAAGATTATTCGTTTACCCTCTTTTTTTCTTTTTCAAAACGCAGCAATCATTCCTTTTTATTTGATTTAACAAGACCACCCGTCTTTTTGTCTGGTAAAAACCGCTTTGCAGAAAACGGTTATTATAAAAAAAAAAAATAAATAAATAGATAAAAATAAATATTTTTACGAGAAAAAATATCTGATAGCTGAAGAAGCTGAAATCTTGATTGGAGTCTGCAGGCGACCTATTTATTTATTTATTTTTATTATTATTATTATTATTATTTTTTTTTAGATTCAACCGAGTGGAGTTTGTGCAACGGAAATATATTAAAAAAATACAAGAAATATCCTGTGTTTGTGTGTTTGAAAGAGAGAGAGAGAGAGAGAGAGAGAGAGAGAAAGATAGAGGAAGGGGAGGGGGTTGGCTTGTGATTATTTTTGTTGATTTTGAAGTTCTATATGCAAAAAAGATGTATATGAAGAGAAAAATGGTGTTTGAGATTCACTGCATTTTGCAGTGCCTCGGCTAAAACCTTGATTAGATCATGTTGGCTTTGAGCCAGAACTTGTCTTTCTAGTCACTGCTAAACAATAGATTCATTTTCCCACATTTTTTTTTATGTAGGCTTCTTCTATTCAATTCGCCGTTGGAAGCATGAAAAGTAAGAAATCAAAATAGAAGGAAAATGGGAAAAAATAGTTATTCGAAATTATAACATATAATCTTGTATTGTTTATTATAGGTTTTCTTGAAGTTCATTTCTATTATTTGCCTGGTGCAAGAGAGAGAGAGAGAGAGACAGACAGAGACAGACAGACATACAGAGACAGTGAGAAAACAAACGATAGAGAGGAGTTCGAAGAAAGAAAGACAGAAAGAAAGAAAGAACAAATGAAGAGAAAGAAAGAGAAGACAGAAAGAGAGGGAAATGTAGCGGTAGAGAGAGAGAGAGAGAGAGAGAGAGAGAGAGAGAGAGAGAGAGAGAGAGAGAGTGTGTGTTGTGTGTGTAAAGATGAAAAATGCAGTGATGGAGAAACGATAAGAGAGACAGAGGGGTATTCAGAGAGTTGGGAGAAAATCAGAGAGAAAAAGAAAACGGGGAGAGAGTGTGAGAGAGAGAGAGACAGAGAGAGAGAGAGAGACAGCGAGACAGAGACAGATAGACAGACATACATACATACAGAGACAGTGAGAAAACAAACGAAAGAGAGGAGTTCGAAGAAAGAAAAAGAGAAAGAAAGACAGAAAGAAAGAAAGAAAGAACAAATGAAGAGAAAGAAAGAGAAGACAGAAAGAGAGGGAAATGTAGCGGTAGAGAACGAGAGAAAGAGAGAGAGAGAGAGAGAGAGAGAGAGAGAGAGAGAGAGAGTATGTGTGTGTGTGTGTGTGTGTGTGTGTGTGTGTGTGTGTGTGTGTAAAGATGAAAAATGTAGTGATGGAGAAGCGATAAGAGAGACAGGGGGGTATTCAGAGAGTTGGGAGAAAATCAGATAGAAAAAGAAAACTGAGTGAGAGAGAGAGAGAGAGAGTGAGAAAGGGAGAAAAGAAGACAGAGAAGAGTAGAGATAGCTTAATGGAGACAGAGTGAGAGTGATGGAGAGATGAAGAGGAAACGGTATTAATGGAGAAACAAAGATAGCGAGAGAAAAACAAAAGCAAATAGAGAAACTTAAAAAGAAAGGAACAAAGATGCAGAAAACTGGAATGGGAGGAAAGAAGGTGAAGATATATATATATATATATATATATATATATATAGATAGATAGATAGAGAGTGAGAGGGAAAGGGGAGAATTGAAAATTGAGAAAGGTAGAAATAGAGAACTCAAGAGAGAAAAGTAGAAAGGGAAACAGAGAAAGATATATATATATATATAAATATATATATATATATAGAGAGAGAGAGAAGACTTCATTTTTTACAGCTATCTAATTGAAATATCCTTCAACGCGCTAAAATACATACCGTTCGCCGTTTGAATATTTGGTGTTGTGGTCTTGTGTTTGCATATATGAAATATAATACTGTTGAAAAACAAAACAAAACTAAACAAAATAAAAGAACAAAAACAAACAAAATCGGTTGTAAGATAGAAAAAAAAAAGATTTTCATAACGATTAAGATCGATTAAAACGAATAAAAAACGCAAGCGCCTTTCGACTGACACTTTTTCATGTGTCAGTCATCGGTAGGTGCAAAATTTTATAAAAATGAATATTAAAATTGGGGTTGAGACAGGGGGAAAATTCATTGACTCAATTACAACCCAAATAGTTCTCTCTTTCTAAACAGATGTTGACGTTGTTTATTAATTTCAACAGCTTTTAAGATGTTAAGATTGTGCTTTGTCCGAGTCCAATGTATTTGTATTTAACAAGTGTTCTCCAATGGCGGATTCCTGTGTCTGTAAAAGCCTAATTCATATGATTGGTGCATGCCTGCAGAGAGAACCCAGAATTGATTTGTCATCGGATAGTTTTACGTACATACCGTCACACTGGTATTTAAAGCGATAAATAATTTCGCTGGGGGGTTGGTAAGATATCTTTATGAATGGAAGAAACGAAGTAGTGAAGCGGTTACATACTACAGTAGAATTAAAATAGTCCATTACAGATAAAGGGGTCTTTTAGTGAAACATTAACCATCCATAAGTCCGACTTTTTAATAATATGAAATCTAAATATTGAAAATTCAGTATTACTCAGAACAACAACAACAACAGGTTAGCTATTTGCAGGTGAAATGTCGGCAACTCCTGTCTTCTTAGGGATGGATTTTGACATTAAATGACTCACGAAGGTTAAAATGGCATTAAACAAAACTGAACCAATGCTAAGTGTATATGTGTGCACAGGTAAGTGTGTAGGTGGTTGGGGACGAAAGTATAAGAACTTATTTTTAACTATCTCATTTTTTTTAGGTGGGGGTAACAACTGTTACGTTCCACTCTGGCCAAACAAACGACAACACGTAATATATATATAACAATATATATTTATTTTCTCAACGGACGCTGGTGTGAAGTAGGAGAAATCAGGAGATAAATTAGAATCGTTCGTCTATGAGGCTTGGACTCTTCGATTTATGTAGACGATGGCCGAGACAACGCACACGGGGCAACGACGGGACAAGTTTTCGTGAATAGCGGAATTTTTCTCTCTCTTCCGTTCAATTCGTCGGCCAAATATTACTTTCAAACTCTCACGCGGAGATATGGACATGCCTCCACGCCCCCGCAATTTCTTCCGACATCTAGCGATCGGGATGTATCACTTCCACCGTCTTTGGAATGGCATGTGTGATCGTCATCAAGCGGAAATAACTGTCATGCAGTTCACAGGTCACTCTCTTCCGGTGCATCACTTTGTAACGGCACGGTGGGACCTTCACCTTGTCCCATATTGTCAGCCAAGCTCACCTACGCGATCCCTTCCGATTACTGGCCATTGGGATGTGTCACTTCCGCCATCTTTGGAATGGCGTGTGTGATCGTCATCGAGCGGAAATAACTGTCATGCAGTTCATAGGTCACTCGCTTCCGGTGCATCACTTTGTGACGGCACGGTGAGATTTTTTACCGTGTCTCATATTGTCAGCCAAGCTGTATTTTACACGGTTACGTTGATGAGATCCACTTTTCTCAGACATAAAGGTTGTCCCAGAAGATATTTTAGCTATAGGATTAAACTAGAGCTGGGGTGGGCAAACCTTTTGGTGAGAGGGCTGCATCACTGGATTATGAATTATCTAAGAGTCACATATTTCAAAATCAAAAGAATTTAGTCTCGATTCAAGTGCAAGTGTTTATTTTTTAGAGGTTCCCGAAGGCCAGACAGAACATTAAAGTGGGCCGCATGTGGCCCGCTGGCCACAGTTTACCAACCATTGAATAAGAGTAATACGTCATGTTGGGAGAAAAAGAAGCAGTGCTAAATAATAGATCGGTGAAATCTTTTCTTAACAATCACATATTTACCTAACGTTTCCGTATGCGCAGGATGTGACAGAAGATCAATCTTCTATAGAAAATTTAACAGGTCTGAATTTAGAGTTTTACTTCTCTTTGACCGGTACCAAGGCCAAAGAACCCAATCTGTCCAACAATTTACTCATAGCTGGAGAGAGAATAGTTAGAAACATATCTTTCCCAAAGGTTTAAGTACTATGGAAAAAGAAAATATCCTCGTCCAGTGTCACAGGGTGCATTTCCCTACGACAATATCTATTACACCACGACTGCCTGCTAATTTTGATATGTAGTGTAGAAATAAAATTAGGTCCTGAGTCGTTAAAATACAAGAGTTAAAAAGTTTGATTTACAGCCGTTAATTTGGAGGTCTATCTGATACCACGAATCCTATTGGATGATTTCATCAGGTGACCAAAACAGTTCCAGTTAGTCAATTAGTGAGAAACACACGATCTGAGTGGTCGAAAGGCTCTATGCTCACTCTTATCACTAATCCGCGTTTAGACTGATGAAAAGTCTTCTACGAATAAAAGGTAAGATGTATACATGACGTTGGCGTGTTGTCAATTCAGATCAACGATTGAGAACAAAAATGGCGATATTAAAAAGTGAACGGCATGACGCAATGCGATTAATGAAGGGAGGAAATAAATTGAAGAACAAGCGGAAGAGAAGTAAGCAGATGGAAGCTGACCTAGAGTTGTGTAAAGCCCATTCTCCTATAAATATAACGTATATCGGAGGGCAAGGTTCATATAAGCATGTAATGTTGATCGGAGAGCAAGAACTACATAAGCATGTAACGTTGGTTAGAGAATAAGAGTTACATTACTATATAACGAATATGTAACATGTAACGTTGATCAGAGAATAAGACTTACATTACCATATAACGAATATGTACTTACATAAGCATATAACTACATAAGAACTACATAAGCAAGAACTACATAAGCATGTAACGTTGATCAGAGAATAAGACTTACATTACCATATAACGAATATGTAACATGTAACGTTGATCAGAGAATAAGACTTAAATTACCATATAACGTAATATACGCATATGCAGATTCATACAGAAAGAATCACAACGACACAATGATAAAGGATGAGCGAAGACTTCTTTAAAAAAATATACCACTCACTTTATTTGTAACGTTTGGGTGTGAGAGGGAGTTGGAGACCGAACAAAGACTGCAACATATTGACCTCACCAGTCCCCCCCCGGATATAGCCGTGTGTCATTCTCGTTCTCCTGATGCTCAACCGGAGGCCCAGGGGCTTAGTTTTCTGTTGGCTTTCTCTACCGCATCTTATCACCAACTGGTCTGGTACCCAAACTCCATCGGGGGTCCCGAAGGCCCCTTCGGCCGGGGGTGGCTTTCTCTACCACATCTTGTCTCCAATTTCTCTGTTCTCCAACTCACTGAACCCCAACTCACTGACTTCCTGTCTTCACCGAGTTATATAATAGTTCAATCAACCACTCAATCGCCCACTCAATCTTTGGAATGTCATGTTTGATCGTCATCAAGCGGAAATAACTGTCATGCAGTTCAGAGGTAACTCTCTTCTGGTGCATCAGTCTATGAGTGTATCATGGGCTTTTACCTTGTCCCATTTCGTCAGCCAAATCCGCCTACGCGATTTCTTTCGATTACTGGCCGTTGGAATGTGTCACTTCCTTCCGGTGCATCACTTTGGAATGGCATGTTTGGCCGAGTCGAAGGTCAATATACAACAATAGATCGGAGAGCAAGACCCACATAATTTTGTAACGTAGACCGGAGAACAAGGCCCACATAACTATGTAACGTTGAATCAGGATCCCGTCATCATATAACGTAGATCGGTGAGCAAGGCCTACATAATCTGGTAATGTAGATCGGACTACATAACCATGTAACGTTGATCAAAGGGTTAGGCTTAAGATCTCCATATTATATTGACTGGAGAGCAAGGCTCACATCACCATGTAAAGTTGATAAGAAAGTAAGGCTCACATCACCATATAACGTAGATCGTAGAGCAAGGCCCACATTATCAAACCACGTAGATAGGCCGACCAAAGGGCATATAACAATAGATTAGTGAGTCATCTAAGTTTAATGGTTACCATCGTTACCATCATTCCCCGGACGAATCAGTTTGCATTTTCACATCTAATATTCTAAGGAAAGGTAGCAATTCAAATATTCCCCTTCGAAGCTATGGATAAATAGTAGGGCTGACAGGGCACCTTAACCTTGGTTTAGTAACGGACCGACGAGAAAGAAAAGTAGAACTCAAACATGTTAAAGTCAGCTAAAAATTGGAAAAAGTTTGGTAATAATACATCGAGCCTTCAATAAGTTTCAAGACTTTTTTTGTACAAGCATTTAAAACTGTCATAGACTCGTGAAAATTCAGTATGTTATTTCTATACATCATATGAGATGACTGACCAATTTTTATGATTTCAGGTTCAAATAAACGGCTACAGCAGGAATTGGAATACGCCCTACTAAAGCCTGATTTTCAAAGCTGGTGAATTTCAAAAATATAATGGGGACATTAAACGAATGATATGCAGCAAAATTCTGTTGTACACTTGGAAAAAAACCCCACAGAAACGTATAGAATGCTTCAGATTGCTTTTGGAGCATCTTGCATGAATCCAACATCAGTTTTTGAGTGACATTAGAGATTCAACGAAGGCAGAGAGTCTGTGAGAGATGAGGTGTGGGAGAAGTAAGGAAGTCAATACATCAGAGTTGATTGGCCAATGGTTACAGTTAGAGTTACTATGTTGAGGTTTTAAGGGAGTTTAGGAAGAGATTCCTTGGGAAGAGGCCAGCACTCTTCAAATCGGCTCAGTGGCATTTCAACCAGGATAATGCACCAGTACACAACTCCATCCTTGTCACAGACATTTTGAGCAAGATGGGCATCAAGACAGTTCCTCATCCTCCCTATAGTCGAGACCTTGCTCCCTGTGACTTTTAGTTATTCCCTAAGCTCAGAAGCTGTTGTTATGAGAGAATTGTGGAGATGAAAGAAGCTGTGACAAAAGTCATTGACACGCTCACACAAGAGGACTTCCGTGGAGCCTTCCAGAAGTTGTTGGAACGGTAGAACAAGTGCATTGCAGCCGGAGGAAATTACTTTTAAGGGGACTAGATTTTCATGTGTGTACTATCAATAAAAATGCCCACACAAAAACAGCCTGGAGACCTATTTAATGATCCTCGTACGAGCGTTATCACACGACTGACCATTCTTTTGCTTACCTTCTGGTCTTCGTTGCTGAGCAGGAAAACATATTTCAGACCGTTTTTTGGTTGAGGTGCCAATTGTGACGTTGACAGATTTTAAAGCTTCTCCCGTGTCAACGCTGATTCCCAATAGCCTCATTTTGATGCTTTATTTGTTCAGCTTTCACTTTCTTTCTTTCTCTTTGCCTCTTCCTTTTGTCAGTTGATCTCTTTTCACAGTCTTTCATAATATTTTTCTGTGTTTCTTCTTATTCTTTTGGCCCAAACTAATTCATGAATCTCTTTTACGCTGTTTCTCCCCTCTTTCTGTTAAGCTTTAGTCTTTCTTTTATTCTTCTGTCGTTGCTTCCTTATTTGGGGGGTATTTTTCCATCTTCTCTTTTTGGTTTCTTCTTATTTCTTTCTCAACGTTCTTTTCTTCTTTTTTTTTAAATTTACCTCACACTTTGTATCTTAAATCAAATTACACACGCAAATACTTAGAGAGAGAGAGAGAGAGAGAGAGAGAGAGAGGCAAACAGACAGAGGGCGAGAGAGTACTGCCGGTGAAAAACACCTGCCAGAATCTTTAGAATAAACGGTTATTTTCTAATGCAAAAATGCCAGAATTTTATTTTTTCTAGTGAACATTAAAAAATGAAAACGGATGTTGGGAGGTGAGAGTCTCTGTGGCGTAGTGACTAATGGGCATAATCGGGACATCTGAGTATGTGAGTTCGAACCACAGTCGTGATATTGCATTCACTTTCGAACTATGACCCTTAGGAAATGTATGAATACCTTTATACTAAAAAAATATGTGGTGCATTCAATAGGTTTCCAGACTTTTTCGTACAGACATTTAAAATTGTTGTAGACACTTGAGAATTCATTATGTTATTGCCATACATCTTATGAGATGACAGACAAATTTTTATGATTTCAGGTTCAAATGAACAGCTACAGCAGCAATTGGAATGCACCGTACTAATGCCTGAGTGACAGAGTTGGTAAATTTCAAAAAAGCAATCTGGACATGAGGATACTTTAGAAGAACTATATGCAATAAAATTCTGTTTTAAACTTGGAAAAAAGCCACAGAAACGTATAGAATGCTTCAGACTACTTTTGGAGCATCTTGCATGAATCGAGCATCAGTTTTTGAGTGGCATAAGAGATTCAAGGAAGGCAGAGAGTCTGTGAGGGATAATCAGAGGTATGGGAGGAGTAAGGAAGTCAATACACCAGAGTTGATTGGCCAAAGGGTTAGGGTTAGGGTTACTATGTTGAGGTTTTAAGGGAGTTCAGGAGGAGATTTGGTCGGAAGAGGCCAGTACTCGTCAAATCGGCTCAGTGGCATTTCCACCATGAAATATGCACCAGTACACAACTCCATCCTTGTCACAGACATTTTGAGCAAGATGGGCATCAAGACAGTTCCTCATCTTCCCTATAGTCGAGACCTTGCTCCCTGTGACTTTTGGTTATTCCCTAAGCTTAGAGGCTGTTATTATGAGTCAATTGAGAAAATGAAAAAGGCTGTGACGAAGGCCATTGACATGCTCACACAAGAGGACTTCCGTGGGGCCTTCCAGAGGTTGTTGGAACGGTACAACAAGTGCATTGCAGCCGGAGGAGATTAGTTCGAAGGGGACTAGAGTTTCATGTGTGTACTATCAATAAAGTGTCCATACGTAAAAAGTCTGGAGACTTAATGATACTCGTAATTCACTCTCAAATAAATCAATAGACTATTAAATTCCAAAATAAAACTTATTTATGCGTGTTTGATACATTTTACACAGGAAAAGAACAAGATTACAATAGATGAAATCGCACCTTTAAATTCGGAATTATTTCCCTAAGAAAAAAGATTGGTTGGTTGGTTGGTTGTTTCCCTTATACGTTATTTAATGCTAAATCCTGTTCACACACACACACATATATATATATATATATATATATATATATATATATACATATATATATATATATACCGGCTCGTTGGCCTTGTGGGTATAGTGTTTGCCAATGGTCCGGGAGACCCAGGTACAATCTAAGTTCCAGTCATACCAAAGACTTAAAAAAATGGTACTTGATACCTCCTTGCTTGGCATTCAGCATTATAAGGTGTGTATCAAGAGTAAAGTGGAGCAATCCAGGCAAAGGAGTTGTGCCCTCCCCTACACTTCTGTGTAGTAGCTATTAAAAAGGAAGCCTTCTGGTCACCTTCGACTACAGTCGTCAACTTTACTTCACTATATATATATATATATATATATATTTCAATAAGAAAAACATCAAGCCGGTCACATTAGGATTATAAATTTATTTCCATCCCGTTATGTGTTTTTGAAAAATTCAAAAACACGAAAAAAAATTAACAGGACTTCTTCAGATCCTTGGGATAAAATAATTCAGAATATACGCAGGAAAGAACGGTGGGAGTGGATAGAAGAGTGGTGAAGAGTTATCTCCTCCTTTAGCCTGCTTCCGTTTTTTATTTTATTGTCGGTTAGAATTATAGTAAATTTTTTTTAAAATCTTTTTTTCTATTTTCATTTTTATTTTTTAATTTCTAAATTACTTTTTGAATTAAACTACAGATTTAATACTAAATTAGAAAATTACCTTTATTCAATAACTTTACGTAATGATACAGTAAGAATTATATTAAATTAAATTAAAGATTTAATTAAATTTAAATTTTTTAAAAATCAAAATTTATTAATCAGTTACAATTTTAATTATTAGTGCGTATATATGATGTTTTTTTACATTTTCAATCCAACATTTTATTTAATTTATTCATTTACATTAATTCTCAATTTAATTTTATGTTTTATTTTTTTAAGTTAATCATCTATAGTTTAAATTTAGCCCTATGTCTACACCTAGCTATTAATTCACTTCTCTAATTTAACAATTTTTCCGGCTCTGGATAAAGCAAACTGTGCATTTTTTTCTTCTAAACACAGATTACATCTGCTATCGAAGGATTTTGGAGTATTTGATCATTTTAATATGGACCATTGTATCTCAGGGATTAAACTTTTATTTTTCAAACCCCAAAAATGCTTAGATAGAGCAGTTTGATGTTTCAGATGTTCATGGGAGAAAGTATATTTGTGATTGGTGTATCTAATTTTCCATTTCGTGGAGGAAATTCCAATATAAGTTTTTCTATCATTTATCTATCTTTTTGGTAAATAATTCCTTGATATACTACATTATTTAAATTACATAATCCATTCATAAGACAATCATTTCTTGTTTTACAATTACATTCGTTTTGTTTATAATAATAATAATAATAATAATCATAATTATTATTATTATTATTATTATTATTATTATTTGCTCTGTTCTGAAGTTCCTTAATTATCTCATTATTATGAACATTGATTATTTGAGAAATATTTTTCGTACAGGAGTAACTAATTTTTAACGTTTTCTTATTAGATATTTTATGTAGTATATTATCATGTTTAAAGTGCTTATCTATCAGTTTCAAAAATATTTACCTACATTTATACAAGCTAGTTTACAAAAAGCGGGATTAAACCATATAATTTTTCTTTTTCTATTTTTGTTTTTATGGCCATACTTATTATTATTTTCTCTATTAATATCACTAGGTATATTTTCTTCTAGATACATCTTACCACTCTCTTTGAAAATTGTCTCATTTGTTGATAGTTTACATATTCTTAAGTTTACCGCTTTTGGGACTTGTTTAATTATGTTTTTAGAGTGATTAGAATTAACATTAATATATGATGGCTGCTGATCAGTTTTTTATGAACGGTTTATGAGAGTTATTCGCGAGGTCTAGAGCCACATCCAGGAAATTAACTATCTTAATATTAGATGAGACTTCTATCTTGAATCCTAAAAACTGAAAAGCCCTTATAATCTTCATTTGTACGTTAGGCCATTGCTATTTGGGATATGTATCAAACCATCATCATGGTATAACCCTAAATGTTCTGGACTAATGATCCTAGTAAGTATATTTAATATATATAAAACTACAAGGTCTGCTATTTGGGAGGAATCATACCCCCCCCCCATTGGAACATCAAAATTATCTAAACCACTTTTAACACACGTGGATTCATTATTTTTTATAACTGTTTTCCTACAAGCTAATATTATTTCATATTGTTCATTAGTTACATCTACATATTTACAGGCGTAGTTAATACTATCTATTAGAATATTTTTAGTTATGTAAGGATAAAAATCAGTGACATCAAATTGCATAAAAGTTGCTTTACTCTTATTTTTTATCCTCCTGAATCACTCAGTGGTTTCATATGATTTCCCCCAAAGATTACTATGCTTAGCTTTTTTCACATTAGTTACAATATTTTGAATAATATACTTAGATATCCTACCTAACTCTGTTTTTGAGGGATTAATCAGTCTGTTTTGCAATTTATTCTCAAAATTAGGTTTATGGTCCTTGTTTGTTGTTTTTCTTATTGAAATTATTGCTCTGTAATGTCTGTTACATTGAGCTCTTTACCAGGAAAATTTAAATGTTCACGCTTGAATAGTTTTCTTGTCCTGATGGAATTACTCCCAAGTCCGGTTTTACTGTGCAATAAATATTATAATACTTATACATATATATATATATATATATATATATATATATATATATATATATATATATATATATATATATTGAATTCATAAAATTTATGAAATAATAGTTTCTGGGATCATTATTTTAAACAAACCGGAGCACATTTCCTGCAATGGTTAAATGCTTTCAAGTATTGCTATTCAACTCTTCTAATTCTATTCAACAAAATTAGTTTTAAGGCAATTAAATGATTAAACAGTTCTATTTGACCCAAACATTAAATCTGAACATGTACTATCACTCCAGAGTGAACCAAAGAGTAACCTCAATGCAAGACATTAATTCGCTCGTGTAATAAAAGATGTCAAGCTGTTATTAAAAGTAAAGGTCTCCACATGATGTAGTAATGGACTATGAGCGCTATTTTCATTCAGATATGGGATATCAATTATTATAGTATGATTTTGTTAATCGTTCTGATGTTTTTGATCATCCATTTCTTTTCGAATGTTATGTAATTATTCTTATAACTTTATCAAAATAAGTTTATTGAGCTTTATATTTTGGAATTATACAATTTACCGTTATGTTCTTATTTTTCTTTGCTAAAATGTTCTATGGAGTGTTAAGATGATAAAAAAAGTTCTTTGACATTAAACCTTTTTTAAACATCGTTCTATCTTTATGCTGTCTACTGCACACACACACACACACACACACACACACACACACACACACACACACACACACACACACACACACACACACACACATATATATATATATACACACACACACACACACACACACACATATATATGTGTGTGTGTGCGAAATTATAATATAGACGCATATATATATATATATATATATATATATATATATATATATATATATATATATATATATATATATATATATATATACTTCCCAGAATAGGAGGGTTAGCTATATTACAGACATACAGTCACATGTGTAAATATTCTGAGGTTTATACCAGATGTCTGATGATTATGATATGAACCGTTAATAGGTACAATCCGACAGGAATGATTATATATATATATATATATATATATATATATATATATATATATATATATATATATATATATATATATATATATATCACTGGCCATGCGAGGTGCGGATTACATTACTTGTTATCACTTCACAACAGAAACCTAACACACTTATGCCTAGTCATATTTGGTGATGTAATGTTATCAGATTGACAAACAAACGGATAATTATGAACTTAACATTTTGATCTAGTTTCGGTGGAGATGAACAAACAAAGGACTTTAATGTCTATGTGTGAATAATAGACCCCACATGAGAATTTTGCACTGATTAAAGAATAAAAGTGGCTCCACAAAAGAGAAAAAAATACTTATAATTTTCTGTGTTCTGTATCTTTTCTAATTCTTAACTTTGTTTTCATAACTGTTCTTTTCTTCGTCATTACTTTTCATATTATCTCGTTTCTTTTTCTTTGCTTTTTCAATTATTATTTCTTTCTTTTCTTAGCATCTTACTTTTGTCATCCTTCTGCTTCTAGATCCCTACACTTCTTCTAAAATCGCCATTGTATTCCCACTTTTAAATATTCTTCATCTATCAGCGCTTTCAGGATGATCTTCGGATTTTGGTTTTGACAGAGCGCCATCTGTTGAACATTAATTTCATTTCAGCGTTTCGATTCAACCAGTCTGGAGCAAACATTCTTCTGAAGAGGTAAGCTCTCTGCAGTTTGGCTGGCGTTAAAGCCACAGAGAAATTCCTGAGAGTTTGCAGTGTTGTCTATGAATAATGCATCGACGCAGATGTGCAGGCCTTTTGCCCCGCTCTGCATTGGCTAACGTGACTCTGCACATCTTGTGTTTCGACTTTGCCTCTGTGATTTCTATAATTATGGATGCGGACGCAAGTTGAGATTTGACGGGCGCAGTGCTTTGATTTATGATGTGCCAAGTGATACATCAATTTGGAGTTGGTACAGGTGCATTGCAGGCCAGAAGAATTAAGTTTCAATACCCATTTCTTTCTTGTCAACATGCATCTTTTTCATGTATCTATCAATTAAGATATTTCTTTATCTCTTATAATGTTTAGATATGCTTTTGTCTATGTGTTTGTCCATAAATGACTCAGGTTATATCTATTTATGCCAGTTTGCGTCCATCTCTATTTTTTCATATCAATTAGGCTTGTTTTTATTCAGGCTTAAAATGTATCTACCCAGCACTATTTTTTTTCTCTTAAATGAAAGGAAATCAGTAGTTTAAACTGGTAATTATTTTTGCATTAATCAAAACATATTTTGTCGCCTCTACGGGAATATTATATTATCAAAGTCAGTGTTAGACATTATCTATGACCAAATTCTAAAACACAGAAATTCATAAAAACACATTCTAACCAGAAATATGGATGAGTATAAAAAATCCCCGATTAATTACACCACCTATATATCTTTATGGAATCTTAATGGTATATCAGCTAAATCCTGCTTATATATGACTTGTAATCGAATAGTTTATTGGTAATTTTATTGTTAAAAAAATAGGCCAGTGGGAAGAGTGTTTATCAATGGTCTGAGAAACCTGGGTTCAATCCCAGGTCGCGTCATACCAAAGACGTTAAAAATGGTACTTGATACCTCCTTGCTTAACACTCAGCAATATAAGGTACGTACCGAGAGTAAAGTGGAGCCATCCAGGGAAAGGAGTAGAAACTTCCCCTATACCTCGGTGTAGTAGCTATTGAAAAAGGAGCCTTCTGGTCGCCCTCGACTACGGTCGTAAACTTTACTACTTTACTTTTACTGTAATCAAACACAGACAATTTTTCTTGATAATTGATGTGTTTATACATTTAAATGGTTTCAAGTATTCCAATCTAACGCTAATAATTCTATTTCATCATTTGCTTGCACTCATCTAAATAGTTTTAAGTACTGTTATTTACATTAGTATTCTATTCATCAAGGATTCTTTTGTAATATAAATAATTACCACGTAGCAGTATGGTTTGAAATAACTAATAATAATCCATTGTCAATGAGTAAAAAGGTCTATTTGACCCTTGACTCTAACAGGTACTAAAACTCCTGGTGAGAGTTAATCTGAGAGTAATGTTAATGAAAGAGTACACATTTCCCAACCTCCAGGACTGGAATTTCATCATCAGATGCAACTTAGTTAGATTCCCAGGGCTCTCGTTAGGGAAGGGTTTCTTACTCCTCTGAAGTGTTTCAATCAGTGTATTCAACAGCCCCTGCCGACAGTGGGGGTAATTTTGTTACAGAGGTGATATAATTCTATAACAATTAATATCTCATAAAAAATAATTTTATCAGATCGTATTTTACTAGCACACGAAGAATATTTACATTTTTTAAACAGTTGGTGGGAGTGTACTTATTTATAGGCATACGAGGTGCCTTCAATATGTTTCCAGACTTTTTTGTACCGGCATTTAAAATTGTCGTAGATTCTTGAAAATTCAGTTTGATATTGCTACGCATCTTATGAGATGGCTGACAAATTTTTATGATTTCAGGTTCAAATTAATAGCTACACCAGGAATTGGAATATACCCTACTAAAGCCTGATTGTCACAGTTAGTGAATTTCCAAAATGCAATGAGGACACTAAAAGTATGGTATGCGGTAAAATTCTGTTTTAAACTTAGCAAAAATGCCAGAGAAACGTATGGAATACTTTTCGACAATCTTGCATGAATCGAGCATCAGTTTTTGAGTGGCATAAGAGATTCAAGAAAGCCAGGGAATCTGTAAGGGATGATAGGAGATGAGGGCAGAGTAAGGAAGTCAATACACCAGAGTTGATTGGCCAAAGGGTTAGGGTTACTATGTTGACGTGTTAAGGGTGTTCAGGAAGAGATTTGGTCGGAAAAGACCAGCACTCTTCAAATCGGATCAGTGGCATTTCCACTCGGACAATACACCAGTCTACAACTCCATCCTTGTCACAGACTATTTAACCAAAATGGGCATTAACACAGTTCCTTTGCCTCCCTATATTCCAGACCTTGCTCCCTGTGACTTTTAGTTATTCCCTAAGCTTAGAGGTTGTCGTTAAGAGAGAATTGAGGAGACAAAAGAGGCTGTGACGAAGGTCATTGACACGCTCACACAAGAGGACTTCAATGGGGCCTTTCAGAAGTTGTTGGAACGGTACAACAAGTGCATTGCAGCCGGAGGAGATTAGTTTGAAGTGTTTCATGTGTGTACAATCAATAAAAGTGCCCATACGAAAAAAAGTCTGGAAACTTATTTAATGATCCTCGTATTATGTTGTTCATCTATTGATAGAATGAAAGTCAACAGTTTCAAGCTGACAAAGGAAAGAAGCAGAAGATACCCCGCACAAACAATTACGGACGTGGACTACGCCGATGACATAGCGCTTCTGGCAAATACACCCACCCAAACAGAAACCCTGCTACATAGTCTGGAACGAGCAACTGCTGGCATAGGCCTCCATCTCAACGCAGACAAAATGGAATACATGTGCTTTAATCAAAGAGGTGACATGTCCACACTAAATGGTAGTTCTCTGAAATTAGTAGGCAAGTTCACCTACGTAGGAAGCAGGCGACTAGTAAATGCATGGACAGTTATTGGTAGGCCATCGGTCATATGTGCTGCATACTCATATGCAGATGCATGCATGCGAAATTATAACGATGCAATAAAGACGAGCGACAGGGTTCTTAGAAAAATATACCGCTCACTTTATTTAAAAGGGTTGGGTGTGAGAGGGAGTTGGAGAAAGAACAGAACTACAACATATTGTCCCCCACTCTTATGGCCATCAGCGTTTCTTTCCCGTTCTCCTGGGCTGCTCAACCGGGGGCCTGGGGCCTAGCCTCTCTGAGTGCTGGTTTTCTCAACCGCATCTTATTTCTAACTCGTCTGATCCCCAACTGCTCAATTAGGGGGCCTGGGGCCCACTCTGCTGGGTGCTGGCTTTCTCTACCGCATCTTATTTCCAAGTGGTCTGGTCTCCTGTCTTCACCGAGTTATATAATAGTTCACGCCCACCTTCTTCTTGTAGGCGTCACAATTTTGCACTCATTCAACCTGTTAAGGTTAAGGCTATAATATCCTGATTATTCCTCGACCGGATGTACCTGTTATTTACGCAGGTGCATTTCCTATTTTGACTGCCTGGCCGGGTCGTAGATTAATATTCAACAATATGGAAGTCAGACCTTACCGATAAGATAAGTCACAGTTTTCTCCAAGCAGCAGTCGTCTCGATACTGCTATATGGGTGAACTACATTGACGCTAACAAAACGTATGTAGAAAAAGCTTGATGGCAATTACGCAAGAATGCTGCGAGCAATATTGAACAAGTCCTGCAGAAAGCAGCCCACAAAGTAGCTGCTGTGCGGTCACTTACTACCCATCCCGAAAACTATCTAAGTTAGATGATCCAGACATGCGGGACATTGCTGGAGAAGTAAAGACGAACTCATTAGCGACACACGCCTGTGGACCCCTTCCCATGGACCAGCAAAGGCAGGACGACCCGCTAGAATCTATATAAAAAGCTCTGTGCTGTTACAGGATGTAGCTTTGAAGACCTACCGAGAGCGATGGATGATAGGGACGGGTGGCGGGAGAGAGTCAAGGAGATCACTGCTAGCAGCGTGACATGATGATGATGATGGATATCAATGCTCGAAAGCTTCATTAAGTCTACCTTTTTGTATTTATTATCACAAGAAATTACCAACTCATCGGCACAATTCTTATATAAATTGAACAATTGTAAAATCTGTCATGCAGGATGATCTATCTATCTATCTATCTATCTATCTATCTATCTATCTATCTATCTATCTATCTATCTATCTATCTATCTCAGTCTATTGATATCTATCTATCTATCTATCTATCTCAGTCTATTGATATCTATCTATCTATCTATTTATCTCAGTCTATTGATATCTATCTATCTATCTATCTATCTATCTCAGTCTATTGATATCTATCTATCTATCTATCTATCTATCTATCTATCTATCTCAGTCTATTGATATCTATCTATCTATCTATCTATCTATTTATCTCAGTCTATTGATATCTATCTCTCTCCCTATCTATCTCATTCTATTGATATCTATCTATTTACCTATCTATCTCAGTCTATTGATATCTATCTATCTATCTATCTATCTACCTCAGTCTATTGATATCTATCTATCTATCTATCTATCTATCTCATTCTATTGATATCTATCTATTTACCTATCTATCTCAGTCTATTGATATCTATCTATCTATCTATCTATCTATCTCAGCACACTCGGCTAGGGTTATTGAATACACAGACTGCTCTGCTGAGAGTTAAGTCATACTCAACTAATGTCCTGGATACGACGCAAAGCTGTGTCTGATGATTAGGCTCCAGTTCTTGAACTTTGAGTAATAGGCTGTATCCGTTTATTGCTATTACTCCCAGATCCACTCTGTCCTGGAGTCGAGACACTTGTTAGGGTCCTATCTATGGGTCAAATAGAACTATTTAATCATTTACTCTACTTGAACTTATTGAAATAATTGATAGGACTGAACATTGGAGGATTAGATGCCTAAAGGAATCAGCATATATGTTGAGCTAAAATGACCTACTGAGTAGACCATGTATAGAGTTGAATACAATCTGGGAACCGATAATCCAAAAGGCTAGATAAAAAAAATCTGAATATGAGCTCAGGTAAAAAAATCATACATAATAGTAGTAGTCTTTGTCAAGTAAGAACATAAAGTTTATAAGTCCCAAAAATTCACTCTGAACTGTCCAGCAGGACACCTTGTTTAACGGTTATAGGCGTTGGTTCCCTAAGCTTCTAAGGAGACAATCATCTGGAGGTTGCAGGTTCAATCCTGACTGCAAACGAGTAACAATACAGGAACACTTAACACTTGTACCCGGTAATGGTTAACGGAATGAGAACATGTGACCCCCGTGGATTCAATAAAGGACGTAGTTCGAAGTACCGTGAAGGTTCCCGAGTTCGAAAACCACCTAAAGAAGGCCGGAGGACATATCGACCGAAACGTTACCTTGAGTTTAGGTCATACGTTGAGTATCTCGCACAAGAGGAGTGGTTAAGAATCTTGTACGATAATTATTATTTTGGTGACTTATGTTAACACCAGATATGGTACATATTAGCCCATGTACCAGAAACCATTTAGTTTTTATATTCTGAGTTTTCAGTATGTTTAATCAAAAAATAATTATTATATATTTATTTTCTATTTCCCTATTACTTTTTTGTTTACGAAGCGTTGCGCAAAACCATCCCAAACTCTAGCCCAGTCGGCAATATCTAGAAGGTACCGAATGTATCCTCTGCATTACTCTCAGGTCAACTTTGACCAGGAGAAAGGGTCCTAGCAACTGGTCAAATACATATGTTTGAAAATTATTAATATTTAATTGAAATACTTGAAACCTTACAACTGTGTGCAAATTCTTTGGAATAGGAAAATCGACTGGTGTTGTATAACATGATGAATGAAGAACTCATAACAGTTGCACAATTTTTTCTTTAAGTAGAGGAATTATATTGTGAATTGAATTACCAGGACCATAAAATTCGGCAAAGGTTTGCAAGACACATTCAGATTAATTAGCCGCTCAATAACCGGGACTAGTTGATTTGGTGTCACTTGTATTGGTACAGTGGTGGAGTTTCGGCTCTGCCTTCTGTGGACGCTGGTTCGATCTCCAGTGGGAGAGATCACGGTATACACAGCTGATGCGATCTAATAAAGTCGAAACAGCTGCCTGTGTGTCCTGCGCAAGTGTTCGCTGGATTTTCTGGTTGTGGTAATTCAATTCACATCATAACATTTGGTTTAAAGAAATTTAGGTTTCACTTTATTACTTCTTAGGGTCGAAACTCTGTAGCTGTGCGAGACAGGAACAGGGAGACGAAGACAAACGGGGAACTGCTATATTGACTCTGAACTTATTGATCACGCTATGCTTCCGTACTTACGACCCCACTTAGCAACTTCTGCTTCACGGCCTGACTGGGGGCAGAGCCCACCCTCATTTGGGCACTCGCCAGACACTCAATGGGTCTCTCCTGACCTCTTCATTGCTCGACTGTGTATCCAAGATTGACATGGCAAAAATGACTGTTGATTACACAACGCCGGTCGTCAATCCACGTGAACCGCTTCCGCCTGTCAATATGCGTGATCTGATTACATTCGCGCATCGCAGTTTTCCTGTTTACACAGCTGGGACATGACGGCTCTGTCAAAGGTCAATATACAACACTGGAAATCGTAATTGTTTACAAAAGGACTATTTCTATCAGTTGATTACAACCATATCATTCTTGGAATTAGTAAGATATACGCAAATTGTAAATATTTGAAGAAAAAAAAACCCAGCTCCGTAAACAAATGATTACTATCAATAAAAAAGAATATATACAGGGTGGAACGATAAAATTGTCGCCCTAGAAAAGACAGCATGATTCCATTTCCGTTTAATGAAAACCGGTTTTCTTTTTTTGTTGTAGACCATCTACAAGTGGGCCAGTAGTTTACGAATCCCAAGAACGATAGAAGCCTTCTATCATGTCTGAAAGTGACACAATGTTCAACGAGCGAGATCGGAGATGCGCCGCTGTACAACTCATGCACTCTACTGATCCAAGTTATGAGAGCCAGAACCATCGCTGGATAGCCACGAATAACAGGGACGTGCCCAGGGTGATGAAAACAAAGTTTCCAGTTACGGTTATGGTCTATGGTGTGGTTTCAAGTGAGAGCTACATCATGCCACCTCACATCTTCGAAGTTGGCTTGAACGTCAACACCAAAATGTACCTGGATGTGCTGAAGAGTGTGGTGATCCCCTGATGCAATTAGGTGGCTCGTGGCTGACCCTGGGCGTGGCAGCAGGACTCGGCGCCGGCCTACAAGTCCAAGGAGACTCAAGCTTGGCCTCCGAAGGAGTGCTACGACTTTGTACCCTTCTCTCACTGTCCCCCTCCTTCCCTGACCTGAACCCGCTGGACTATTTCGTTTGGTCATACGTCGAGAACATCACCAACATGACCTCTCACAACACCAAAGTCAGCCTGAGCGCCGCCATCCGCCGAGTATTCGCCGAGCTCCCGCCGGCGCGTGTGGAAAAGGCATGTTCCCAGTACCGGATCCGTATCGAGGCGGTGAGTGAGGCTGAAGGCGGCTACATTGAATAGATGTCAGCTCTACTACACAATCAAGTTACCTGAATTGTATTTTTCAATAAAAGTTTTAAAATAAAGCTGTAGTGTTGTTTTATTTAGGGCGACAATTTTATCGTTCCACCCTGTACTTGAAATCATAGGCTTGTGCATAAACTATAATAATAATAATAGTCATATGAAGCTAATTGTTTTACAAATAATTATCATCAGTTATTTCAAAGCATATAACTACTTTAAATATACTGAAATTGGTATTGTATTGACGTGCCATAAAACCTACCACATAACATAAAAACAAAACAACCATTAATAACTTATCTAAGACAGGAAAACTATCAGTCACTTCCTTACTTTGTGAAAATATTTTGTTCCTGATTAACTTTGGTAAAGTCGCTGTGTTGAAGGAATAAAAAGGAAAACAAAATTCTTGTCCGGAGGAGAAAAAGATACAACCGCACAAAAAGCTTTGACCTGTTGGTTTAAGTTGAGAAATTCAATTTGTTGAGGTCGAATTTAAGAAACAGGAGAGATGAAATAATGGCTTATCACTATAAGGAACAGACAATTATCCATGTAATTTTTCGATCTGTGGAAGGGATAAGAAATATATTCCTTATGTATATATAAGGACTTTTAGAACAACGAGAACTTTCAGTTTGACAAATCTGCGATAGATCTGACAAATAAGTCAAGCTACTTGGCCTTTAATCTTTCAGGTCAATGATCAAATTAGTTGCCTTGCGGGTCGATTACTCTTCATTCTTTCCTACAACCTTTGGCTTTTAACATTTATATCTCAACTTTCGCTATTATTTTCTTTTCTTTCAGGACGCTATTAAATTCGCATCCAAGATATGACAAAACAGCAACTAGTGGTGAAGCTTCCATTATGGGGCACGGAAGAGTACTTCTTTGTTGATATAACTCCCAGCTCGACTGATTCGGAGTTGTAGTATTTGTTACGTTCTTATCTGCAGGTTAAATAGACCTGGAGGTGCCCGTGGTGCAATGGTTATCGTCGTAGGAAATGGATACGGCGATACGAGTTCAAATCCTGAAACGAGACTGATTGCGTTTCACATAGCACTAATACTCTTGGGAATGAATCCAATAATTCTCTCTCCAGCTATGGGTAAATAGTAGGACAGATTGGGTTCTTCAGCCTTGGTGAGGCAACTAGTCTAGGAGAAAGAAAACTCTGAATTCAAACCTGTTAAACTCCGCTAAAAAAAAAAAAATTGACCCTGTATCATATCCTGTCCAAGCGGAGGGGTTGGGTAAATATGGTTAAATACACCTATTTGAAAATCTCCAAGTAAATGATTGTTATGAAATGGAATTATTACTATTAGACAATAATACTTAAACTACTTCATCATCATCTATCACGCGTAAAAAACCTATTTACCACAGTTTGCTTATGTTAGTTGTTTGATGTGTCACTTCCACATAAATCCATTGAAAAAAAACAACAACTTTTTGACAGTATTTTGTTAAGCAAGTTTTTAAACAAATTACATGACCCAATCGGCTTGGACAGCAGAATACTCCTACTGCTTCTCTGCAGATGGATAAGACTCCCCCACGACTGTCCTAGATATGACACTAAAGAATCTGAAAGTGAGGTTCTAATGATCCTGGAGCTTTAGGGAATGCGGAGTACCCCTATATTATCATCGCTTCCTGCTACACTCTGGCCCAGAGTGTTAGTACTTGATAGTGTCATATCTATGAGTCAAATAGAACTCAACTATGTGCTTATGCTAAACTGAATTCTTTGAAATAAAACTGTTTTGATATTTAACTGTATGTAAATAAATGCATGATGTTTAATTGATTTGTTAGTGATACATAGCAGTACTTGGAGCCATTTGACATTGTTGTCTAAACTGATAGCGTGAAATAGAACTGCTTTTGACATTTAATTTGTGTACTTATGTTAATTTAAATTGTTTTTGAACTGTTTTTGACATTTAAACTGTGTATTTATGCTAATCTGAATTGTTTGAAATAGAACTCTTTATATGTATAAAAATGGAATAGGCATTAAATAACCACAAAAAGTTGATATGCCATAAAACCAACCCAGAAGCTTAGGGAACACGCGCCTATAACCGTTACGCTATGTGACCTGCTGTTGGTTCCCTAATCTTCTAAGGAGACAATCATGTGAATGTTGCAGGTTCAATCCTGACTGCAGCTGAGTAACAATACAAGAATACTTAACACTTGTACCCGGTTATAGCTAACGGAATCAGAACAGGCGACCCCGTCTATTCAATAAAGGACGTAGTTCGAGGTTCCGTGAAGGTTCCCGAGTTCGATAAACACCTGAAGAAGGCCGGAGGACATATCAGCCTAAGCGTTGTGAAAATAACAATGAAAATGAAGACAATAGTCCGAAAATGATAAAAATCATCAAGGTTTGTCTCAGAAATTTAGACAACTCATATCTATTTGTAAGATTAATAATTCTATTTAATATCAATCAGTAGTTTTTGCACAGTTAAATGGTTTCATTTATTCCTCCTTCATATTAGTAATTATATTTACCAAGTATTCTCATATCACATAAATAATTTGAACATTGCTGTTTAGTTACAAATAACTAATAATGATAATCCTTAGTTATTTATTGAACACTTCTCTTTGATCTCTGAGTAAGAGCTTTACTCCAGCTAAAGAGCTGACCTTTTACTGATATTGTAAAAACTATGAAGGGTTTATTCCTTCAAAAAGACTATAAAATTTATCAATATTCTGGCTCCTTAAACACTGATACTTCAAATTTTAAAAATTGCTTAAGGCAACTTTTGGCTCGATTTCTTTGTTTAATGGCATATCAACCATCTTGGGTTATTTAATGCTAAACTGTCCTTGTAGAACGACAGTTATGGTACTACTTACCCTATCGCTGACAGGTAAGAGGTTAACTTATTTAGGTTTTAAGGCATATAAAGGCATATGTAGGTTATTTAATGAAAAATTCTTTTTATACATATATTGAAGATATGTTTTGTAAACTCATTTTGTTGATAATATTTTAACGAGCCGGAGCTCATTTTTAATTAACAATTACATAGCTTCATCTTTAATTAAATATCAGTCATTTGTTTATACACACTGTTAAATGGTCAAACAGTTCTATTTCTAACAATTCGATTGAACGAAAGGCATTTGTTTGAACATAAATTAAATATTAAACACTTCTATTTGTCTCATAGATAGGACTCTATCAAGTGCTACCACACCTGAACAGAGTGGACCTGTGAGCCATGGGAATCAATGAGTACTTTGCATTCTCCAAAGCTCCAGTATTACTGGAAACTCACTATCCGATGGTTTAATGTCATATCCTGGACATTCATCATTGTGTTGTTCGGTGGATTCTTACTCCCTGCAGAGATACAGTCAGTGTATTCTCTTGCCCCAGCCGAATGGACTGGTGGGATGAATTGGTTCATAGCTTTGCTAAAGGTATTGGTCTGAAAGTGAACGTTACAACAAGAAAAGCGTTCGAACTCGCTTATTTCAAGGACACTGTTGACCACCCTTTTTTGTACCGCTCGTGATTAGGGAAGATATTTAAAACTGACTTTGGCATTAAATATCTAATCAAGTTTTAACAAAGCGTAAAACCAAGCAACAAAACCGTCTTGGACTGCCTCTTTGTAACATATACATCCAAAAATATGACCAAGATATTCACATGCATAAAACGTTCACAAATGTTCATAAACAAAGAATCCGAAAACACTCGGAATTGGTTCAAGTACGAAACTTTTTATTACCTTTTTGAGTTTAAGGTTTTTCGACATGAAGAGAGAGAGACACACAATTTCTTTCTATGCTGATTTTTCTATTTAACGCAACCACATGCCGCACATTTCGTAGACCTTCCTCATGACTCGAATCTCGACTAACTGCTTTTTTTCAAATCCCCCAAATCCTCAGCGCTTCCGGGCATGACGTTATTCACGTCCCCGGTCATCTTTCCTATCTGGGGTTTTTATTGTGACATCTCTGATTGTCACATCCACCCCGCGCGCACGTGAACACCTGCGCTCAATGTGTGCACCTAACTAACCCATGCACTAAGCGAAAGGTTCTCAGCCTAACTAAACAGAAAGGTAAGATATACAAAACGAAAAATGATTATATAAAAAAAATCTCTACGCAATTATATTACATTTTCAATTCATTTTTTTTTTTACATTGCTACGATTTGCCCATAGCTGAAGAGACGGAAAAAAAAGTAGATTCATGCCTTCCCCCAAGACACCTGCATAAAAATAAAATGCAAAAAGCCTTATCAATGATTTGAACTTAAATTGATGACTGATATACCACGTTCTTCGGAGATAGATAGATAGATAGATAGATAGATAATAGAGGCAAAATCATTGATATTTTTCTGCATTCAACTAGAGATCATGTCATTTTGACATGTTTGCATATTGTCAGAAATATATTTACCACTGCCAAATCAGTAGCCATAATTGACGTCTCCATGACACTAGAAATTTCCTGAACAGCAGATGAGGATACTTTCTCTCCTGTGACAAACTCTTTAGTTATCTGCGTCAAAATGACGTTGAAAGGCAAATCGACAAAATCAAAGCCCATGTCAAATATATTCTCGATATTCGTTACTTTCACCGTGATTTGATTCATTCTTAATTAGTTTTAGCCTCTTCAACTTATTCCTTTCTTTTTTTGCATTTTTATTGACGATCGTTTTAAATCGAATTATTATTCGATCTTCTTTTCCTTGTTCAGTTTTATATTTTCGCTTTGTACCACTTCTCCTTGAGCTCTTGTCCTATCGGCAGCGCTTGGAGTACACCTGCTGTAACTCCCTGTGGTGTAACGGTAAAAGAGCCGGACTGGAGCCTTAAATTAACTAAGTTCGAAATCTATTTACGTTCACTTTCAGACTAATACAGTTGGAGAAAAGAAGAGCAACTCCCTTATCACCCCAGCTATTGGCTAAATAGCTTCACTGCTTTTCTACATGGACCTCTTCGATATTAAATAACCCAGAAAGTTTGATGAGTCATTAAACAAAGAAACCAAACTAAACGAACTGTAAATCCTTGCTGTGATCTTGACGGGCCAGAAATGAATAGCACAAAGAGATGTAAGGCATACAGCAATATATATTTACGGAAATAAAGACAGTAACGGTTACTGGTAACTGACTAGACTCACTTGATTTATTTATCGAGTCGGTCACTATCTATAGTGTCGAGGCGGGTTCATGCAGTGACGTCATGGGGTATATCACCATAACAATCCTGCAGGTTGGTTAGACGCTCTCCATAAAAAGGGGTATCCTTGGTATGACAGTAAGCGAAAAGCCTAAGCAGCGGGTTGAGGACTGAAGAATATGCCGACTCCTTCTTCGCAGAGGGGTAACAACTATTCCAAGATATGGCATTAAACTATCAGATAGTAAACTGTAAGTCTTAAAGCGTCGTTAAATTGGGGGTACCTTTTCATTGCGATTACTCCGATATCCATTTGGACGAGGAATGGTGCAATCGACGGATCAAATAGAACTGTTTTAGCATTTAACAATGTGCAAACAAATGACTTTAGTCAAATTGAATTATGAATGGTTAAACTATTTAACAATGTGCTAATAGTACTGTTGGGGCTAGATTACGATACTTGAAACCATTTAAAAGTATGCAAACAGATGGCTACTATCAAATTGAATAATCGATGTTACCAAAAATATTTAAAACTATTTTAAACATAAGCAAATAGAGCTTTAAGTGTAAGATTGTGGTACTTGAAGCCTTTTAAGTATATTAAAAAATGACTAATGTCAAATTTAATAATCAATATTACCTAACAATATCTGAAACCACTTAACAAAGTGCAAATTGGTTTAAGATAGCAATACTTGGTCATCTAAAAATGCACAAATAGTACTATTGGTTTAAGATAGCAATACTTGGTCATTTAATAATGAACAAATAGTACTATTGGTTTAAGATAGCAATACTTGGTCATTTAATAATGCACAAATAGTACTATTGGTTTAAGATAGTAATATTTAAAGCCATTTACCAATGCGCAAATAGTACTATTGGTTTAAGATAGCAATACTTAGTCATTTAATAATGCACAAATAGTACTATTGGTCTAAGATAGCAATACTTGAAGTCATTTACCAATGCGCAAATAGTACTATTGGTTTAAGAAAGCAATTTTAGATGCCATTTAACAATGCACAAATAATACTATTGGTTAAACAATGCGCAAATAGTGCTATTGGTTTAAGATAGCTTTATTAGAAACCATTTAACAAAGTGGAAATAGTGCTATTGGTTTAAGATAACAATACTTGAAGCCATTTAAGGGATGCCCTCGTGGTTTAATGATTATATCGTTGGGCTACGGAATCGTAGTATGCGTGTTCGAGTTCCACTTGCTCTATTACGTTCACTTTCAGACAAATATCCTTGGGAAAGTTATGAAACACCTTATCCTCCCAGCTATGGTTTAAATAGAAGTAGTACCGTTCTTCTAGAAGGATGGTTTTGGGATTAAATTAACCAACAAGGTTGATATGCCATTAAGAAACCAACTAAGAAGCTATTTAAGAGTATGCAAACAAATGAGCGATGTTGAATTAAATTGTTAATATTAAACAGCAATACTTGAATCCATTTAACTGAGTGCAAATAAATGATTAGAACTACTGGTGTTAAATATCAATACTTAAAACCATTTACACCAGAACCTTGCTCGAGAGCTGAAAAACTGATAGAGCATAAAGCTAACCGTGATACCAATAAGAGTTGGACCCATCGTGAAAATTACGAAGGACTTGAAAAGAGACGGGAGATTTCGTGTAAAGCACACGTTTTTATGTCAGTAGCAAAAACTTTACGGCAGGCAGAGGATTCCTCGTTGTGTAGTGGCAAAAGTTCTGGATTTTGATATTGAAGTAAGTAAGTGCAAATTCCAGTCGTGTTTTTGCGTTCACTTTTTGAATGATATTTTAAGGACATATATGAACCCTTTATCCTTCCAGTATTGAGATAAATAATACCTCTACTGTGTTTCTATAAGGATAAATTTAGAATTGAATTACCTAGGAAGACTGATACAAAAAAAAAAAAACAAAAAAACAAAAACAAACCAAAGCAAAAACATTCTTGATCTGAGTAACCGTTCCACCCTTTTCTTTTATATTTTATTTTAATCCTCTTCATGTCGACTTCTTTTCATTTAATATTTTTCTTTAACCTTACATACGGGGAACATTAAATAAGTTTCCAGACTTTTTTCGTATGGGCACTTTTATTGAGAGTACACACATGAAACTCTAGTCAACTTCGAACCAATCTGCTTCGGCTGCAATGCACTTGTTGTACCGTCCCAACAACTTCTGCAAGGCCCTATGAAAGTACTCTTGTGTCAGCGTGTCAATGACCTTCCTCACAGCTTCTTTCATCTCCTCAGCTATCTCATAACGACAGCCTCTGAGCTTAGGAATTAACCAAAAGTCACAGGGAGCAAGGTCTGGACTATAGGGACGGTGAGGAACTGTCTTGAAGCCCATCTTAGTCAAATAGTCTATGACAAGGATGGAGTTGTGTACTGGTGCATTGTCATGGTGGAAATGCCACTGAGCCGATTCGAAGAGTGCTGGCCTCTTCCGACCAAATCTCTACCTGAACTCCCTTAAGACCTCAACATAGTAACCCTAACCCAAACCCTAAGCCTTTGGCTAATCAAATCTGGTCTATTGACTTCCTTACTCCTCCCACACCTCTCATTATCCCTCACAGACTCTCTGCCTTCCTTGAATTTCTTATGCCACTCAAAAATTGATGCTCAATTCATGCAAGATGATCCAAAAGCAGCCTGAAGCATTCCATACGTTTCTGTTGCATTTTTTCCTAGTTTAAAACACAATTTTATTGCATATCGTTCTTCTAAATGTCCTCACGTCCAGATTGCATTTTTGAAATTCACCAGCAGTGACAATTAGGCTCTAGTAGGGTGTATTTTAATTCCTGCTTTAGTTATTCATTTAAACCTGAAATCATGAAAATTGGTCAGTCATCTCATGCGATGTATAGCAATAAGATACTGAATTTCCAAAAGTCTACGCCAATTTTAAATACCTGTACAAAAAAAAGTATGGAAACTTATTGAAGGCACCACGAACCTTCTAGCTATGAACAATGTCACCTTTTTCTGCATTTCCCTAATGAATAAGTACAAATTGAAGACAAAACAGACCCAGCCCTGAGTAGGACACCAAACTACATTCAGGCGAGAGGCTCCAATTCTATGAATATAGTTAGTTTGGAAACACTCCTTCATTACCATTGATCCCATTTTCCTTCAGTTCTGGAGCTATTGTACTGGTCAGGGTAGGGTCTATTTGTCATATGGATCTGTTTAAGTTGTGCCTACATTTCAAATCTCTTCAATACATTAGCTCATGACATTGATATTGCAAAAAATAAGGATGAGATTATACGTTTAAAATGATTGTGAAAAAAGTTCATATTCTGGTTTATAAAAAACTGATATTAGAAATTTGTATGGCCAATTTATCGGTCAGAAATGAGTGTTGAGATTCATAAGTTTCTGTTGCATACATATATATACTGGATACATACCGACGCAATGATAACAGACGCAGTAATAAAGGACGCATGAAGACTTCTTTAACAACATATTTACCTCTCAATTTATTGCAAGGTTCGAAAGGGTTGTTCAAGGTTTGCATGTGAGAGGGTGCTGGAAACCGAACATAAACTTCATATTTTTACCCCACTGTTATGACCGTCACGTTGTGTCTTTCTTGTTCTCTTAGATGCTCAACCAGAGGTCTTTAGGGTCCACTGCTGGATGCTGGCTTTCTTTACTGCATCTTGGCATCTTCTCTGGACCCCAGCTCATCAGAGCTTCAAGCCCCATCGGCCTAGTGTGGCTTTCCTTACCACATCTCGTCTCTAACTCTCTGGAAGTCTGCTGGCAACTGCTTTGGCACCCAACTCAACTCAATTATATAATAATTCAACGCCCACACGATCGCCCACTGGATCTTTGAAATCGAATGTTTAATCGTCATCAAGCGGAAATAACTGTCGTGCAGTTCAGAGGTTACTCTCTTCCAGGTGCATCACTGTATTGGCACAATGGGACCTTCACCTTGTCCCATATCATAAGCCTTAATCCGCCCACGCGATCTCTTTCGATTACTGGCCATTGGAATGTGTCACTTCCTTCCGGTGTATCACATTGGAATAGCATTTTTGGGCCGGGGCGAGGGTCAAAATATAACATTACCATATATATTTGGGGACCATTATTAAACTGACGTCGGGATAAGAATAACCCATTAAGTGTTGTTGTGCCGTAAAATTAAAGAACCAACCAAATCCAAAATCGAACTTGATTCTTCGATATTATTTTTCGCGTGAGTTTATTCCCGGACAACTTTTCTATGATAAAATATAAAGAAAGAAATATTACAAACATGTTCTACTTGTTATATATATATATATATGTGTGTGTGTATAAGCATGTTTGATTAAATATTAAAGACACATTTGTCTATGTAATTTTATTAAGATCCTTTCAAGTTTCCTGATATAGGGTGTTTATTATTTGATTATAATTAATTTGTCTTTTTACGTATATAGACAAAATGTGTCTTTATAATTTAATCAAACATGCTTAAATGAAAGACTGCTACCCAACGACAACAGCAACACAGACAGACAGACACACACACACACACACACACACATGTATATATATGTATATATATACACTCACACACACACACCTATATATATATATATATATACTTTTAAGAAAAACAAAAACCAGTCACAATAGGATTATAAATTTATTTTCATCCTGTTATGGGTATTGATATGAACCAATAACACCAAAAATAACAGGATTTCTTCGGATGTAATGGTCCTGTTATTTTTGGTGTTATTGATTCATATCAATACCCATAACAGGATGGAAATGAATTTATAATCCTAATATGACCGGCTTTTTTTTAAAGAAATTATTGCTCTGTGATGTCAGTTACATTGAGCTCTTTACCAGAAAAATTAAAATCTTCATAGTTGGATGATTTTTGGTCCTGACGAAATTATTCCCGACTCCGGTTTAACTGGACTGAATAATACATGCATATATATATATATATATTGGATGTTCATTGGAAAAGATTTTAGCATCACTCAGTCCATAAATTTGCCGAACAGCAGTCATCTTCATCTTCAGAAAATAAGAGAGAATTATGAATTATGCTAGTTTTATAAGCAGTTGTAATGTGTTGCCACGACAAAAATGTTCAGCTGTAGGTTTATTTTCTGGGCAAGGATTGGATTAGAACTATTTTAATGACCATCGTACATATATATGGCAATTGCTTCGTCATAAGAGACGAAAGACATCTCAATGCTCATCACCACCCTCACCACAGTTGCTGGATGAACCGTCAGTGACACCCATACCACGTCTGTGGGCCACAGGTCTTTGGAAAGTGGTTAGATAAGAAAGATCCAGAACCATTGAGATATCTGTACTTCGATGGATTTAAGTGGCACAAGCTGGTACAACACCAATACCACTCACTGAATCCTCGCAAATATAACCCAATGACAAGCAAAAGCAAGATGATTGGTTAATGCGTGGATCGTAGGTTTTAGATCAGAGGTTCCGTCTCCTAGATGGATGTCACACCAGTAACTCTAGGGCCCATCACTCCTAGTGGTTTAAATTCGCCTCCAAACACCAGCCAAGGAATTTCTACGTACCAGCGCACAGCGGTGGTTTGTAATCAGAGTATCTGTCTCCTAGATGGTCTGTCTTACCGGATTGAGGAGCCCCATCTACCCGATATATATATATATATATATATATATACGCACACGAGGTGTTACAGAAAAAGTCAGACTCTCGAGAAAGGACATGCCACAATATACTGGATAACTAATGTTTGCACTACTTGGACGCTATCTAAACGGCTGGAGAAAAAGCTAGACGGCAATTACACAAAAATGCTGCGAGCAATATTGAACAAGTCATAGAGGCAACACCCCACAAAGCACCAACTATACGGCCACTTTACTCCCATCACAAAAACTATCCCAGTTAGACGAACCAGACATGCAGGACACGGCCTGAGAAGCAGGGACGTGCTCATAAGTGATGTACTCCTATGGACCCTCTCATATGGCCGAACAAAAGCAGGACGGCCAGCTCGAACATACATACAGCAGCTCTGTGAGGATACGGGATGTAGCCCTGAAGATCTGCCAGAGGCGATGAACTATAGGGAAAAGTGGCGAGAGAGGGTCAGAGATATCCGTGCTAGCGGCACGACATGATGATGATGATGATGATGGATGTTAAATGTATATATAAATCTATACATATATATGCATATATAAATCTATACATAAGGATGAGTCAAATTTTTGCAGTATTTTTGTAAAGGCAGGCATAATTTGGCCGCTCTGGATACTTTTGCCCAAGGTCAGAAAGGTGACGAACCACATTCGACGATGAGATGGCAAGTTTGCCTATATGACTGGGTTTGGTTGGGTTTCATCGTTTCTGAACATGTACGCCTTCGGAGGTTATTTGATGCAAAGTCATTAATGAATAATAGAAAAGAATATTACATGAAAAATCCTCTGGATATTAGTATGTATATCTATTGATCTATCACAGTTTCTTTCTATTTATCTTAATCTGTTCGTATCTATCTATAATAAGGGGCTTTATACCTTTTCCAAACGTATCAATATGAAAGAAAACATAATGACGCAACTAAAGTTCGAACGCTCTTACTACGGTTTTGCACTCCAGCACGTAAGCATACAAGCGCATACCAAAATAGCTCGCCCATTGCTGGGGTCTACGGTTCGGAACACGGCTTTAGAATCCAAGGTTTTATACCCAATTATGCCTGCCTTTACAAAAATACTGCAAACATTTGACTCATCCTTATCTATATAGATATAGATATATATATATATACATTTAACATTCATCATCATCATCATGTCGTGCCGCTAGCACGGATATCACTGACCCTCTCTCGTCACTCCTCCTTATCGTTCATCGCTCCTGGCAGGTCTTCAGGACTACATTCCATATCCTCACAGAGCTGCTATATGTATGTTCGAGCTGGTCGTTCTGCTTTTGTTCGGCCATATGAGAGGGTCCATAGGAGTACATCACTTATGAGCTCTTACTACGATATCGCACTCCAGCACGTTAGCAAAGAAGCGTATACCAAAATATCTCGTCCATCGCCGGGGTCTATGGCTTGGAACACGGCTTTAAAATCCAAGGCCATAGACCATGCTAGATCGAGGACTTCCTTTCAACCCCCAAAATTATCTGGAAAGATCTGGTTACTGTATTGTAATCAACTGCACCTTCACATTTTTTTTTCGCAGTGTAATATAATGGCCGAGGGATTTATTTATATATATTGCTTTTGGGTTTAGTTAGGCTGAGATAATTTCGGCTCAGTGCATAGGTTAGTTTGGTACAAACTTGAGCGCAGGTGTTTATGCGTGCACGCGGGGAGGATGTGTCATTCAGAGATGTCAAAATAAAAATCCCAGATAGGACTTGGGGACGTGAATGACGTCATGCACTGGAAACGTGCGCGGAGGATTTGGGGGATTTTGAAAAAGTCAGTTGAGTTGAGTTCCTGGCTCGGAAGAAGACGGTTGACTTTCGCTAGCTCGCCGAAGCCAGGCCAGTGGCTTTGTGGCAGGTGTCGCACGTGTTTTGGGGCAGATGGAAAAGCCAGCATAGAAAGATTGTGCCTCTCTCCTTATGTCGAGAAACTTTTAACTCAAAGGTAATAAAAGGTTTCGTATCTGAACTAAGAAGTCGTTACGTGTTTTTCGTGTTTCGGGATTCCTATGTTCTATGTATATATGTTATGAATATTCTATGTACGTTTCACATATCCGGATATCTGGCTATGGTACAGCAGTACAAATGTTTTTGGTTTCTTCAGCGTTGTTATAACCCAGTTCGAACACGCAAAACTGTGTGGCTTTCAAATCAAATAAGAAATGAAGCTATACAAAACCTTTCAACGCATCGACTAGGATATATACTACTAACCACAGTGGTTACCTGGCACAGCTTGAACAAGTAATATAGAGGTAATATAATAGCTCATACCAAAATATTGGAAATCATTTGACTCACCATTATATATATATATATATATATATATATATGTATATTTTTGCAGCATTTCTTCATTAATACAAATTTCGTTAAACATAGTAGACATTTTCTGTCTACATATTTTCTTCTGGATCCGTTCGTATTGCCGTATTGCTTATACGGCAATTAGAACGGACCCAGAAGAAAATATAAAGACAGAAAATGTCTACTATGTTTAACGAAATTTGTATTAATATATAAGTAAAGTTAGCGACCATAGTCGAGGGTGACCCGAAGGCTCCCTTTTCGATAGCTATAACACCAAGGTGTAGGGGAGGGCGCTACTCCATTCCCAGGATTGCTCCACTTTACCCTTGAACCGTACTTATAAGTGTACTTATATGAGTGTTAAGCAAGGTGGTGTCAAGTTCCATTTTTAAAGTCTTTGGTATGACTCAACCTGGGATTGAACCCAGGTCTCCCGGGCCATTGGCGAACACTCTAACCGCTGGGCCAATGTCCCGGTAAATTAATATATATATATATATATATATATATATTGTGGTTATAATGCCTACTTTTAATATTTAACAATTATAAGTTACATAAGAATAAGTTACAAGATAACTATATAATAGTATTACAAATAAAAAAATAATCTAGAAATTATATATAAGATTATACACAAATATCTAAATAAAAAACTTGGATTAAATTTCTCTTAGTGAATTAAATATCTTGATCTAGTATTTTAAATGATTTGATGGATCGATTTCACTTAGAAGTAGTGAAGTAAATATTAATTAAAAATCAAAATGAAATTAACCACCGGCAAAAGGGAGCGAACTTAATAATGAGCCGATTAGAATATAAACAAAAATCATTTACAAAAATAATTTTGATATAATTATATTATATATCTGAATTTAATTCTTTTCGACTAAATGATTAGGATATTAACTGATTTATTCGAAGGCAACTGAATTTAACAACACCTGATGCTTTTCACAAAATGAATAACTTTAATTGTAGTTAAGAATTTTTTTTTTCTGGCAAGAACGATTGTAGTCAGAATGTACGAATCTTTAAAATAGAATATAATTGAATAAATAATTAGATTTAATTAATAAATGGGAAACGCTGAATATTCAGATTTTAATAAATATAGAATTTTTTTAGTTTGTTTTAAGAAATGGTAAATTAATCAAGATTTTAAAATGTAATCTGTTTTTTATCGTGCTAACCTTTCTGGTGCATCATCGAACAAGTAACACAGCGATAAAAATAAGATTATATTCTTCGGGGTTAAAATTTTATTATATATATATATATATATATATATAACTCCAACTTGGAGTTGGAGTTAGGCTTCCTGATGATCCGATAAGGTGAAACATTAGTAGAAGATTTCCGACTCGCGATTTAAGTTAATTTTATAATTGGCTCCACTTGTGTTGAGCACTTTTGTAATTGTAGCATTGCAGGATTCACTGAAGGTTTTAGTTTTCTTTTAGTTTTCAAGGGGTCGGACGAGGTTGGCTTTTTCTTTCTTTTTGACCTATAATTTTTTCTTTTTTCCCCCGGGCGGTGATTCGAGATACTTTTATCTCTTGTTCCTGGCGGGTTTTTTTTGGGTTTTTTTTCTGGTACCGTGAAAGCTGGTAGATATTAGATTAGTATATATATATATATATATATTGAAAATTGATGTATAATTCCTAGGATGTATAAATTTGGATAAAAATTTTCCTGGAAATTCTGTAACCCTCCATTAAATTGCATGCTATATGAGGAAGCAGACTGTTTTGACAGATTGTTGAAATAAATTTATAATTGTCTAACATCTATTAAGTTTTACTTAATATATATCATCATCATCATCATCATCATCTCGCGCTGGTAGCACGGATATCCCTGACCCTCTCTCGCCACTCCTTCCTATCGTTCATCGCCCTAGGTAGGTCGTCAGGACAACATCCTGTATCCTCACATAGCTGCTGAATGTACGTTCGAGCTGGTCGTCCTGCTTTTGCGCGGCCATGTGTGGGGATCCATATGAGTACATCTCTTATGAGTTCATCTCTGCTTCTCCAGCAGTGTCCTGCATGTCTGGTTCGTCTAACTTGGATAGTTTTCGTGATAGGGGGTAGGTGGCCGTACAGTTGGTGTCTTGTGGGGTGTTGCTGCCAGGACTTGTTCAGGATTGCACGCAGCATTCTAGTGTAATTGCCATCTAGCTTCTTCTCCAGTCGTTTTGTTAGCGTTATATATATATATATATATATATATATATTATGATATATCATATAACAGTGTTGTTTGTCACAAAATCATTCCCCTCGACATGCAATGACAATGTTTTGTTCCTTAGCTATAGTCACCTACTCATAAAGAAATAAAATAATGTAACTAAAAATTAAGACACACCTTCGAATTCACATCCGGCTGAAACAACGTGCTGCTTTTGTAACTTCACTCAAACCTTTTCACAAACACATTAATATGCAACCATAACCCACACAAGCATACGTACACAGCCACACACAACCACACACACTTACAATCACACGTAAAGAATCATACAAAATCCCAACCAGTTTTTTGACTGTAGTTTTTCGATTTTCGATTTATTGTATTTTTTCCACTGCCTGATGATGGTTGTTTTGCAAAAAAATCCGTGAAAGTCTAAATTGCATGAAATAAATTTATATATATATATATATATATATATATATATATCCCGTTAGCATCCTAAGACAGTGGGTGTGAATTATGTATAAGAATTAAAGGAAAACTATATGAAGATGACCATTTCGTTTACAAAGCTTACATTATTCATAAAATTCCACCTGATACAACATATGCACAAATTAGGATGGTTTAATGCATTGGAACAGCCTTTTTCTGGTTTCTTAATTTTTCTAATACTTTATTGTTTCGACTCAATTTACTTTCGACTTAGAATTTAAATTTATATAGACTTTTCACTTTATTTTAACATACAAATATGTAATTCATATCTGCTGTTTTTCAACCTTAGATTAAATGTGAGGGGTCATCTGATGAGATGTAGAGTATAATGATATTCTTCGCCGAAATAAAATTAGAATGACATTTTAATCAGGTTTGATATATATATATATATATAACGCAGTTTCTTCCAGGCAGCGGTCGTATCGATACTGCTGTAAGGATGCACTACTTGGACGCTAACTAAACGGCTGGAGAAGAAGCTAGACGGCAATTACACAAGAATGTTGCGAGCAATATTGAACAAGTCCTGGCGGTAACACCCCACGAACGCACCAACTATACGTCCACCTGCCTCCCATCACAAAAACTATACAAGTCAGACGAACCAGACACGCAGAACACTGCTGGAGAAGCAGGGACGAGCTCATAAGTGATGTACTCCTATGGACGACCAGATCGAACATACATACAGCCGCTATGTGAGGATAAGGGATGTAGCCCTGAAGACTTGCCAGAGGCGATGAACGATAGGGAGAAGTGGCGAGAGAGGGGCTGGGATATCTGTGCCGGTGGCACGACATGATGATGATGATGATGATGGTGATATATATATATATACGAAAACACGCTCGCACACGCACACACACTGTTTTAAAGTTGGAATAAATGCCACAGAAACGTATGGAATGCTTCAGACTGCTTTTGGAGCATCTTGCATGAATCGAGCATCGGTTTTTGATTGGCATAAGAGATTCAAGGAAGGCAGGGGGTCTGTGTGGGATAATGAGAGGTGTGGGAAGAGTAAGGCAGTCAGAACACCAGAGTTGATTGGCCAAAGGTTTAGGGTTAGGGTTACTATGTTGAGGTTTTAAGGGAGTTCCACCAGGACAATGCACCAGTCCACAACTCCATCTTTGTCATAGACTATTTGACTAAGATGGGCATCAAGACAGTTCCTTATCCTCCTTATAGTCCAGACCTTGCTCCCTGTGACTTTTGGTTATTCCCTAAGCTCTCAGGCTGTAGTTATGAGACAATTGAGGAGATGAAAGAGGCTGTGACGAAGGTCATTGACATGCTCACACAAGAGGACTTCCATTAAGCGTTTCAGAAGTTGTTGGAACGGTAGAACAAGTGCATTGAAGCCGGAGGGGATTACTTCAAAGGAGACACGAGTTTCATGTGTGTACTCTCAATAAGTGTGCCCATACGAACAAAGTCTGGAAACTTATCGTATACCTCTCGTATTTCTCCACTGCAGGAGGGAGAATATTTCCTTGTTCTCCCTCCCCAAATGTATTCGTGAAATGTAAAAAAACGGCCGCGACTAGGATTTGAACTCAGGTCGACGTGTCCATTTCTTACGACAATTATCATTACAAGACTAGCACCTACTAAACATTGTTATACACACACACACACATATATATATATATATATATATATATATATATATCTAATGTCCATTGTTGGTGCGTGAAAGCAAAATGAAGCAGCAATTACACCTGGACAATTCCTCAGGCTGCCAGTTCAGATTATCTGCATTCAGTACCACGCCACTATGTATTTGATGAAATTTCCAAAATGAAACAAGATTTATGTTTTAAATAACCATATTCCATACATTCATGAACAAGCCGGTATAAAACGAATCTTACAATTCATCAATTAAAAATAAATCTTACAATATTCCATATGAACGACCAGTGATTCTCTGCTAATTACGATGTGAACAATTAGGAGATACCTATTAGCATTCTTACAATACATCTAATTAGTATGGGCTTTATTAGCAAAAGCAAAGTAGACCCAGTTGATTACATATAACAAGTATACGAATGAATGATTCCCAGACGATGAGAATCATGGGTTGAACTGATCGGGGAGTAAGAACAGTCATTGTGTACCTTATTCGGTTGATAGCAGTTTATAATGGCGTTCATTTGTCCTAAATGATGTTGACAGGAAGAAAGATTCAATAACGAGGCTCATGTTCAGATTATTTGGGAATTGGATTCCTTGGAGAAAATTTAGGCGCCCTCATTTGAAGAACATAATTGAGTCACGAGGAAAAGAAGATAGGGAAATAATAAAAAAGCAAAAAAAAAAAATCAAACAAAAACAAAAAACAAAAAACAAAAAACCCGAAAAAGTCTATGCAAGTATATATATATATATATATATATATATTAATTTTATTTGCCCAACTCCTCCACCATAGGTACAATGAGCGGAAGCAAAAAAATGAATATTCTAGAATAATAATAAACGACTCTCTCTCTCTCTCTCTCTATATATATATATATAGAGAGAGAGAGAGTTGTTTATTATTATTATATATATATATGTATATATATATATATATATATACGCCAGATTAACTAAAAGTAGACATTACATTGGACGTTCTTTCAACTAAAATGCTTTTAGTTGATCTGGCGTATATATATTTCTTTTAAATACCCTGTCCGGTGGCTAAAGCTGCTCGGTAGCGCCAGGAGTGGCAGTACCGCCTTGAGCTACCGAAACTGTGTTATCACCCTGGTTGGCGGCTGATGAGGACAGAGTATCGCACGTGCTTTCATACGTTGTACGATGAAAAAAAATTCAAAACAAGATTAATTCTGATTTTTTAAAAAACTAAAAAAACAAACAAACAAACAAAATAGTTTTATATGGCCACCGTTTTTTCAATCATTGTATCAACACGCCTACGAAACGATTTGAATGCCTTCAAAAAAATTCTTCTGACATTTCGTTCCATATCTCCACGATAGCAGTTTTAAGCAAACCAGTATTTGGATCGGAAGTTGGATCTTTTTTGTTTTCTAAAACGCCCCATATAGCCTAATCAATGGTATTAAAGTCTGAGATAAGATTTTGTTTATTTTCTGTCCTTACAGTTTTCACATGGAGTATCAATTCATTAGCGCGTTTTCTTATGGACGTTCTGGGGTCCTTCTTAATCGCCGAAGAGGTAGCTGTTAAAAAGCCTTCTTTTCGTTTTTTGTTCAATTCTCCGCCCCCCGCCTTTTTATTCAAAAACTCATTTTCAGTAAAAGAATTTTTTTTTTTGCTTTGTATATGGTAGACAAGGAAACTTTGGCTTGCTTTCGGCGTTAAGCAAATCATAGATTCTTTGTTTGTTTTTTTTCTTGTAAACTCATATTAGGATGGATTTACAAAAAAAAAAAACAGTGCTTAAATCACACAGCCAATCATGAAAATTTAGATTTTTCGCATTTTTTTCAAAAATTGGACTAATCAAACTAATTGAAAACAAATCTTTAAAATTAGTCCATATTTTGCTTCCGCATCATCAAGGATGCAACACAAAGTCAATTTCAAGCGGAATAAAGATGATTTGAATTGAGAGTTTTCTTAACCCAACACAAAGGGACGTGGATACAAAGGCTAAAGAACTCTCATTAATTTATTATCATATTTACCCAACCCCTCCGCTCAGGCAGGATATGACGCAAGGTCAATTTTTAAGCGGAGTTTAATAAGTTTGAATTCAGAGTATTCCTTCTAGATTAGTTACCTTACCAAGGCTGAAGAACCCAGTCTGCCCAACTATTTACCAATAGCTGAAGGGAGAATAATTGGATTCCTAGCTTTCCCAAGGGTATTAGTGCTATGTGAAATGCAATCAGTCTCGTCCAGGATTTGGACTCGTGTCGCCGTGTCCATTTTTTAAAAAAATTTATTATTATACTAGAATATTCCTAATTTTACTTTCGCACCGTCTTTATATAACAGCAAATTGCGCTACTTGAATGTCATTCGCTATCCGTCCCCATTAGACATCTTTTTTGGTGGGATCTCAAGAGTGAATCCAGTGTCCGTAGAGACCTGGTGCATATAAAGTTTCGATGCTCAGCCAAAACTGGTGTGTCGATGTGTAGGAGTCCACTACAGAAGGTCACTCATGAGTTTGTCCTGCTTCTCCAGCAGTGCCAAGCATGTTTTTTTTTTCTGACTTGGATCTTTTCTGAGATGGGAAGAAAGTGGACGTACAGTGCTTGTTTTTTCAGGTACTCCTTGCAGGATTTGTTTAAAGCAGAATTCAGAATGCTAGTGAAGCTCACATCATGCTATATCTCTGAGTCCAGGTGGTGCGACCATATAATTGTACTGATACAGTTTGCACAAGGTTAAAAGTATTAGACTCCTAGAGAGAACCAAATTCGCTATCTGCTTACCTGGTCTTAGCTGAGCCGTCAGGCATTCGTGCCGGATGGGGTATCGAAATCAAAGTCAGATTCGAGGCCGAAAGGCCTTTGGCTTCGGGTGGGCCACCTTCGGGTGGGCAAGCTGCAACATTAACACCTTTGTCCCCCTTGAATAGCACTGGACCTTGCTGTTCAGTTTAAGCTCTAAGCAGATATAAGTGCCTGGACCTAGATTTGGGTCCAAGACCAGCTAGGTTCATCAGGCCCACATTGCACTTGGTGGGTCGATGACCACCATAGACCGGCAGGGTTTGAGCCTCGGCTCGTGACCGACCTTCACCTCCTCTAAGTCCCCATTATAATCATTTACCTTGAGTCAGGTCCTGGGTGGTGGGAGGCAGCGACATATACCAAATTCGTTATCTGCAAAATCACATTGGTATAAAAGTTCACCTGTGTTTATAGTAATATTGGGAAAGGAATATTTTTCTTCACAGACAAATCAAGTCTTACAAAATATGGTATGCATACTTATTGGGCTAAATTGGAAATTGTTCCACATAATGGAACGGGACATTATCATAAACGTATCTTTTATTAAGATCAAATCAGTGCGTATCTCCAGAAAACTATGGAAAACTTTCGCATAAACAACTGACTTTTATTTTAAGCTGCACTGTACGTTTACTTACCCTAAATTGTGGCCGTGGTGTAATGGTTACCGTCGTAGAAAATGGACACGGCTACACGAGTTCAAATCCTGGACGAGACTGATTGCATTTCGCATAGCACTAATACCCTTGGGAAAGCTATGAATCCAATTATTCTCCCTCCAACTATAGGTAAATAGTAGGACAGACTGGGTTCTTCAGCCTTGGTGAGGTAACTAGTCAAGGAGAAGGAATACTCTGAATTCAAACCTGTTAAACTCCGCTTAAAAGTTGACTTTATGTCATATCCTGCCCGAGCGGAGGGGTTGGTAAATATAATAAATTGTGGCGTACAGGATGATGTGGTATATGTCAACATTAAGATTTTTTACTTGCAAATTTAGGAAAGGTTTGTATTCGCTGTATTGGTCACTGCAAAACATACTATAGGCTACTGGTAGAATCAAGCTTTAAACGTCAATAATGTTGGTTAGAGTGTTCGCCAGTGGCCCAGAAGACCTGAGTTTAATCCCAGGTAGAGTCATACCAAAGACTCAAAAGATGATACTTGGTACCTCTTTGGTAAACACTCAGCATTATAGGGTATGGATCATGTGTAAAATGGAACAATCCAGGGAAAGGAGCAGCGCCATCCCCTGCTCCTTGTAAAAGGAGCCTTCCGGTCTCCCTCGACTACGGTCATCAACTTTATTTTATTTATAATGTTGCACAATACTAGGACAGTAATAACGCCAATTGAGTCATGGTAATCTTTTGATGGTTGTATTTTTATCTCATTGAAAGACGCCACCCTTATAGATGATTAGCTGTAGTTTTCGACTGAACTGTGTGATACTGTGGGATTCTTCCGCCCACCATTAGGTAAAGCACGCCATTGACCCGACGTATGGTTCATCCACCTTAAGTCACATCCACCATACTGCTATCTATGGCTTCTGAGGTTTAACTTGCGGTTAAAAGAAAAATTTCCATGCAGTGGTCGTTTCAGTTCTACTATATGGACGCACCTCATGGATGTTGACTAAGCGTATAGAGAAAAAGCTAGACGGGAATTGCAAAAGAATGCTACGAACTATATTGAGCACATCCTGGAAGCAACATTCTACAAAGCAGAAACTGTACGGCCACCTACTTCCCATCTCTGTAACCACCCAAATAAGACGGAAAAGACATGCGAGACACTGCTGGAGAAGTAAGGACGAACTCAAATTGACGTTCTCTTGTGGACCCCTTCACATGGACGTACTAGTGTTGGACGACTAGCTAGAACTTATCAACAACAGCTGCGTACGGACACTGTAATGTCGTCTAGAAGACCTGCCAGAAGCAATGGAGGATACAGAGAAATGGCGGAGAGAGAGATAGAGAGAGGGAGTGAGTCAGGGAAATCCGTGCTAGCAGTACGAGATGATATGGATAATGATGAATAATGCTGATACGTATATATTAAAAATTGCATTTTGTCTCATGAAACTCCTTACTCCATTTGTGTATGGAGAATGAAAATTTTCCTCTGAAATTAAAATTACATCAGTCATATATGAAACATGCAAATCTTACTCACTGTAAATTCATATGAATTCACAATGTATTGCTCTATCATAGAAATGCGCAGATATTCAACATACCGTAGTTGTCTGACTGGCCGCTATGACGTTCCTGTTTGTATTTACTGTCAGTATATCAGCAGTTGAAAACGGCGTGTGACATAGTGTTGATATGATTCTGAATTTTTATAATAATCTCTATTAATATTTAAAATAATCTCTGTTAATTTTTATAATAATCTCTGTTCATTTTTGCAATATGTTCGCCAAACACGATTCTATGGGGGAAATGTGTATGGCAGTCTGTGAGAATAAAGGCAAGTGGTGTGTGACGATTGTCTGGAGTTCAGTTCCACTGGTTGACTATTGTGTTGTAAATGTTTGGATTTTATTCTAACTGCATAAATCGATTCTTAGTTTTGTATAGATTTTTTCAGGCTTAAAAACCAAGTTTTTCTCACCTATATAATCATGTAATATATATATATATATATATATATATATATATATATATATATATATATATATATATATATATATATATATACATCATTATATCGGGGAGAAAAACTTGATTTTTAAGCCTGAAAAAATCTCTACAAAACTAAGAATCGACTTATGCAGTTGTGCACTTTCCTTCTCTCTCTCTCTCTCTCTCTCTCTCACACACACACACACACACATATATATATATATATATATATATATGTATGTGTGTGTGTGAAGGAGAGAGAGAGATAGAGAGAGATAGAGAGAGAGAGTACACAACAGTTTAGTTAAAGATGAAAACCTCGATACTGCGTTCAAAATTGATATTTTTGTAAGAGATGATTTTTTGGATGAGCTGATAACGGAGGTTGAGTGTTTCGCAGAAGAATGGTACATCAGTGTGCCACATATTCTTTGAGCAACACGCCTAAGGTTTTATATTAAGAGTATTTACACCAACCTGACCGATAAAGTGTCCAGTCTACCCAACTATAGCTGGTGAAAGTAATGAAAGATTCATGCCTTTCTTCAAGTGAATTAGCCCGAAGTTAATGTAAACAGACACGTCCTGTATTAAGTAGTTGTAGATACATCAGAACACACACACACACACACACACACACACACACACACACACACACACACATATATATATATATATATATATATATATATATATATATATATATATGCAGCCATTTACTAAGCTCTGCTAATTTTCGTACAAAGAAATATTGGGCATCCAATGAAAAACAAACTCACTAAAAGTGGTCTGTTTGTCTAACTGGGAAAAAATTACATCTTGAAAAGTGCATATATATTTATCTAATTTACACACATGCACTATGTCTCATGGTTTCGTATATCCCTGCATATTTTCTTTAATAAAAGAAGTTTGTTTTTGCGAAACCGGACATAGCAAGAAATAAAATGTTTCCCTGTAAAAATAATTTACATTTTGATATTGCTTCTTATCAGCTCTTAAAGACGAATAAAATGAAAAATCGATTTTAAACAAAAATAGAATTGCAGAAAAATCATTTAATAAAAACTAACACTTATTTCCCTACCACACTTCCATACGCCTTGGGGATGTTTCACTTAGATATTCTATTCTGATGGTTATGTTTTGATGAAATTTCATACGTTTAACACTACATGTAGCTTGCCTCCTGTTTGCTTAGCCATAATCCCGATGTTTCAAAATTGTACCTAGTTAATGCCAATAATCCTACGGTCACCACAAGCACTCTCCCTTGATAATAAGATTTGAATTTCTATATATCTATTTCTTTTACATATCTTTTTTTTCCTTGTGTATTCCACCTATTTTCGAACCCTTTCTGTTTTTTTCCTATTTCCCCTCATTGTTATGGCTACAAAATAACCAACATTCTGAAGAAGTCTTTGATCAAATGAAGACGAAATATTAATTGAATCAAATGTATCTATTTTGATTTGTCCACTTTTCCATTTATTTTTTTACATCTTGTCGGATAATTACAAATCTACTATTTCTCCATAATATATATATATATATATATATATATATATATATAAAGAGCTGTCTTCTTTCGTTACATAGAGTTCATTTTGTTGGGGCTGATAATGCATGATTGTTGATATTATTTTTTGATTGTATAATATTACTTGATAAATTATCAAATTCAAATTTAAAGAAGATTATCACTTTATACATACTCATAAATGTTTGTTTAACTTTTATGGCATATCAACCTTGGTAGGTTATTTAATGACAAATCCATTTTCATACTAATAAACAGTTCTATTTCAAACCATTCAGTTTAACATAAGTACAGTTGAATTGTCAAAATACTTCGATTTCAAGCTATTTAGTTTAGTCAAACAGTTCTAATTCAAACAATTCAGTAGAGTATAATTATAGTTTTTGTTTACACTCAATTATATATCAAAATAGTTCTATTTCCAACTGTTCAGTTAAGCGTAAGTATAGTTTCGATGTCAGAAGCAATTCCATTTGAAGCAATTCAGGATAAGAACGTAGTTTAAATGTCAAAACAGTTCTATTTCAAGCAACTGAGTGTAGCATTAGTACGCAGTTCAGTTCTATTTGACCCATTGATTGGACCCAATCAGGTGCTACTACTGCAGGCCAAAAGTGGACTTTGGAGCCATGGCAATGAAGGGGTACTCCGCAGTCCCAAAGCTCCTGCATTACTTGAGCCTCACCATCAGATTGTTTACTGTCATATTCAGGACATTCGTTGTGGGGAGGGTCTTATCCCTCTGCAGAGATGCAGTCGGTGTATTCTACTGTCCCAGCTGGCGAGGCAGACATATCAGAAGTGTGCTTACTTATAAATTATATATATATATATATTGCGGTAGACAGACTTGCAGTTGATATACTGATATGTTTATGCTCGAATATATATTTCCGAGTGCAATAAACCATTTCATTATTAAATAAGAGGTTTCTGTGCAGATGGGAAATAAGTCCATGCTTCGGCAAAGCTGTTTATTTGCTCTGTAATTTACCTATAAATATACTTGTAGATATACCGATTGCTTTTGGGGACGATTATTTTCGTAACCTGTGTTTTACTCACACACACACACATATATATATATATATAGAGAGAGAGAGAGAGAGAGAGTGGGAGAGAGAGAGAATGAGAGAGAGTAAAATAGAGAAAATGTATTCTTTGAGGAGGAATATTTAAGTATAAGTTTTTAGCGCATAAATGTGCAATTTAAGTTTTCTTTTTTTTTTTTCATATGTGCGTGCCATATTGAAGAAAAATGATACATCCATGTGTTTCCTCTAATTTTTATTTCTATATCTAAAAGAGAAGACCGATCGAGTTTAATGTCAAACATTTGGAGAAAATCATATATTGGTTTATAGATATAGCTTATATATATAGATATAAATGTGAGGGATGGTGGTGGTGTGTGGGTGTGTGTATTTACGTAACCACTACGCACTGTCAGAATGTGACCCTTGGTCAATTTTGACGTTGAGTTTAACAGGCTTTAATTCACAGTTTTACTTCTTCAAGACCAGTTGCTATACTAAGGTTCAAATGCATAGTCTATTCTACTATTAACAATAGCTGGATGACGAAGAGTTTAATGCTCACCTTTCCGAAGGGTATAAGATCTATGTAAAATGTAAACTACGTGGTCGAGAGTGTGTGTATGAATATGAGTTTTGGTTTCTTTGTTTAATGGCGTATCAAATTTTATGGGGTATTTAATGCCAAATTCATCGTCTTAGAGGAGCAATAGTAGCAGTCTTTAATCCATAGGAAGAGGGGATAAGTTTATGCATTTCCTTAGTATGTTTGTCTGAAAGTAGATAGCACGTTTACTGTTCTAATCCGCTTACTACAGTGCAGCAGTCCAGCGCGTTAACTCCTGTGATTCAAGGTGGTTAAATAATAACTTCTCATATATATATATATATATATATATAAGGTTTATAGTTCTTACTAGCTCACTTGGTGAGTTATACAGGACCAGCTATTGGAGTATTGTTAAACAGTGCTCAATATCAATGATAGAGCATATATATATATATATATATACTCCCCTGCCCCCGTGGGGTTGAGTTCTCTGGCGAATGAAGTAATCGTGTTGCCATTAGCGTTTATTGCAAGTATCTTCATACATATGAATTGAGGTCTCGGTAGCCGTTGAACGGACGTATGTAAACAATAGTAACTGTGATTCATAATCATTTAAAATTTACTTTGCAGCTAATGGCTCCTCGTGGCTGAAGGGTTAGAAGCTTTGGCTTGGCGTTTGAGTCAACCAGGTTTCGCTCCTGGCTACGGGAAGCTATGTCTAGCCACACTGATGAGTTCTGATAGAACGAAACAGATCTGGCTGTGGATGACTATATATTTATAGTCATCCACAGACAGATTGTACCATGTAATATACATATATATATATATATATTACATGGTACAATCTGTGATCCCAGGTTTCATAAATTCAGCAATCATCAGAGAGATTTTCCCCCAAAATTAAAAACAAAAACAAAACGATTAATATGGTTCCTTTTTTGTTCAAAAATTTGGGGTTATTTGTATGTACGTGGTCCCAAGTTTGTTTGTTATTGAACGATAGTATGTTTGTGTATGTGCTGCTTCTCGAACCAATACGTATGCTTACATATGTAATGGCATGCATCTTAACATAATTTTCGACCATCGGCCCATTGGCTTAGTGGTTGAGTGTTCGCCAATGGCCTGGGGAGCCGGTGTTCAATCTCAGGTCGGGTCATACCAAAGACTCAAAAAGTGGTACTTGATTCCTCCTTGCTTAACACTCATCATTATAAGGTATGTTTCAAGGGTAAAGCAGAGCAAACCAGGGAAAGGAGTGGCACCCTCCGCAACACGACAGTGTAGTAGCTATTGAAAAGGAAGCCACTATGGTCGCAAACTTTAAAAGGTAACGACTACGGTTGCCAACTTTACTTTCTGGCGAAGGAATTTTCGGCCGCCGCTCGCATAATGCAAAGCTCTTCGAACGAATTGAGAACTCTGGTAGCCGATAAGGTATAAAAATGTAAACAAACAAACGCTGCTGCTGGTGCGCTTGTTGGCCGAACGGTCTAACGTAAAGTTGGGTGGATTTCGATCTCGGCTTGAAGCGTTCTACGAGTCAAGCCACACTGAAGAGTTGTGGATGACAATATATATATATATATATATAATTTGGTCGAAAATTATTATCGTTCGCCCTCTACGAGTTTTATCCGATAGGGGGGGTAGACAGTTCTTAATAGGCTCACACACTCATACCAAAACGAGTGTGTGCACGGGCACAAAAATGTGTTAACACATACTCTGAGCCAAGCTATTTACATTTTTCATAACACAAATACCCTTGGGAAACTTAATCCAATAATTTACCCTCCAGCAATGAGCTAATCATATTTACCCAACCCCTCCGCTCGGGCAGGATATGACACAAGATCAATTTTTAAGCGGAGTTTAACAGGTTTGAATTCAGAGTTTTCCTTCTCCTTGACTAGTTGCCTCTCCAAGGCTGAAGAACCTAGTCTGCCCTACTATTTACCCATAGCTGGAGGGGGAATGATTTGATTCATACCTTTCCCAAGGGTATTAGTGCAATATGAAATGCAATCAGTCTCGTCCAGCAATGAGCTAATAGTGTGCCAGACTGCCCTCTATAACCTTGCGCTCTATAACACACATACACACACAAATAAACATATACATTTTTACATATATATATATAACAGTGTGTGGTTGTCACTATCTCACTTGGTGGGTTTTGCACACCAAATGCGGTATAATTTGGAGAGAACTCAATATCTGTGATAGAGCTATTGTAGAATAAAAATGAGAAATAAATATATTTTGGTTTTATGCTGACTTATAACGCCTTATTATCTCTTCACCACAAATATATCTAGGAGACAATTGCAATTCTGTCGAGAGACGCATGTATCATAGACACAGACACACTCACTAACAATCTCCAATACACTTTTACGACACACTTACACAGATGCACACACACACACACACACACACAAAAGAGTCATAGAAATCTCAACAGTATTTTTCAATTTTTTCAATTTTTCTTCAATATCTTTCTTTTTCTGCCTGAAGGCAGCATGAGACTTTAGGTCGCGGATAAACATCCATGCTTTTAAATATATATAAACACCAATATATATATATATATATATATATATATATATCATCATGTCGAGGTGTGAGCAAGGATTTCCCTAAATCACCCTCAGCATTCGTCTTTATCATCCATCGCTTCCGGCAGGTCTACTTATCTACAACACCTCAGCACGGATATATATATATATATATATATATATATATATATATATATATATATATAACATTTTATCTTTTAACATATTTGATTGAATTGTCCTGACGATTCGTTTCTGCCAATTCTATAGTTGATACATTGACGTCTTACTACGAATCTTTTGACATCTGGGTGAAATGAATTTCAAAAAGGCACCATATTGGGAAAAGTATTGGTAATATATATGCTAGCTTGAAAAATGATTGCATTATTTATGTACCAAGAGCATCTTTTGTTGAAAAAGAAACTGCTGAATTGTAAAATGAGAAGTTGTCTTCTAAATGTTTAAAATTTAGATTACTCACAAAGATACGCAGGTGATTGTTTTTGGTTAGACATGAGTATCCTGTCTTTGTGATAATCATCGTTGAATTTTCCCCTCTAATAAAAACTGATTAACAATTTTTTCTTTGTCTCACACTCTTTATCTAACCTTTTCTCTTGGCATTCAACTCTTTCCATGGCCAGCAAAATGGAGGACTTTAACGTATCAGTATTACCAAAGACTGGACCACTGGCCTATTGGGTGGAGTGTTGATCAATGGCGCGGAAGACGGGGTTCAATCCCATGTCGAGTTATGACAAAGACTCAAAAATGGTAATTGATGCCACGTTATTTAACACTCAGCAGTATAAGGTACCGATCAAGGGTAAGGTGAAGCAATCCAAGGAATGGTGTAGCGCCCTCTCCTACGCTTGGGTGTAATAACTATTGAAAAGGGAACTTTCGGGTCACCCTCGACTACGCTCGCCAATTTTACTTATTTTTTACCAAAGAAAAAATGTGATTTATACAATGAATGAGTGTTTCTGTTAAAAAGTAAAAACCCAAATTTTAAAAATTGAAAAATCATATCTGCTTCCTTTAAAAAACTGACATATAGAAAGACTTGAACGGATTTATTATAAAACAGATAACAACACAGTGTCTGTTATGTTTACTCACACACATATATATATATATTGTCATCTACAGACAGACTGTTTCGCTGTATCACAACTCTTAAGTGTGGCTAGACACGCTAGATTCCCGAAGCTCGGATCGAAACCGGGCTGACTCAAATGCCAATCCAAGATCCTACCACTCAGCCACAAGGAAACCAGCGCAAGCGAAGGAAATTTAAACGCTTACGTATCACATTTGCAATATTTACATATCTCCGCTTAACTGCTACCGAGAGCTCAATTCATTTGAGGAGCCTTGCTTTACGCTAGTGACAACCATTACCTCCTTCGCTACAGAGCTCAACCCTGCATATATACATATATATCATCATCTTCATCTTGTCGTGCCACCAGCATGGATATCCCAGAGCCTCTCTCCCCACTCCACCCTATCGTTCATCACTTCTGACAGGTCCTCAGGGCTACATCCCGTATCGGCACAGAGCTGTTGTATGTAGGTTCGAGCTGGTCCCCCTGCTTTTGCTCGGCCATGTGAGGGGGTCCGTAGGACAACATCACTTATGAGCTCGTCCTTGCTTCTTCAGCAGTGTGCTGCATGTCTTGGTCGTCTAACTTTCTAGTTTTCGTGATGGGTGGTAGGTGGCCGCTGCTTCGTGGGGTGTTGCCACCAGGACTTGTTCAATATTGCTCGCAGAATTCTTGTGTGGTTGCCGTCAAGCTTTTTCTCCATCCGTTTTGTTAGCGTCCATGTAGCGCATCTATATAGCAGTATCGACACTACCTTTGCTTGGAAGAAACTGCGTTTCATTTTATCGGTCAGGTCTGACTTCCATATGACCAATAGCCTATGGATAGCTCTTCACGCCTTTGTTAGTCGATGTGGATATATTTTTTCGCGTTTTTCTGTGTGCACACATATGAATGTGAATGCGTGTGTGCATGTGTGTGTGTGTGTGTGGGTATATGTGCGTGTGAGTCAGAGAGAGAGAGAGAGAGAGAGAGAGAGAGAAGGAGAGAGAGAGAGAGTTCTAAAATACATGTGAAATGTTGAGAGGCACCAAGATACATATTAATTATTACTGGTATTAGAACATGAAAAAAATAAACAAATATTTACATGACAATAGCCCTTAGTTACATACCACTGCAATTAGTATTTATCAATATAAAAAAGGATAATCTATAAAAATGATGTGTTGAAAGGATATTCGCTGGAATCAGTTTCTACTTATTTCTTCAGAGTCTTTTTACCACTTTTTGTGATTAGGAACTATTGTGTTATAATATACATATTCATATCCATATCTACATATAATTTTGAAGCATTAAAATTCCAGAGGATCTGGACGAGATTTCTTGATAGCGGGGAATTTCGAATTTATCACAATTTTCTAGAAATACTACTACGTAGTTTTTTTTTTTAATTGAAACAATTCTGTTGAAGAGATTTTACAAAACCGTTTTTATATCCACATCGACACGCGACTAACAAAGGCATGGACAGCTAACCATAGTCTATAGGCATGAAGCTCCAGAAAATGTCCAAGTTTTTGCTTAGACGTGGCAAAATGAATGGAGTACCCAACGAGATACGAATTCACTCATGAAGGTTTGCTAGTCTAGCTTGGCAATCATTACGCCACCCGAGGTACCCTGTTGATAGTTATATGCATGTACGGATGTAAACAGTTTTATTATTTAAGGTTATTCGTAATCGCAAGACTGTCGAAATTTTCTTGAAAAATAAAGAGAATGTCTTACAAATTGAACAGCACTTGAATAGCACCATGTATATTCATATTTACCAACCCCTCCGCTCAGGCTGGATTTGACACGAGGTCAATTTTTAAAGCAAAGTTTAACAGGTTTGAGTTCAGAGTTTTCCCTCTCCTATACTAGTTGCCTCACCAAATGCTGAAGAATCTAGTCAACCCTACTATTTACCCATGGCTGGAGGGAGAATAATTGGATTCATAGCTTTCCCAAGAGTATTAGTACTATGTGAAATGCAATCAGTCTCGTGTCCATTTCCTACGACGATAACCATTAGACCACGGACACCTCCAGATATATTAGTCTGTATATCTATCGAGCTATCTGGGTTTCTTCTTATTTATCTCTGCTTGTAACTATCTATCAATTGTAGGAGACATCGTACATTTTCCAAGGGTATTCGAATGAAAGTGAACGTAATACACGACTGGTGTTCAAACTTACTGACAACAATATCACAGTCCAGCACATTAATCGCGATTCCATTGACACTTCAATTAAACTATTACGTTCAATTTCATACAAATACTCCAAGGAACAGTATGAACTCCCAATCCCCTAGCTATCAACGTTGGTTTATATGCCATTCAACAAAAGAAACTTAACCAAAACAAAGCAAGCCTATTAAACACATTTTTCTTTTTTATTTTAATTACTTTCCTTCTTTCTTTTTATTTTCTTTCTTTCTCAATCTGTTTTTATATTTGTTCCTCTTTGTCTATTTTTCTCCCTGTCACCTTCTCTGTCTTTCTCTCTCTCTCTCTCTCTCTCTCTATATATATATATATATATATATAAGTTTGTTCCTATGTATGTCAGTCTGTTCGTATCTATCTATTTTTGTTCAAAGTAGCTGTGCCGTTCTGGAAACAATACAGAATCTTTATAAGAAAAATGAATATAATAATGCATAAAAAGAAAATGATTTTATCTTACCGTTTAAACAGTATTTAATTAACACGATCAGATAAAGATAGATTAACTTGGCTGAGGTTGAAAGTTAATGTTACATAAAATCTATCAGTAATATATATATATATATATATATATATATATATATATTAGATAATATAAATATAATTATTCTGGTCAAATTTAAAAAAAATATGTTTAATGACGTTGTGAGTAGACTGGACTTAAAATTAAATTGTTCTAATGATCTCTCTCTCTCTCTCTATATATATATATATATATATGCACACACACACACACACACACACACATATATATATATATATATATATATATATATCAATTATTGATTCAACATATATGAAAAATTATTTTAACTGGGAAATCATACTTTAATAAAAAATTTCTGAAAAAAGGAAATTGAAGGGCCCTTTGGATCGGTGCCTTTTTTTAAATCACTGTAAAAACAATCTAAAAAATAGGCTGATAAACGATAAAGTCTTGAAGAGGAGAGATGATAAATAAGCCGTACGTACATCCAGATTCCACATACACCTTAATCAGTGTATGAATGTCCTCTAATTGCACATTCTTGGGTGATATTCAATTATCGCTAATGCTTCCAATAATAGTAAATGGTTCTAACCCCTCACCTTGTGCAAGACAGAGAAACACTCATCGGAGGATTTTAATAGAATTTTCCCGATTGCTGCTGTTGACTGGTCGAAAATACGCATTTGTTTTGATTTTTTTAAATTCATATTTTCGTCGTTTTTAGAGGAATTTATTGCGTGTGTGGTATTCATGGTGGTTACTACCAGCTTTTTCCTATAATATAATCTAACATAGAATATTTTGGAAAGAAAAAAGAAGTCCATTTAGAGAAAAGCGGCATAAACTCCATACACATATATTACACACAATTACAAAGCATGACAAAAGGCTGTTTAGTCCACAGAACAAGCAGTGCTGATAGCAGTAGTTAAAAACTTACATTTTTTCTGGTTTGGGGAAAAGGTTAACATAGGATAATTTTCACGCATGTGCTGCTGAAAAGCGGAGACGAAAGACAGGTACCTTTTCCGACTTGTGTCTGCTACCAAAAAAAAATGGGGATGGAACTCGCTTCTCGAAATGTCACATGACCATCGGTTACATGATTCCCGGAAGCTCCACCCATAACTCAAAAAAAAAAAAGAGAACACTATGTTTAGTTCTCTAACAGTATGATTCGCCTGTTTAAAATAATTTTTCATATATATACATATATATCTATGTATATATATAATATATATAGAAAGAGAGAGAAAGAAAGAATTATTTCTACTCACAGCTCCGGATAAATTATCTTTCAAACTTGGATTTTGAGCCTTGGTAAAGTAGCCTGTGTAAGAAAGGGAAAAGTAAGTTTAAATCAGTTTTACCCTAAAAAAATTGACCTTTTATGATAAGCTACACATGGTGAAGGGGTTGAGTAAAGGAAACAGGAAATGATGAGTAAATGACTGAGGTCAGCAGAATGATGATGTTAGTATTTTAGGTTTAAACCTACCTAAATAACAGCAGAATTGATTTTTTATACAACTTTTCTTACTATTATTTTGTGTCTTTAATATATATATATATATATATATATATATATACATACAATATATATATATATATATATACGTGTGTGTGTGTGTGTGTGTGTGTGTGTGAGAGAGAGAGAGAGAGAGAGAGAGAGAGAGAGAGAGAGAGAGTTATTGGCAGATATGATAGTGCGCATGTACGTCTCTAATAAGGACAGAGACAGAGGGGGAGGTGAGTAGGAAAGAGGAAAGGAGTAAGTATTCGTTCGGTTCCCTGTATTCTATTTCATCGGTCATTTCTCTACGCACTGGCCAAGGCAGGCCATTGCTGATTACATTATTTCGAATTTCGGACCGACGTGGAATTAAATGAATACAAATAGTTACTTTATACGCCGCCACAGAAATCGGCAGTCGTTAGGGCGACGTATCAATCTCCGATGTTCGCACTGATACAGCGACCCACGTCTTCATTAACTGTCGGTGTCCCCACCGCATCCGAGTCTGCTACTCTCATCATCAGCATCATCATCATCATCAACTTCCGCAGCAGCTACCATGTTCCTAGTATCTTTATCGATATAATTTCTGTCTGTTTTTTTTATTCTTACTTATTACAGTTTTTCATAATATTATTATTATTATTATTATTATTATTATTATTATTATGTTTACTCCTTTAGAGTTTTTTACATCAGTGTTAGCTGATGGTTTTTCACTTGAGTCTGAGTGACAGCAAGTCTCCTCAGGTCTCCTGGACTCGCTCGTCTTAGTATTCTGGCCGTTCTCAGCAATGCTGTCATTTGGATAGTCTCTACCCGTCCGCCAACTTCCAAGTCCTCCAGGCCTTTTAATAATCATTTAGTCATGTAGCTAAAGCACCAATCACAATTGGCACAGTCGTTACTTTCATGTTCCACAGCTTTTTCAATGCTCTAGCAAGGTCAAGGTACTTATCCTTCTTTTCACATTCCTTCACATTTATTCTGTGGTCCACCAGGACGGCAAAGTCGACAATTTTGCAATTTCTCTTTTTTTTTTTTTTGTTGATTATTATAAGGTCTGGTCTTCTTGCCGGGATTAGGTGATCCATTTGTATGTTAAAGTCACTTAGGAGTTTATGCGTGTCATTTTCTAGGACAGTTGCTGGGTTGTGCATACATCATTTGTTAGTATGGTCAAACTTAAATTTCTTGCACATTTCCTAGTGGATAACCTTACCGACCCAGTCGTGTCTCGCCTTGTACCCCTTCTGTGCTAATTTGCTGCATTCGCTTTATTATTATTATTATTATTATTATTATTATTATTTCTCCTCATCATAGCTCAAATGATGGACAATGACTCTCTACCTCTTTGAAAATCTTTATGTAAATTTAACACCTAAACTTCCTCCCCCGCCGCCACCTCCGTCGATAATTGCATTTTGTGTATTCTATAGATATTCTATCGATAAGAATATTCAAATATATGAGATTAAGAGATATGTCATTAGAAACTTCGGGGTAGATTCGTGACAGCTTTGAAGACACAGGCAAAGTGTAACACCCCAAATGTGTTGTGCTGCACAGGAGTCAGGGACTTTCTCTACTGCGTAAATGATGTTTTCAAGTTGAGTATATATTTACCCAACCCCTCTCTCAGGGACAGGATGTGACTCAGGGTTAGTCTTTAAAGTGAAGTCCTGCTGATTTGATTTTAGATTTTTCCCCTCTCTTAGACATATACTTGACCCAGTTGGCTAAAGCTGTAGAATACACCGACTGTATCTCTGCAGAGGGATAAGACTCTCTTAACGAGTATCCTGGATCTGACACTAAACAATCTGATGGTGAGGTTCCAGTAAAGATGGAGCTTTGGAGGATGCGGAGTTCCATTTTATTGCCATTGTTTCCAGGTTCACTCAGACACGGAGTGGTGGCACCTGATAGAGTCCTATCTCTGAGTCAAATAGAATTAAACAGTGTACTTATAATAAACTAAACTGATGAACTATTTGTGACATTTAAACTGTTTGTTTGATTGTTTCAGTTTATGGCATTTCGACATTTGTACGTTATCTAGTGCCTATTCCATTTTCATACAAAGAAGCAGTTCTAATTCAAACAGTTGTTTAACATATAAGTACACAGTTTTATAGTAAAACACATTTCTATTTAAAACTATTCAATTTAGTCAAACAGTTCTATTTCAAACAATTCAGTTTATCATAAGTACATTGTTTTGTTCTATTTGACCCATAGATAGGACCCTATTAGGTACTCCCACTCCGATCCTAACTGTATCTGAGAGCGATGGCAATTAAAGGGTATTCCGCGTTCCTCAAGCTCCAGCATTATTGGAGTCTCACCATCAGATTGTTTAGTATCATATGCAGTACAGTCGTTTGTGGGGCTTACCCCTTTGCAGAGAAGCAGTCAGTGTATTCTACAGCCCCAGTCGACAGGCAACATTTAAACTGTGCACTTATGCTAAACTGAATTGTTTGAAATAGGACTGTTTGTATGTGTAAAAATGGAATTGGCATTAAATAAGCTACAATAGTTTAGATACCATAAAACCAAACCAAACACAGGGTTTATTCTTTACCGAACCCCCCCCCCAAAAAAAAAAAAACAACAGCCTCATCTATAGCTTTGGTAGAACAAAGAGATTCATATCTTTCCTAAGGATAATAGCAATAGTTAATTGAAAAGAGTTTTGTCCAGAGTCCCATCTCGGATCACCGATTCAGTTTAAGCAAAACTCGCCTCTCGTGGATTTTATAAGCTGAGGTAGTTGCAGATATCGTGCTAAGAGTAGGTTTCATTTCCGAGATATTTCAAAGTGACTTTTTCCATAATGTAAGTAATTTACTTACTGTTGCATATTGAACGTTAACAGGAAGTTGTGGATTTCAAAATAGGATATGCACATGTGTAAACAAGGAAACAGCGGAACGAAAATCGTGAATTGAAAACCGGAAGGGAAACGCGAAGGCATTATGAATATTATATATCAAAAAGTAGATTCACAGTCCGAGTACACAGTTTCAATCCCCACCGGACAGATTAAGAGAACAACCGGCGAGTAGACGGCTGCAGGCGGGGGGGGGGGGTCTGTGGTCCTCCTGGGATGAGAAGCACAAAAAAGAAAGTTGTGTGAATATAGAATTACAACCAGGGTTAAGAAAATATGGTGTTAAATATAGCAATCGGAACCCTTCATTTCTTTGTCTCTCTCTCCCATTCTCTCTCTCACACACACCTGCAACATTTCGAACCTTTCGTGATAATAGAGAGGATATATATATATATATATATATATATATATATATATATATATATAAACAAATAATGTTGTATCTTCCTTCCGGCTATATAGGCGGGGCATGCATTTACCTAACACCACTGCCGCGAGCAGAAAGTGACACTAGGTCAACTGTTAAAGCAGAATACAATTTGAATTTAGACTTTTCCTCCCCACAGACTAGTTGCTTTTCCAAGGTTTAGAACAAAGTCTGCCTGACTATTTACCGATAATTAGATTTGGGAGTTACAGTTTACAGGGGAAAATTTTGGAACTGAACATTGTGCCCACGTAGGCAATGCCATTCCCTGGATTTTGATTGATTTGTTGGTCTATGCATTGGCATATTCGTGTATAAATACGGCTTCAATTTAGTATTATTGCGGTAACTGTATTGTCTTCTTAACTTACAGCTCTAGCCTATTAGGCAGGGACACATTTCGGCCGGTTGTGTTTCCCGATACACAGATCAGATCGGGTGTGTCTCGGTTTCGGTGGTAGTCGATCGAGACCGTCTGACGTGGATCCAGGAAACTTGCAGTCACGTTACCCACGTGGTGTAAAGGTTATCGTCGTAGGAAATGGACACGGCGACCTGAATTCAAATCCTCCATGAGAATGATTGCATTTCGTGTAGCAACTTACCCTTGGGAAAGGTATGAATCCAATTATTCTCCCTCCAGCTATGGGTAAATACGAGGATCATTAAATAAGTTTCCAGACTTTTTCGTATAGGAACTTTTATTGATAGTACATACTTGAAACTCTAGTCCCCTTCGAACTAATCTCCTCCAGCTTCAATGCACTTGTTGTACCGTTCCAACAACTTCTGCAAGGCCCCATGGAATTCCTCTTGTGTGAGCGTGTCAATGACCTCCGTCACAGCATCTTTCATCTCCTCAATTGTCTCATAACGACAGCCTCTTAGCTTAGGGAATAACAAAATGTCACAGGGAGCAAGGTCTGGACTATAAGGAGGGTAAGGAACTGTGCTGATGCCCATCTTGCTCAAATAGTCTGTGACAAGGATGGAGTTGTGGACTGGTGTATTGTCCTGGTGGAAATGCTACTGACCCGATTTGAAGAGTGCCGGCCTCTTCCTTAGGAATCTCGTCCCGAACTCCCTTACAACGTCAACATAGTAACCCTAACCCTAAGCCTTTGGCCAATCAACTTTGGAGTTCTGACTTTCTTACTCCTCCCACACCTCTCATCATTCATCACAGACTCCCTGCCTTCCTTGAATCTCTTATGCCACTCAAAAACTGATGCTCGATTCATACAATATGATCGAAAAGCAGTCTGAAGCATTCCATACGTTTCTGTGGCATCATTTTTTCCAAGTTTAAAACAGAATTTTATTTCATATCGTTCTTCTAAAGTGTCCTCGCATCCAGATTGCATTTTTGAAATTCACCAGCTATGATGATCAGGCTTTAGTAGGGTGTATTCTAATTGCTGCTGTAGCTGTTCATTTGAACCTGAAATCATAAAAATTCGTCAGTCATCTCATAAGATATATAGAATTCGCATACTGAATTATCAAGAGTCTACAACAATATTAAATACCAGTACAAAAAAAAGTCTGGACACTTATTGAATGTACCACGTATATATGTATATATATATAATAAACACCGTATTTGATCATGATGTTAAGTTAAAGATATGAATAGCCGGCCTACCTCTATTGATGTTTCATTTACTGAGGTAGATAAAGAGAGTTGCACACAAGGATTGCACACACACACACACATATATATATATATATGTATATATACACGGGTTTTCCTCAAAAAGAAAACCAATTTTATCAAAAAAATGTATGCCTCAAAATTTTACACTTGCTTTCTTCCAAATAATTATTTCTACTCTCTTTATATCGTTTTCAGAAAGTTTTTACTGCTCTGTAATTTGGTCTGGAAGGTGACACACATTTTGAAAAAGTTCAATGGATCAAGAGAAAATTTTGTTTTGCTTATCGTAGAATTGTCAGTTGGCAAATATCAGCTGTGCAAACCTGTACAGACATAGAGATTTAAAATAATGTAGTCGGCTTTTCTTATTCATAATTATTTGACACTTAAGTCTTTGTTGTGTTGAAAATCTGAATAGTCCAAGCGGTTTTCTTGTCGAGAACCGAAAATTTGGGCTGACAGTCATTCGATGAATGATCAGTCAAAACAGTTGTGGTCAGTCAGACCAGAGAATATTCAGAATGAATTCTTTGAACATATAACTTTGTGAAAAAAGAATTAAGATACGTGTCGAATAGAACTCTATGTCATTAGGATGCTGATACTGCTTGGGTTAGATAAAGAAATGAAAGAATGACCAGGTCAACAGAAGGAATCTTAAGAACGGGTCAACAAAGAAATAGATGAATAAATCTGTAATTCTTACTATTTACCAACCCCTCCGCTCGGGCAGGATATGACACAAGGTCAATTTTTAAGCGGAGTTTAACAGGTTAGAATTCAGAGTTTTCCTTCTCCTAGACTAGTTGCCTCACCAAGGCTGAAGAACCTAGTCTGCTCTACTATTTACCCATAGCTGGAGGGAGAATAATTGGATTCATACCTTTCCCAATGGTATTAGTGCTATGTGAAATGCAATCAGTCTCGTCCAGTATTTGAACTCGTATCGCCGTGTTCATTTCCTACGGCGATAACGACTACACCACGGGCACCTCCTGTAATAAAAAAAAATAAATCTGTAATTCTTCAATCGATCTACACACAGATCAAGTAAATGATTAAAATTCCAGACAGGATTTTTAGGGCCAGCTCAGCGGCATTCGTCAAGAGGATCTTTTAAAATCCGTGCAAAGATTCAGGTTAAATTAAGTCTTTTTAGTTAAAAGAAAATTCCGCGAAACAAAATATCAAAATAATTTATCTAATATCAAAGGATAAAAAAGAATCTAGAATTAGAAAGTCTAATATGCGATATACTAACTATAGAAAAGAAAAGAGGATGATGACAATTTTATAACTTCGCATATACTGTTAAGCAAAGTTAGCGCCCATTGTCGAGGGCAACCCAAAGGCTCCCGTAGTGTACGAGAGAGCGTTACTCCTTTACCAGGATTGCTCCACCCTTTCCTTGATCCGTATCTTATAATGCTTAGTGTTACGCAAAGAGACATCAGGTATTATTTTTGAGTCTTTGGTATGACTCGACCTGGGATTGAATACTGGTCTCCCGGACCATTGGTGAACATTCTGCCCGCTGGGCCAATGGGCCGGTGATAAATATATATAGATATATATATGTGTGTGTGTGTGTGTGTGTGTGTGTGTGTGTGTGTGTGGAATTGCGTCTCGATGAAAACAGAAGGTGATCGACCTCCTAAGTCGATAGACAGAGCTTTGAACTCTATAAACAGAAGAGATTCTTGTTCGTATCAGAGGTGAACCTTGAGAAAGGCATAATTATCTATCTATCTATCTATCTATCTTCCTCGGAAAAATTATAGACATAGCAGTCAACTGAAACTTGCGGCTATGCCATTTAATTCAACTTGACAAGCAATATACTGCTAATCAAGCAACGAATTGAATACCTGCTTATGTTTCAGGAAAACAATGTAAAAACGAGAATACTTCTACCCTTTGTAGAAAGAACTGGTAGAAGAAACAATAAAGCACTGACTTTCGACCAAACTTAACGGCTTGGACAGTTTAGCTATTAATAGAAGAATCTTGTCACAATTAGCTTTCAGCGACACAGCAATCCAGCACTGACAATGCAGCAAATATTTTCCTGACAAAACGATACACAGTTATTTTTCCCACAACCATCCGGGTATATACATAGTTTCTAACAGCGTGCAACCATGTTATACAAAGTGGTTTGACTCCAACAATCAACTATTCAAATACAAATGACTTACACCTCTCTACTTGAGCAACAATTGAACTGCAACTCTTCATTTCATTTTTTTCCGGAGTGTGTGTGGGTGTATATCTGTATTTATATAGTTACGTTCTGTTTAATGTACCTCTGATTTTTCGATGAAGATTTTTCTTTTATTTAGAGTATTGTGTTGTCAGTTTGGTATTTGCCATTATTCCCCCGATGCATTTGAATAGGGGCTTTGAAACATAGAGTTATCTGTTTTCTGGTAACTTGATATTATTTTTGTGAAAGGATATTCTTGTATTAAGAATTTGTGTAGAACCAATCTATACTTTTTTACATTAGCTCTATTCGATTTATTATAATTATCAAAAGAGTCACCACTGTATAGATCAAAGGCAACACCACCATCAACTATGATGATTTCTCAAAGAAAGTGCAAAAAAACAAAACAATAGAAGCACGTTTTGGAGAAAAATGAATAACTTAAAAAATAAATCTCCAGGTGGATCTATTCATTGTAAAGTATATATATATATATATATATATATATGTGTGTGTGTGTGTTTGTGTGTGTGTGTGTGTGTGTGTGTGTTGTGTGTTAGGTTAGCATTGACACAGAATCAACTGTCATAGGTGACAATCATTTTTTCGCCAATGACATCATAAGACCAGCTTTTGGTTTGATAATCGCAAAGGCAAAATTCCGATTGCCATCAAGTTCGTTGATTCCGTGTCTATGCTAATCTAAATAAGATTTACATATGCTCTATCACTGATATTGAGCATTTTTTATTTCTAAATATAGCAAATAGCATTATATGTACATATATGTGTGCGTTAGTGTGTGTTTCCTAATTTCTTACTAAGTATAGATTTTTCACTTACCCCACAGATTGTTTTTGATTGATTCTCCTGTCGGATCAGGACGTACCAGCGTAAAGATAATGTCCACTGGACACGCCAATAAGCTTCACACCTATATGACAATAGGTACATTTCAGATATATCAGATATTTACATTAAGACAATCATGCGATATAACTGACCGGATGAAAATGACTTATAGTGTCAGATTAGACTGTAGTGGAGATAGGTATGGGTTGTGTGTCTGTTAATTGAGACAACACACACACACACACACACACACACACACAACGGCGAAATATGTTGTAAAATATACGAAATCGAACATTTTGCAAAGCCAAACTATTAATAATATCAGCCTCTATAATTATTTCTCCGTTTCAACCTGTTGAAATCTAAGCAACCTAATTCTAAAAACATCCATGCGCTGACACACGCTAGAGAATGCGATGTTTTCTTGTGTACTTACACACACACACACACACACATACACACTCTTATATATTAAATTAAACTGACATATCAATTTTTTCCATGAGCAATATTTGAAATTTGACATCGATAGATTAAGTTATCTTCTCAGTATCCTAAAATGCCAAAACGATAACAATACATGCGAGTACGTGTTCGTGCAGTGGTAAAATTGCATTGTCCCGGCGCAATTCAATTAGATGAGATAGTGACTTGAAAGTCTGAAAGTTGGTCCTGTGTGCAGTGCGCAAAAAACACATCATATATCAGGGATCGTCAAACTACAACTCTCAGCCTCGTTTACGTAGGTGACAAAACCCCGCCCCCTTCTTTAGATATATGACATTACATACAAATATTCAGTCTATTTTTCTTCTCCCTTTAAAAAAAAAATGTTTATCCAAAGTATTTTCCAACCCTAAATCTAAAATACAACTTCATGCTGCTGCAAAAACAAAAACAAAAACAAAAAATACAAAAAAAAAAAAAAAAGAAAGAAATATTCCTTGCAAATTGGGATACAATTCTATGATAGGTTATTAAATGCCAAATCCATTTTTATACTTATAAACAGTTCGATTTTAAACAATTCAGCTTAACATATGTGCACAGTTTAAGAGTAAAAGCAGTTCTATTTCAAACAAATCAGTTTAGCATAAGTAGAGTTCACTGTCAAACACTTCTATTTAACCAATAGATAGGACGCTATTTGGTGCTACCGGAGTGAATCAGGGAGTGATGGTAATGAAAGGGTACTTCCCATTCCCTAAAGCTCCTTGGTTACTGCTGCCTTACCATCAGATTGTTTAGTGTCATATCTAGGACACTCGTTGGGGTAGTCTTACCCCTTTGCAGAAATGCAGTCAGTGTATTCTAAGGCCCCAGCAGATTGAAACAACTGATTAGAGTATTTAACCTTGGTATGACAACCAGTTAAGGGGAAAGCGAACTCTTGAATTCTGTTTAATAACTGACCTTCTGCTCGTATACCTGAGTATTTGAGTCATGTCCTCATGTAATTCATTGTGTCAGTAATGTGAGTCATTGGTTCAATCTACAGCTCTACCCATGTATTTAAATCGTTTGATGAATAAGTCTTCTTGGGAGTCATTGTCATTGAGAGATAAACGCTCAATTTAATTTCAGTTTATTCTTAGTATTCAAACTAGATGGAAGAAAGAAAAAAAAAATCTCAAAGATAATAAAATGGTTACCAAAGAATTTTATCTGTCATTTGTAGTGAAGAACGTGTGTTACATAGGTAGATACACGAATATGGCCACGTGCGAAATGGACATATAATGTTCATAACAATAGAAAATATAAAGAACATAGGAATCTCGGAATTCGAAAACACGTAACGACTTCTTGTTCAGGTACGAAACCTTTTTATTAACTTTGAGTTAAAGGTTTCGACGTAAGGAGGAGAGATAAAATCTTCTATGCTGTCTTATTCATTTGGACCCCGTCTCGAACAGCCCCCATCTCGAGCGGCCCCCATAGGGCGCAAGTTCGCCTCGCGTCTGCGAGCTCCAAAATCGATCCTTCTCGTTTGGCGTCTAGTACCCAACTCCTACTTTCTTCAAATCTCACACAAACCTCCGCGCGCTTCCGGTGCGTGACGTCACCTGCACCCTGTCCCCGCGTTTCGTCTCGGACTATTATGACATCTGAGTGACACCTCCATCCGCCTGTGCGCGCTCGCGTAAACACCTGCCTCAATGTTGCACCTAACTAACCCATGTGCTTAGCCGGAAGGTTCTCAGCCTAACTAAACTCAAAGGCATGAACCGAAATCCCTCGGCTATTATATAACACGTGCATATGCATTTTACAACCTTCCTTACCCCATCCAAGAAACAGAACTAGACCATGAATACAGTTTTGGAAAAAAATAATTATAAATGAATATCTGAATTTTGACTAATTTTAGGAGCCCTCGCAAAGAATGTCAAAAATCTGCGTCAATTCGAACTGGCGATGTTACGTTCACCTTTGGAAGAGGCATGAACTGACTTACCTCCCTGCGGCGGGTTAAGAGTATTACTGCTATTCTTCTAGGATGGTGTTGGTATTAAATCATTTATGATAGTTGATATCCCATTAGGCACAGAAACCAATCCTTAAAAATGTGTCAAAATTTGAAAAATAATTCATATGATTAGAGGTGTAGAAGTGTAAATTTCTGTATTTTTGTATATTCTCTTAATGCATTTTTTCCCATTGAGACAGATTAAGAATTGTTCATAAAAATAAAAATAAAAAAATTTAAAAAATGTAAATATACACAGAAAATAGCTTTGTGTTAGAGAATAGACTAATGAAATCTACCAAAATCTAATTTCCCTCTAGGGATTTTTAGATAAATATTAATAGAATTGCATTACTGTTGTCTATATTTACGTGGTTGTGTGTGTTCAACGTTAGCGGGTTGATGGGATGATCAATGAATGGCAAGAATAGCCTAACAAAAATATCTATGTATGTATGTATTTGTATCAGTCTTTAGATATCTATCAATATATATATTGCGTAATCTATCTAATACAGTTTAATATCTATCGATGTAAGTGAGATATAGAGTCGGGTTCTTTTTCCCAAGAAAATACTGAAGAGGAAACGTAGAAATCTACATAATATTCAATAATGATGATCAAGCAAGAATTGATAACTGGAAGAGGAATAGCAAGTATCGATTATGTGGTGATGGAGATAAAAGAGTTAATAACATAATAAGCACAAAAGAGAATTGAGCAAGAATCTAAAGTTTGGCAATGCTGATGAATTATATTTACAAAAGCCAGAATTGGTCACAGTAAATAAAACGCATGAAATGATCAAGGACATTGAAATAAAATAGACCACCAAATCTCAGTTAGATGACTGAGTCAAGCGTTAATTAACAAGAGAATACATTTAGTAAACTAGAGGGTTTTATCGTTCCAGAAGACGACTGAGTAAAAATAAAAGAAAGCGAATAAATGAATAGATACATGAATCTTGCTGGAGAGCTGAAAAAAGCAACAGAATGTAAAGGTGACGGTAATACCAATTGTTGTTAGAGCTCTTGTACTGGTACCCAAATACATAGAAATTAGAATGGAGGAACAGCGTATCAGAGAAAGAATTTAAATCATACAGTCCACGTCATTCTTGAATTCAGCAAGAATACTAAAAATGATTGTGGAGAGACCTGAGAAGGCTTGTTGTCACTCTGTCTTCAGTGAAAAATCACCAGTCTGGGATGATTTGAAAAACTCTTAAGTGTAATAATATCCTAGCGCTTAAATAAACACACACACACACACACACACACACACACGCATATATATATATATATATATATATAGTGGGGAGTATGTGTGTGCCTATAATTTTTCATTTGATATCCTCTTGAGACAGTGGGTTAAAGTGGTGGTGTGTTTGCGACTCGTTTCCATACATGTCACTCGTATCTCTCTCTCACTCTCTCTCTATATATATGTATATATAAAGAGAGAGAGAGAGAGAGAGAGTGAGTGAGTGAATGATTGAGGGAGACTCTAAAAGTGAGAGTAGTGCAAGAGAGTAAGTGTGTGTGTGTGTGTGTGTGTGTGTGTGTGTGTGTGTGTGTGTGTGTGTGTGTGTGTCCACGTATATGTGTGTGTGCGCATGCGTACATGTATTTACACAAAAGCAGTGATGCAGACGTGCTGTCATGGAAATCTCTGTGGTAAGCAGCTGTCAGTTGATAACAGAGATCTTCATTATAAATTTGTCGTTAATATTTGATAGACATCAGCTCAACAGTCAAATGAAAAAGACACCATCTTGTTTGGGGCATAGTGACTCACGTTCATTTCACACGTTCAGGAAACCTTCACTTGTTGAAAAAAAAAAACGTTCAGTGTTATCCATATGAATATTAATGTTTTATAAGTACTATAAGCTGGTTTTGAGATCTCTTGTGTTAATATTAAAATTAATGAGAAAATAGAAGTCTGTTTCTCTAAATGGGCGGAAATTCTTCTATATCTGGCAGCAGGCCGTACTCATATTGATTGAAGAAGTCCTCCACTTCACAAAAAATATTTACAACTGTTCTGAGTTACGTGGACGATCCAGATAACGATATTTGGAATTCAATGTGAAAAGAGTCGAGAGGAGGGGTCGAGCTTGGAGGAGAATTTCTCCCCTTCGAATCTAACAGTGGTCTGCAGAAATGATTTGGTTCAAAAGCATACACGAAAATAATAACAAAACAATACTAATAATAATAATAATAATAATAATAATAATAATAATAATGATAATAATACTGGCGAAAATACTGTCACCCAGACTCCTGTGAAAGTCCATCACTTAAAATTGGCGTGAAAACGTCACTAGGAGAGAGAAAAAATACTGATAGAACGTCTTTACAATAGATGTTAAAAAATCTAAAAGCACGACCGAATAACGAAAACAAAACGCTGCCTCTTTGAAAAGAAAATAATTTTAACATCTGATCTGTAGTAATAAAAGTAAAGTTGGCGACCGTAGTCGAGGGTGACCTGAAGGCTCCCTTTTCGATAGCTATTACACAAAGGTGTAGGGGAGGGCGCTACTCCTTTCCCTGGATTGCTCCACTTTCCCCTTGATCTTTACCTTATAATGCTGAGTGTTAAGCAAGGTAGCATCAAGTACCATTTTTTGAGTCTTTGGTATGACTCGACCTGGGATTGAACTCAGGTCTCCCGGGCCATTGGCGAATGTTTTGATTATTCAATATCTAAATAATTTTCATATATGTATCAACTTGTGTTTTTGTTTTTAGCATTAAGGAAAAACAAAGAAGAAGAATAATAATGAACATTCGATTTGATATTATTTAAAATTAGATTATTACCTTAAACTTATTTTGAATGTTCTTCTCAACATCCTCATGATCAGCGCGTAATATACTCATATTTTAGTCTGTTAGTAAAGGTGATTTTTTTTTCTTCAGAACTTCGAGAGGGTGAGTCCTTCTTCTTTGAATTCAAAACATGAATTCATAATCTAATTAGTGACATAACATAAATTCTATTTTCATGGATTTTTAATGAATATAATGACAGAAGATTTTTCTACTAACGGTGTTAGCAAAACAAAAACCCCCGTTAGTAGTAAGAATAAACTGTTTTCCTATCAGCTACATAAAATCTATATCCACTTTTACAACAACATCAACAACAACAAAAAATCCTTAATGAAACCTGATACATTTGACTTTAAACCCACCTTTCTTTCTGCTACACCTATAGTGTTTAGTTTGCGTCCAAGTAGTGCATCCATATAGCAGTATCGATACGACCGCTGCTTGGAAGAAACTGCGTTTCATTTTATCGGTCAGGTCTGACTTCCATATGATCGATACCTTATCGATAGTTGTCCATGCTTTCGTTAGCCGTGTGTCGATGTCTTTTTCGGTTGATGAGACACTGATTTCTTAGTAGGTGAACTTGTCTACAAGTTTCAGAGAGCTTCCGTCAAGTGTGGAAATGTCGCCTGTTTGATGTATTCCGTTGTGTGTGCATTGACATGGAGGCTAATGCATGCGGCGGTTTGTTCCAAACTATGCAGTTGTGTTTAGGATTGGTTGGGTGTATTTGCCACAATCGCCATGTCATCGGCGTAGTCGGGATACCGTCTGCTTCTTTTCTTTTTCAGCTCGAAAATTTCAACATATATATATATATATATTCTCATCGACTGACAGACTGTTTCGTTCTATCAGAACTCTTCAGTGTGGCTAGACACGCAGGACGCTCGACGCCGGGATCGAAACCCGTCCAACTTTACGTTAGATTCAGTCTCAGACCTCTCGGCCCCCAAGCGAACCAGGTTGGCTAAGGGGATTTTTAAGGTATTTATTTAGCAACAGCAGCAACAGCAGCCGTTTGTTTACATTATTTTTATACCCTATCGGCTACCAGAGTGCTCAATTCTTTCGGAGAGCTTTGCATTATGCTTGCGGCGGCCGACAATTCCTTCGCCAGAGTGCTCAACCCCCATGGGGGAGCGTTTGCTTTGGCTGTGTTTTATAGCATATAAACAACTGTAGGGAGGGGGCCTCGTGGTGTAATGTTTAAAGCAATGGACTGCGGAATCGTAGTAAGCGAGTTCGTACTCCAGTCGCGCTATTATGTTCACTTTCGGGCAAATACCCTTGGGAAAGGTATAAACCCCCTTATCCTCCCAGCTATGGGTTAAATAGTACCACTACTATTCTTCTTGGAGAATGGATTTGGCATTGAATAACCTACAAAGGTTGATATGCCATTAAACAAAGAAACCGGAGAATTGTACGTTATTTCATGCCAAAACCTCTTTATACATATATATTAAATATGTATGATATGTAAAAATATGTTCTCAAAAGTAAATAGTTTGAAATATTGCCATGTATCAAACAATTCAATTAAACATCACTGATTTATTTATACAGTTAAATGATCAAATAGTTCTCTTTCTAAAATTCTGTTTAGCATAAGTCATTGGTTTGCACTCAGTTTAAATGTCAAACAGTTCTATTTGACCTATAGATAAGACTCTCTAAGGTACTACCACTCCGGGCCAGAGTGGACCAGGGAGCGATGGCAATGAAGCGGTACTCCACATTCTCGAAATTTCCAGTATTACTAGAGCTTCACAATCTGATGGTTTAATGAGATATCCAGGACACTTGTAGGGGGAATCTTACCCCTCTTCAGATGTACCGTCAATGTATTCTACAGCCTCAGCCGACTGGGCTGTTTACGATTTTAAATAGAATAATGTATGCAACTTCCACAGTAATAAGCTGGGTAATCATAGCACATAAACAAAATAGTTTTAAGCATCCTAAACGGGAATTAACGATAGAAAGAAAGAATTACAGAGGAGAAATATCCATACCCAATCAAATAAGCAAGGGTGTCAGATTGAAAAGCAGAAAAGGAAGAAAAATTAAAAGAAAATATACGATAACCAACGCCTATAACCGTTACACTAAATGTCCTAACTCGTCTGCAGTCAGGATTGAACCTGCGGCTTCCTGATGATTGTTACCTTAGAATCTTTGGGAACCAACGCCTAAAACGCTTATAGGCGTTGGTTCCCTAAGCTTCTAAGAAGACAATCATCTGGAAGTTTCAGGTTCAATCCTGATTGCAGGCGAGTAACAATACATGAATTCTTAACACTTAACCGGTTATGGTTAAAAGCGACTGAATGAATAGTCCCGGCAGGAAACAAAAGAAATTGCTCATGTGATGAGCAGGAAATGATCAAGATAATACAGAAAACTGGGATATAAGAAATACAGATTTTCAGGAGGTTCCAGTGGTGTAATGGTTATCGTCGTAGGAAATGGACACGGCGACACAAGTTCAAATCTAGGAGGAGACTGACTGTATTTCACATTGCGCTAATACCCTTGGGAAAGGTATGTATCAAATTATTCTCCCTCCAGTTAAGGATAAATAGTACGGCAGACTGATTTCTTCAGTCTCGGTGAGGCAACAAGGCTAGGAGAAGGTACTATTTACCAACCCCTCCGCTCGGGCAGGATATGACACAAGGTCAATTTTTTAAGCGGAGTTTAACAGGTTTGAATTCACAGTTTTCCTTCTCCTAGACTAGTTGCCTCACCAAGGCTGAAGAACCTAGTCTATCCTACTATTTACCCATAGCTGGAGGGAGAATAATTGGATTCATACCTTCCCCAAGGGTATTAGTGCTATGTGAAATGCAATCAGTCACGTCCAGGATTTGAACTCGAGTCACCGTGTTCATTTCCTACGACGATAACGGCTACACCACGGGCACCTCCATAGTTGCTAGGGTTAGGGTTAGGAGAAGGTAAACTCTCAATTCAAACCTGTTCAACTCCGCTTGAAAATTGACCTTGTGTCATATCCCAAGTGGAGGGGTTGGTATAAGAAATACAGATTCTACTGTGGATTTGCACAAATGACTAAATATTGACTTAAGTGACGAATAGAATATGCACAAACTAGAAGGTTTACCAATAAAATTCTTGAGGATTTTGGGATACAAGCAGATCACCCAATCCCAGTCAGAAGACCAGAATTAGTTGCATTAACCAGAAGAAAAGAACTTGTCAACTCGTGTATGTTTTGCTAATGGGCGAAAAAAAAAGAAAAAAAAAAGAAAAGAAAAGCGAAAACTTGTCAATTAGCTGAACTCTTTAAGAGAGCTAAAAAAAAGTTGTGGATCGTGAAGGTGACGATGATAGTAATTTTAATTGGAGCAGTTCACAAGTACATGGTAGCCCAGTTTTCTGTGGCTTTAAAATACACCAACTGCTTCTCTGCAGAGTGGTAAGATCCCACTTAGCAAGTGTCCTGTTTATGACAATAAACAATCTGATGATGAGGCTCCAGTAATGTTGGAGCTTTGGGGAATGCGGAGTAACCCCTCATTGAAATTACTCCCAGTTCAACTGTAGCTCGAAGTGGTAGTACCTAATAGGGTTCTATCTGTGGGTCAAATAGAACTGCTTGATATTAAAACTGAGTACAAGTAAGAGATTTATGTTAAATTGAATTATTTGAATTAGAACTGATCATGTAACTGTGTGTAAAGCAATGGCTGATGTTTAATTGAATTGTTAGTGCCACGTTACAATTCTTGGAATGATTTAACTACGTGCAAAGAAAAGAGTAATTTTGAAAAGAATGAATTGGGAAAAAATACTTGTAACCATTTCACTGTGTGTAAATCAATGATTAATTGAAAACAGAATTATTCATTTTTGATGCAATTATCTGAAACTATTGAATTGTATACAAAAAATGAGCTCAGGCTCGTTTAAATATGTTATCAATTGAATGTGTATAAAAATGATATTTAATATATATCTATAAACGGTATTTGGTTTTAAATAACCAACAATTGTTGACATACCATAAAATCTAACAAATTTGACCAAATTACAAGTTCAAAACAGAATTTTATTGCATATCTTTCTTCTAAAGTGTCCTCACGTCCAGATTGCATTTTTGAAATTCACCAGCTGTGACAATCAGGCTTTAGTAGGGTGTATTCCAATTCCTGCTGCAGCTGTTCATTTAAAACTCATTTAAATCATAAAATTTGACCAGTCATCTTATAAGATGTATAGCAATAAGATACTGAATTTTCAAGAGTCTACGACAATTTTAAATAACTGTACAAAAAAGGCTGGAAACTTATTGAAGGCACCATTAAGTATCGTCGATTAGGCTGAGCACTGTAGAATACACCCAGTGTATTGCTGCAGAGGGGTAAAACTGTTCTAATGAATGTTCTGGTATTACATTAAATAATCTGATGTTGGGGAATCTGGAGTACCCCTCCATTGCCATCACTCCCAGGTCCAATCTTGTCTGATAGGTTCCTATATATGGGTCAAAGAAAAGTAAACTGTCTACTTATCCTAGGTTGAATTGTTTGAAATAGTACTGTTTTTGGCACTGTATGTTAAACTGAATTTTCAAAGATAAAAGTGTTTTTACATTTTAACTGCGTACCTATGCTAAACTGTATTGCTTGAAAAAGAACTGTTTTGATATTTTAACTAAATTGTTTGAAATAGAACTGTTTATATGATTAAAAATGGATTGGGCATTAAATAACCTACAATGGTTGATATACCATCAAACCAAATCATATATATTTAATGCCTATATAAAAAAGGATTTAGCATTAAACAAACAACAATGCTTAATAGGTCATAAAACCAAACAAATCAAGTACTTGGGAAAGAGGCTGAATGAACCCGATACCTGAGGATGTACAGAGACCATCAAGTCCGCAGCTCTTCTAAGATCGGGTCAAATATTTAGAAGAGTCCTGGATATAGGAGAAGACTTGATGTCATTTGGACTTCATGGAACAAAGCCAATTAGGAATGTTGTAAAAACTAGTAAAGTGGGGGAAGTGTTGTGTTTTAACCTTTGACCCAGCCAAAAAATGCCATTCCAAGGTGATGCACCGGAAGGAAGTGACACATTCTAATGGCAGTTATGAGAGGAAATCGCGTGGGCGGAAATTGGCTGATGAAATGGGACGAGGTAAAGATTCCCATGGTACACTCATAGACTGACGCACTGGAAGAGAGTGACCTGTGAAGTGCATGACAGTAATTTCCGCTTGATGACGATCAAACATGCGATTTCAAAGATCGAGTAGGCAATCGAGTGGGCGTTGAACTATTATATAACTCAGTCAAGACAGTCCGAGGTCCAGTTGCAGTATAGTTGGAGTGGGAGTTATAGACGAGGAGTGGTAGGGAAAGCCACACCCGGCCGATGGGGCCCTCGTGAACCCCGATAGAGTTTGGGGACCAGAGAAGATGCTGATAAGATGAAGTAAAGAAAGCCATCACCCAGCAGAGTGGCCCCCAGGGCCTCCGGTTGAGCAGCCCTGGAGAACGAGAAAGACACAACGTTGACGGCCATAACAATGGGGTAAAAATATTGCAGTTTCTGTTCGGTCTCTAGCTCCCTCTCACACGCAAACCTTGAGTAACTCTTTTCGAACCCTTGCAATAGAGTGAGAGGTAAATATTTTGTTAAAGAAGTCTTCCTGCGTGCGTCTTTTTTTTGCGTCGTTATGATGCTGTAGATGACAATATAACAGAAGGAGTAGCGCCCTCCCCTACACCTCGTTGTAGTAGCTATTGAAAAGGTAGCATTTGAGTCACCCTCAACGACCGTCACCAACTTTACTTATTTTTAGCACAGAAAGAATTAAGGCGATAGACGACTGCGTGGGCAAGGTGATCCACTGGAAGATGTGCAAGAAATTGAACTTTGAACCAACAAACAAATGGTATGTGCACAACCCAGCATCTGTCCTGGAGAATGACATACATAAACTCATATGGGAGTTTGACATAAAAATGGATTACCTACTCTCGGCCAGAACACCAGACCATATAACAAATAACGTGGAGGTGCCCGTGGTGTAATTGTTATCGTCGTAGGAAATGAACACGGCGACACGAGTTCAAATCCTGGACGAGATTGATTGCTTTTCACATACCACTAATACCCTTGGGAAAGGTATGAATCCAATTATTCTCCCTCCAGCTATGGGTAAATAGTAGGACAGACTAGGTTCTTCAGCCTTGGTGAGGCAACTAGTCTAGGAGAAGGAAAACTCTGAATTCAAACCTGTTAAACTCCGCTTAAAGATTGACCTTTTGTCATATCCTGCCCGAGCGGAGGGGTTGGTAAATAGGATAACAAACAACGAAAAAAGCGAACTAGCAAAATTGTCGACTTTGCTGTCCCGGCTGACCACACAATAGAATTGAAAAGAAAGAGAAAAGAAGCAGAAGTGCCTGAACCTTGCTAGAGAATTGAAAAGACTATGGAACATGAAGGTGACGATTATACCAATTGTGACTGGTGCATTCGGTACAGTCATCAAAGGATTAATAAAAGAACAAGAGGACTTGTAAATAAGAGGACGGGGGGAGATCATCCAAACTGCTACATAATCGTGAACGGCCAGAATACTGAGAAGAGTCCTGGAGACTTAAGGATACTTGTTGTCACTAAGACTCCAGTGAAAGACCATCAAATAACAGTGATGTGAAAAACTCTCATGGAGTAAATAATACTAATCTTAATAAAAAGTGGAAGAAGAGTATTTTGTTGAAATTAATATATATGTTGTTTTTTTTAAGATGTTTCTTATATTAATACTGGCAATGATAAATTTGTGTAGTCAGATTGCAAACAAGCTACTTATATTCTTAATATATATATATATATATATATATATATATATATATACGTGTGTGTATGGCCGTGTGTGCATATACCATATTAATGCTTAACCTTTCAGTATAAATATACTTATATATGTGCGTATGTTACCAATTCAAAAGCACACCAATATAGATGCATGTATGTACATATGCAATGTTTCTGCATGTCCGTTAATGTATTTGTAACAAGAAAACCTCGCGTGGATGCGTATGTATGCAGAAATGCATCATTCACTCGTTTTTTATAGATTGAGATGAAATCAATCATACTTGTCAACCCGACTAGGTTCAACTTGATGGTCATTCAAACCTGAAGGTCATGTCGTGTTGGATATACATGCATACACTTATTGAAAGATTGCTACACACACACACACACACACACACACACACACACACACACACACACACACACACACAAATGCACACATACGCGGATATAAACGTTTTCAACACACTCCTACATTGATGGTAAGGCTTAGAATTCACTAACTGTTATAAAGGTTGTTATGCCATAAAACCCAACCAACCAACCAACCAATCATTAACTGTATCTTTGATTGAAAAGTAAAAACCCTTTCCATCAAATAGGAATATCCTGGATCTTATACCAGATGGTGAGGCTCGTGGTTTTGAACTCATGGGAGTGTAGAGACCCTTTTCCTTGCTATTAATCAAACTTCCACCCTGATATGGAGTGATAGTACCTGTTAGGGTCCCACTAATGGGTCAAATAGATTTGTTTGAAAATTATAACAATTAGATAGGAATACTTGCTACGACAGAACTGTAAATTATTTGTATCAAGAACAATAATTCAAGCTATGATTGTTTACTAAAGATTTTTATTTTATTCTACGGTTGTTTTTCACTTACTTGACCACTTCGTCTCTATCACCACTTGAACTACATTTACTATTTTCTTGTATCTTATTTAATGGTGTAATGGTTATCGTCGTAGGAAATGGACACGGCGACACGAGTTCACATCCTGGACGAGATTGATTGCATTTCACATAGCACTAATACCCTTGGGAAAGTTATGAATCCAATTATTCTCACTCCAGCTATGGGTAAATAGTAGGGCAGACTATGTTCTTCAGCCTTCAGCCTTCAACTAGTCCAGGAGAAGGAAAACTCTAAATTGAAACCTGTTAAACTCCGCTTAAAAAATTGACCTTGAGTCATATCCTGCCCGAGCGGAGGGGTTGGGTAAATATCTTATGTATTTTTGTTTTAACGTAGTTTGTCCTAACGACATTGTTTTATGATGCATTTAGAAGATATTCAGTTTCTCTCAAAAGTTTTCCCTTTCTTAGCCATGTTCAAGTCTTCTGGTGTGGAGATTTCGCTCGATTGCCGCTTGAAATATCCACCAGTTTTTTTTTCTTCCAATTTTGTTTTCTAATTATTGTTGTTTGTTGATCCTTGTGTTGTTTGTGTTGTTTTTGGCCGCTGTAATAATATTTGCTCTTCTTTATGTAGTCTTCGAGTCGTTGCATCGAAGTATCGGCGCTATCTTCAATGCTGGCGAGTCCTCTTCCTTCTTCTTTTCGTGGCATATATAACGTGCCAATGTCATCTCTGAGATTAATGGCCTTATACATCGTCATTTGAAGGTGCCCGTCGTGTTACAGTTATCGTCGTAGGAAATGGACTCACGTAAGAATCCTTACAAATTTTTCACTGACAAATCTTATAAATATAACTATTTAATTGTGCGTAAATAAATGATTGATTTGAAGCTAAATCGTTACTGTCACATGAAAATACTTGAAACCATTTAACTGTGTGCAAGCAAATGAGCTCAAACTCGTGTGGATGACAATATATATGTTCCCCACCGGGGCTTGAGTACTCGAACCTGGAATTACCAGTTGCCTCTTACGCACATATGCAAAGTTCTCACGAACTGAATATTTCGGTAGCAGTTAGTGCATATGTAGGTGCCCGTGGTGTAATGGTTATCATCGTATGAAATGGACACGGCGACACGAGTTCGAATCCTTGACGAGGCTGATTGCATTTCACATAGCTCTAATACTCTCGGGAAAGGTATGAATTCAATTATTCTCCCTCTAGCTATGGGTAAATAGTAAAGCAGACTGGTTTCTTCAGCCTTGGTGAGGCAACTAGTCTAGGAGAAGGAAAACTCTGAATTCAAACCTGTTAAACTCCGCTTAAAAATTGACCCTGTGTCATATCCTGCCCGAGCGGAGGGGTTAGTAAATATTTATACATCGTCATTACTTTTCTTCTTTGGTCCATTTGTTGAAGTTCTTCTCTCGTCCACTTCAAGAATGGTCGTGAGTAACTCACAACGGGGACAGCCAAGGTGTTTATCTCTTGGTTAAGGTTTTTTCTATATAGTTTGGTTTCGAGGAATTTTTTCGTTCTCTTGAGGTATTCTTTTAAGATTTTTTCTTTCATTTCTACTTATTTGATGTTATCTGTTTCCAATTTTTCCAAGTTCTTGAAAGTTTTCTTTTTCTCGGAGCGTTCTGGCTTTTTCTTGATTTAGTAGTTTTATCCCTTCTGTCATTCGTCGCTTTTTAGCCAGGCATATTTTGTAGGCCAAACTCCATTCCTTATTCTTAACTGTATATTCTCTCTGCCTGTGTCTTTTTAACTTTTGGCAAATAGTTCCGTGTCGTCCATGAACATTAGGTGTTTGAACTTTCCTTGCGATTTATTAAAATTTTAGCCGCGTGTGCATTTCTTCAGTATATGAATGGCATCATTGCCATTGCTAATCGTAATCGTGATAACGCATTTGTCTGGAATATACCTCAGTTAACCCTTTAACCGGACATTGGCCTAATGGTAGAGTGTTCACCAATGGCTCGGGAGACCTGGGCTCAGTTCCAGGTCGTGTCATACCAAAGACTCAAAGAATGGTACTTGATGTTACCTTGCTTAACACTCAGCATTATAAGGTAAGGATCAAGATAAAGTAGAGAATTCCAGGGAAAGAAGTAGCGCCCTCCCCTACACTTTGATGTAGTTGCTATCGAAAAGAGAGCCTTTTTGTCACCCTCAACTAAGGTCACCAACTTTACAACTAACTTACGACCCTTTTCCTCCTGCTGTCATTTTCAATCTCCAGTTTTTTAGGGTTTCCTCAATAAACTTTATGACTTCGTTGGGTATCGAGTATATTCTGAGAGCGTCTTTGCAAGACCATATCATATGTCTTTTTGCACACAATTCACGCCATAGTTACATTTTTCGTCTCGTTTTGCTCTCCTTGAGGATATGTTGATCAATATATATATATATATATATATATATATATATATATCAAGTTCCTCTCATTCCCTTTTCGCATCCTCTATGTACTTCGAGGAACGGTCCTTGTCTTATTAGCGAGTAATATACGGGGCCAAGGTAGAGCTTATCGTGGTTTTGATTAATTCGTGGCATTCTGGGGTTTGTAATCTAACCTCTTTTTTCTTCTTACCTCATCACTTTTTTTGTGTGTGTGGAAACTGTAAGAGGATTAAGGACGGTAGGGAAAAGACATGGATACCTTTTGACTCAAATTTTATTTTAGGCTTTTACAATTATTCTGCAGTGATGAATAATTTCCTGAACCATTAGAAATTGATGGGCTCTCTAGACACGGAGTAGAAGTATATTATGGACTCATATTCGGCAAATTATAAATTTAAGAGTCGACCGTCTGTCTTGCTGTTAATAAGAGGAGACGCAGTGCGCTGCAAGGCCCCGGGACTTATCCAGCACGGGCGCTCCTTGGGAGCATTTGAGGGAAGAAGGTCATTCCATCACAGCCACGGGGAGAAAAGCTCATGAGAGAGTTTCAATCTGACGATAGGAAGCTCCTCTTTTTATGCAAGTGTCGATTTTTGCTTTTTGTTAGAGGTCTCATGTGAAACTCTTACTTTTTACATTTATTTATTTTACTTTTTAAAGACGTTGACTTTTTAAAATTTCTTTTTAATCCCCACGAGTAAATCTCCTTCCTAATTTGTTCTGTCAATATTTTTCACATTATCGGTTGGCATTTTAGGTGTCTATAATCATTGCAGCAGTTCCTTCGGAGATTTTTTTTAATCAGGGTAGTCTTTCTTTTGGTCATCTATTCGGGTATATTTTTTTCTTCTAAGTATCTTTTCATTCCGAATAGTCAGTCTGCTGTAGATGGAACTGAATTATTAAAAGAAGAATGTACCATCATTGTTTGGAGTTTGCCAATTTGGTACTTTTTGGGGTGTTGTTCTGAGTGAATCGAGGTGTATTTTTGCCTTAGTATCATCTTCGAGTCCTTGTAACTCTTTTCCCGTGGTGTAATGGTTATCGTCATAGGAAATGGACTCGGTTACACGCGTTCAAATCCCGGACGAGACTGATTGCATTTCACATTCACTAATACCCTTGGGAAAGGTATGAATCCAATTATTCTCCCTCCAGCTATGGGTAAATAGTAGGGCAGACTGGGTTCTTCAGTCTTGGAGAGACCACTAGTTTAGGAGAAGGAAAACACTGAATTCAAACCTGCTAACCTCCGCTTAAAAATTCACCTTGTGTCATATCCTGTCCTAGCGGAGGGCTTGGTAGATATGGTAACTCTTTTCAAATATCGTATAACTATTCGGCTTTTCTGTTATGTTGTCCGCATTCCCATATTTTGCTTAAAAACTGCTTTGCTTCCTTTGCATCCCGTTCTGGGTATGTCTTCGTGTATTCTTCATCAATCAGCAAGTAGAATTTTCTTTCATTGCTTTGGAATGTTCTGTTTTGTCTGCATTATTTAACCTTGTCTTGGTATCATTTTAGTCTTCTTTCTTTCGCCAGTACATTCCGACTTAACAAGTCGAATTGTATTGTTTATTTTTATTGTTGTATTGCTTTTTTCTTTTCGTCCAAATATATTCACGCGTTTTTCCTGTCTTATCATTTTTGCTTGTTGTCGTAGATTTCTCATCAGTGTTTTCTGTCTAATTTCCAATCCAAGTTTTGGGTTTCTGTTCGTGTTCTTTTGTTGTATATTGACCTTCGACCCGGCCAAACATGCCATTCCAAAGACAACGGAAGTGATACATTCCGATGGCAGTTGTGGGAAGAAATCGCGTAGGCCGGCTTGGCCGACAATATGTGACAAGGTAAAATCCCATAGTACAGTCATAGACTGATGCACCGGAAGAGAGTGACCTGTGAACTACATGACAGTTATTTCCGCTTGATGACGATCAAACATGCCATTTTAAAGATTGAGTGTGCGATTGAACTATTATATAACTCGGTGTAGACAGGAAATCAGTGAGTTTGGAGACCAGACGAGTTGGAGACCAGAAGTGGTAGAGAAAGCCAGCACTCAGCAGAAAGCTGAGCCCCCGGGCCTCCGGTTGAGCAGCCCTGGAGAACAAGAAAGACACAACGCTCATGGCCATAAGAGTGGGGGTCAATATGTTGCAGTTCTGTTCGTTCTCCAACTCCCTCTCACACACAAACCTTTCAAATAAAGTGAGAGGTATATTTTTTAAAGAAGTCTTCGCTCGACTTTATTCATTGCGTCAATATGTATTCTGCATGTATATGTGTATATATGCATATTTATTATGCGGCTATACAATACTTTACAGGAGCACTGATCTTATCACATATTAATTTAGCTCCTGCATAGATTAGTTTTAATTCCGTGATGTTGATCGTTTAGTTCTTTATTATTAATTTGTTTGTTTTTTCAGTTTCTGCGTTGACTGTTTTCCAGTTTTAGTTCATAAAAGATAGTAATGTGGTCATCTTTAAAAACATAATTTTCTTTATAATCCCTTCATTCATTTTATATGTTGCATATTGACCCAGGCCAAGCTGTCAAAAGAAGAAATGCACCTGTGTAAATAACAGGTGCATCCGGTCGAAGATATCAGGGGGCAACCTTGACCGTCGAGGGGTTGAATTGAGTGCAAATGGTGACGCTCGCAGGAAGTAGATGGACGGCAAATTATTATATAACCCCGGCGACAGGAAGATCAGATCAGTTGGAGAGAAGATGCTGGAATGAGAACCATGTTCCAGCAGAAGCTGGGCCCCCAGGCCCCGGGTTGAGCAGCCCAGGAGAACGGGAAAAAAAGGCTGTGATAGCCAGAAGAGTTTGGTGGGGGTCAATATGTTGCAGTCTTAGTTTGGTCTCCAACTCCCTCTTACACACAACCCTTTTAATAAAGTGAGAGGTATATTTTTCTAAAGAACTGTGTCTGCTCGTCTTTATTGTGAACAAAGCCGAAACACTACTGCATAGTTTAGAACGAGCAGCCGCAGGCATAGGCTTCTATGTCAATGCACACAAAACGGAATATATGTGCTATAATCAAAACGGGAACATCTCCACTCTAGACGGAACACCTCTTAAACTAGTAGACAAATTCACTTACCTAGGAAGCAGCGTCGAATCAAACGAAAAAGACATCGACACGAGGTTAACGAAGGCATGGACAGCTATCAATAGGCTATTGATTATATGGAAATCAGGTTCCCGTGGTGTAATGGTTATCGTCATAGGAAATGGACACGGTGACACGAGTTCAAATCCTGGACGAGAATGATTGCATTTTCACATAGCACTAATACCATTGGAAAAGCTATGAATCCAATTATTCTCCCTTCAACTATGGGTAAATAGTAGGACAGACTGGGTTCTTCAGCCTTGGTAAGGCAACTAGTCTAGGAGAAGGAAAACTCTGAATTCAAACTTGTTAAACTCCGCTTATAAATTGACCTTGTGTCATATCCTGCCCGAGCGGAGGAGTTGGTAAATAGGATTATATGGAGATCAGACCGAACCGATAAAATGAAACGCAGTTTCTTCCAGGCAGCGGTCTCATCGATACTGCTATATGGATGCACTACATGGACTCTAACAAAACGGCTCGAGAAGAAGCTAGACGGCAATTACACAAGAATGGTGCGAGCAATCTTGAACAAGTCCTGGCGGCAACACCCCACAAGACACCAACTGTACAGCCACCTGCCTCCTATCACGAAAACTATTCAAGTTAGGCGAACAAGACATGCTGGACACTGCTGGAGAAGCAGGGACGAGCTCATATGTGATGTACTCTTATGGACCACCACACATGGCCGAACAAAAGCAGGACGACCAGCATGAACATACATTCAGCAGCTATGTGAGGATATGGGATGTAGTACAGAAGACCTGCCAGAGGCGTTGAACGAAAGGGAAAAGTGGCGAGAGAGGGTCATGGATATCCGTGCTACCAGCACGACATCATGATGATGATGATGTTTCTGCATGCATATCTGTATGCATAGTTGGTTGTGACAATACAACATATATTCATACCTTGATGTTTGTTCTGTGGAGTTTGTGGGGTTTGTGGTGTTTCTATAACTACCACATTGCATTTCAATTCGGTAAGAGTTTTTTTTTTCAGCATTAAGCTTCTTGGTTTCTGTAATAAGGTCTAGTCGACATGTTAATGTATTTCTAATATTTCAACATCAGAAAACCATCCTTTCTTTATTATCTCCCAAGTCTGTTCAGTGAGTCTTAAATCTGGCACATTCTTCCCAGATTTCTATCATTCACTTTCTATACCCTCTTTTCTCCTAAAATAACAATAAAAAACAAACTTATTGTCTTTCCTAGTCCATTTTATCCGTTGGTCTCTCTGATTTGATTGGTTGCTTTTCGTTTATAATATGCGCTAAATTCACTAATGTGACAAAGTCCCCGTAATTTAAGCAGGTCAAAAAAGAAACGTCGTTGAAAATTTTTTGTCAGTTTTAAATTAATGTTTAGGGTGAATTTTTTTTTCCATTTTTACTTTACTGTATGACTGATATACCCCGAGCTTTTAGGTGCCATTCCTAAATTGTAAATTTCTCTCTGCTTTTAAGAATTTAACTGCATATTTGTGTCCGTGTTCCTAATTAGAAGTTTTGATTTTTTTAAAAATCAGCTAAGAATATTCTGTCTTCCCCTTATGTTAATAAATATTTACCCAACCCCTCCACTCGGGCAGGATATGACACAAGGTCAATTTTTAAGCGGAGTTTAACAGGTTTGAATTCAGAGTTTTCCTTCTCCTAGACTAGTTGCCTAACCAAGGCTGAAGAACCTAATCTGTCCTACTATTTACCCCTAGCTGGAGGGAGAATAATTGGATTCATAGCTTTTCCAAGGGTATTAGTGCTATGTGAAATGCAATCATTCTCGTCCAGGATTTGAACTCGTATCGTCGTGTCCAATTCCTACGACGATAACCATTACACCACTTCTACCTATGTTAATTCTTTACTTCTCTCTGCCTTTGTCTTTTCTCCCTTCTTTATTTTGGTGTCTACTTATTTTCTGACTACTATTCTTGATTTTTACATTTTTTCTATTATATTCTATGATTACATTATTTTACAAAATATATATTTTTATTGTATTTATTTATTTATTTATTTATTCATCTATTACTTAACTATTTATTAATTTATTATTCACTCATTAGAGCTTTTCACATCAGCGCTAGCCGATGGTTTATCACTGGAGTCTGAGTGACAGCAAGTCCCCTCAAGTCTCCAGGACTCTTCTTAGTATTCTGGTCGGTCTCTATACTGCTGTCGTTTGGATGGTCTCCACTCGTCCGCCAACTTCCAAGTCCTCTAGTCCCTTTAGTAATCATTTAGTTACTGTTCCAAACGCACCTATTACAATTGGTATAATTGTCACCTGCATGTTCTACAGTTTTTTCAATTCCCTAGCAAGGTCGAGGTACATATCCTTCTTTTTACATTCCTTCAGTTTCATTCTGTGCTCAGCAGGGACAGCAAAGTCGACTATTTTGCAATTTTTTTTTGTTGATTTTTATTATTATTATTATTATTATTATTATTATTATTTATTTATTTATTTATTTACAATTTTATTTAAATATTACAAATCTATATTATATTACATTATTCCTATTGTTTTTTATTATTACATTATTCGGACATTGGCATAATGGTTAGTGTATTCTGTAATGGCCCCGGAGACCTGGGTTCTATCACAAAAAATGGTACTTTAAGACTCCTTGCTTAACACTCAGCATTATAAGGTATGGATCAAGGGTAAAGTGGAGCAATCCAGCGAAAGGAGTAGTGCCCTCCCCTACATCTTGATGTAGTAGCTATCGATAAGGGAGCCTTCGGGTCACCCCCTCGACTAAGGTTACTAACTTTACTCATTGTTTATTTATTTATTATTTATTTTATGATTATGATTATTATTACTCATTAGAGTTTTTCACATCAGTGTAAGCTGATGATCTTTCACTGGAGATTGAGTGACAGCAAATCTCCTCAAGTCTCCAGGACTCTTCCCAGTATTCTGGCCGTTTTCAATAATGCTGTTGTTTGGATGGTCTCCACTCGTCCGCCAACTTCCAAATCTTCCAGGCCTTTTAGTAATCCTTTACTTACCGTGCAAAAAGCACTAATCACAATTGGTATAATTGTCACCTACATATTCCATAGTTTCTTCAATTCTCTAGCAATTCTTTCAGTTTTATTATTATTATTATTTATTTATTTACAATTTTATTTAAATATTATATATCTCTATTATAATACATTATTTCTATTTTATTATTACATTATTCGGACATTGGCCTAATGTTTAGTGTTCTCCAATGGCCCGGGAGACCTGGGTTCAATCCCAGATCGAGTGATACCAAAGACTCAAAAAATCGTTCTTGATGCCTCCTTGCTTAACAACCAGCATTATAAGGTGAGGATCAAGGGTAAAGTGGAGCAATCCAGCGCACTCCCCGACACCCTTGTGTAATAGCTATTGAAAATGGAGCCTTCGGGTCGCCCTCGACTTAGGTTGCTAACTTTACTTATAGTTTATCTATTATCTATCATTTACTCCTCTAGAGTTTTTCTCATCTGTATTAGCCGATGGTTTTTCACTGGAGTTTGAGTGACATCAAATCTCCTCAAGTTCTACAGTTTTTTTCAATTCCCTAGCAAGGTCGAGGTACTTATCCTTCTTTTCACTTTCCTTCAGATTTATTCTGTGGTCCAGGGACAGCAAAGTCAACAATTTTGCAGAGACTGGACGAAATTCCCCCGGAAGTATGGAAGACCAGACAATTCGACGACATACTGCTCCGACACTGCAACGCAGTATACAATCAAAATCCGATAGATAGATGGACGAAGGGATGCATACTCCCCTTCCCTAAAAAGGGAGACCTCGGATTAGCCAAAAACTACCGAGGCATAACACTTACATCCATAGCTGCCAAAATCTACAATGCCCTACTACGAAACCGCATAGAACCCAAAATCGACAACATACTTAGAAAAAACCAAAATGGCTTCCGAAGAAATAGATCTACGACCTCACAAATACTAACCATCCGCAGAATCCTTGAGGGTGTACGGGCAAAGAACCTACAAGCGACATTAATATTTGTCGACTTTACCAAGGCTTTCGACTCCATTCACAGAGGAAAGATGGAACAAATCCTACTAGCGTACGGCATACCTAAAGAAACCGTAGCGGCAATAACGATTCTCTATAGAAACACTAAAGTAAAAGTACGATCACCAGATGGAGACACAGAATACTTCGACATTGTAGCAGGAGTACTACAAGGGGACACGCTGGCTCCGTATCTCTTTATCATTTGTCTAGACTACGTACTTAGAACATCGATTGACAAAATCAAAGAGAATGGCTTCGAACTGACGAAGAAAAGAAGCAGAAGATATCCCGCAACAACAATTACCGACGCCGACTACGCCGATGACATAGCGATACTGGCAAATACACCTGACCAAGCCGAAACACTTCTGCATAGCCTGGAACGAGCAGCAGCAAGCATAGGCCTCCATGTTAATGCACACAAAACGGAATATATGTGCTATAACCAAACAGGGGACATCTCCACTCTAGAAGGAACCCCTCTTAAACTAGTAGACAAATTCACGTACCTAGGAAGCAGCGTCGAATCAACCGAAAAGGACATCGAAACGAGGTTAACGAAAGCATGGACAGCTATCAATAGGCTATCGACTATATGGAAATCAGACCTAACCGATAAAATGAAACGCAGTTTCTTCCAGGCAGCGGTCACATCGATACTGCTATATGGATGCACTACATGGACGCTAACAAAACGGCTCGAGAAGAAACTAGATGGCAATTACACAAGAATGCTGCGTGCAATCCTCAACAAGTCCTGGCAGCAACACCCCACAAGACACCAACTGTACGGCCACCTGCCCCCTATCACGAAATCTATTCAAGTTAGGCGAACCAGACATGCAGGACATTGCTGGAGAAGCAGAGATGAACTCATAAGAGATGTACTCTTATGGATCCCCACACACGGCCGCGCAAAAGCAGGACGACCAGCACGAACGTACATTCAGCAGCTATGTGAGGATACAGGTTGTTGTCCTGAAGACCTACCTAGGGCGATGAACGATAGGGAGGAGTGGCGAGAGAGGGTCAGGGATATCCGTGCTGCCAGCACGATATGATGATGATGATGATGAGGTCTGGTCTTCTGGCCGGGATTAGGTGATCCGTTTGTATGTTAAAGTCACATTTACATATTATATATTTATCATCATCATCATCATCATCATCTTGTCGCGCTGGTAGCACGGATATCCCTGACCCTCTCTCGCCACTCCTCCCTATCGTTCATCGCCTCAGGCAGGTCTTCTGTACTACATCCCATATCCTCACATAGCTGCTGAATGTATGTTCATGCTGGTCGTCCTGCGTTTCATTTTATCGGTTAGGTCTGATTTCGATATAATCGATAGCCTATTGATAGCTGTCGATGTCCTTTTCGGTTGATTCGACGCTGCTTCCTAGGTAAGTGAATTTGTCTACTAGTTGAAGAGGGGTTCCGTCTAGAGTGGAGATGTCCCCCTTTTGATTATAGCACATATCTTCCGTTTTGTGTGCATTAACATAGAGGCCTATGCCTGCGGCTGCTCGTTCCAAACTATGCAGTAGTGTTTCGGCTTGGTTGGGTGTATTTGCCAGTATTGCTATGTCATCGGCGTATTCGGCGTCGGTAATTGTTTTTGCGGAGTACCTTCTGCTTCTTTTCTTCGTCAGCTCGAAGCCATTCTCTCTGATTTTGTCAATCGATGTTCTAAGTACGTAGTCTAGACAAATGATAAAGAGGTACGGAGCCAGCGTGTCTCCTTGTAGTACTCCTGCTACAATGTCAAAGTATTCTGTGTCTCCATCTGGTGATCGTACTTTCACTTTGGTGTTTCTATAGAGAATCGTTATTGCTGCTACTGTTTCTTTAGATATGCCGTACGCTAGTAGGATTTGTTCCATCTTTCCTCTGTGAATGGAATCGAAGGCCTTGGTATAGTCGACAAATATTAATGTCACTTGTAGGTTTTTTGTCCGTACACCTTCAATGATTCTACGGATGGTTAATATTTGTGAGGTCGTGGATCTATTTCTTCGGAAGCCATTTTGGTTTTTCCTAAGTATGTTGTCGGTTTCGGGTTCTATGCGGTTTCGTAGTAGGGCATTGTAGATTTTGGCTGCTATGGATGTAGGTGTTATGCCTCGGTAGATTTTGGCTAATCCGAGGTCCCCCTTTTTAGGGAAGGGGAGTATGCATCCCTTCCTCCATCTATCTATCGTATTTTAATTGTATACTGCGTTGCAGTGTCGGAGCAGTATGTCGTCGAATTGTCTGGTCTTCCATACTTCTGGGGGAATCTCGTCCAGCCCTGCAGCTTCCCTATTTTTAATTTTTCTGAGAACCGAGTCGAGTTCTTCTTGTGTGAACGGTCCTAGTTTAATGTCTAATTGTTTACTAATTATTCTGGTGATTGGTTCATGTGTTATTTTTGGTGGGTTTCCTAGTAGGTTTTCGAAGTGCTGTTTCCACAGTTTTATTCTTTCTTGTTGGTTTGCATCTTTCAGTTTTGCTTTGGCTGTGTTCTTTCTTCAACTCACTTCGTTTATTGTTTGCCAGGCTATCCTAGATTGTCTATATTCCACCGAGTCTCTAATCTTATCTATCTGATTTTGAATGTATTCTGTCTGTTCCTTTATATATATACCTGCTTATTGATATTGTGCCGTTTTTAGTTTAAAGACATTTGTGCTTGTTGGGTTTTTTCGATAGTTTTTGAAGACTGTTTTCACTAGTGGATGTTTTTCTCTCACCGCTAAAGTTTCCCATGGGACTCTATATTTAGTTTTGAGTTTGGTTGGAATGCATTTCGCTGCTGCCTCGAGGTGCGCATTGACGAAATTTTCATATTCGTCGTTTGGTGTACTTTTTTCCGTCTTTTCTTGTAGCGTTTCGAATCTGTTTCTTAATTCTAATACGTATTTATCTCTTATATCTCTGTTGTTCAAAAGGGCCCAGTCATAGTGCTTGGTGGTCGCTGTTCGTTTGACGTTGTTTCGTAGGCTTAGCCGTATTTTTGCCGTGACTATTCGGTGGTCGGTGGACACACCCTCGAAAGAGGAGTATGCCTCGCAATCTTTCATAAAAGTTTAAAATTCTTAGAGGCTTAACAGTAGTTTAGAAGATAAAGTAAGTCTAAAACTCCCAATGCTTCCACATAACACACACACACACACACACACACACACACACACACACACACACACACACACACACAAAGTCATTTGTAAAAACTCTATAATTCCTAAAGCCTCCTCGGCTCTCGACGGTAGTATAGAATAAAAACTAAGAAGCCTAGGAAAATGTCCGAATAACGCAGCAAAAAAATCAACAAAAAAAATTTCAGTACCAGTAAAAGTCTGACGAAAGTACCTTAATCTCGGACTTTAACTAAGTTAAAACTAAATCAAAATTACCCCCCCCCTTTTTTTACGTACAAATGGGAAGCAGCATGATGTACGTAAAGGTATTTGAATAAACCCATGGACGACCAAACTCAATACCTAAACGGGTCCTGGACGTGAGTTTGACGACTTTACGCTCAGGATCGTTAGTTCGATCGGGGAACTACTGCTGCTCCTCTATAAGAGTGGCTTCTATAGAAGAGAATAAAACAGCCATCGAAAGATAACCATGACCCACACTCAAACCACATACACAAACCGCATTGCTCTTCGCGCGGGTAAAAAAGAGGCGCGTCCTGCTGAGGTTGGAGCCCTGGCCTCAGTGTTCGAAAAATCAGCTACAGAGCTCAAACGACAAAAACTACAAAAATGCAAGCAAACACTACAAATAGCGACATTTAACGTAAGAACCTTAAATAGAATAGGACAACTACCAGAGCTAATCGCATCGGCCGTAGAACATAAGATTGACATAATATGCATACAAGAACACAGATACACGCACACCGAAGATATCAAATATCACGAAACTGGCAATGGATGGTCGCTCGTCACTGTATCCGCATGGAAAAACTCTGTCAACGCCGCAGTAGGAGGGGTAGGATTGTTTATAGGACCTAGAGCATTAAAAACGCTAAATAGCATTGAGAAAATACAACCTAGAATGATGGCAGCTATTTTAACGGCAACCCCAGAGCAACAATCATCTCCTACTACAGCCCTACCAATGTTAGCGAAGAAACTGAACTAGTCACCTTCTACGATGAGTTATCCTCATTAGTGCGTAGCATCCCGAAACACAACATGTTAGTCATTGGCGGAGACATGAATGCCCAAATCGAGAAAAACGGAAACAACAAATACAGCCTCCACAACACGTCAAATAGGAATGGGCAACATCTAACAGATTTAATGATAGAAAATAGATTAGCATGCCTCAATGTAAACTACCAAAAAAGGGAGGGCAAACTATGGACATACACGTACGCGAACAATACTAAAACTCATATAGACTACGTTCTTATAAACAAGAAATGGAAAAATAGAAAATATATTCATATTATTTTATATTATTTCTATGATATTTTATTATTATATTATTTTATATAATATATATTTATAATTGTATTTACGTATTATAGAATTATAACTATATCTATTTTTTTGTTCATGTATTTATTTATCTATTTATTAGTTATTATTATCAATTTCTTTGTTAGCTTGAAACCATATTCTTTGATTTTATCAATCGATGTTCTAATCACGTCGTCTAGACAGATGCAAACTAACAAAGAAAAGAAGCAGAAGGTACCCCGCAAAAATTATTACCGACACAGATAACGCCAATGACATTGCGCCCTTGACAAATACACCCGCCCAAGTCGAAACCCTACTACATAATCTGTAACGAGCCGCTGCAGGCATTTGTCTCCATGTCAATGCACACAAAACGGAATATATGTGCTTTAATCAAACAGGTGACATTTCCACACTAAACGGTAGCTCTCTGAAACTAGCTGACAAGTTCAACTACCAAGAAAGCAGACATTGACACGCAACTAGCAAAAGCATGGACAGCTACCAATAGGCTATTGGTCATATGGAAGTCAGACCTGACCGATAAAATGAAACACAGTTTCTTCCGAGCAGCGATCGTGTCGATACTACAATATAGATGCCCTACATGGATGCTAACTAAACGGATGGAGAAAAAGCTTGACAGTAACTACACAAGAATGCTGCAAGCAATTTTGAACAAGTCCTCGAGGCAACACCTCACAAAGCAGCAGATGTACGGCTACCTACATCCCATCACGAAAACTATCAAAGTTAGACGAACCAGACATGTGGGATACCGCTGGAGAAGCAGGGACGAACTCATAAGTGATGTTCTCCTATGGACCCCCTCCCATGGCCGAGCAAAAGCAGGGCGACCATCTCGAACCTGCATACAGCAGCTCTGTAAGGATACGGGATGTAGCCCTGATCCACCGGAAGCGATGAACGATAGGGAGGGATGGCGAGAGAGGGTCTGGGATATCTGTGCTGACGGCGCGACAAGATGATGATGATGACTATTTATTTATTATTTATTTATTATTATGATAATTATTTACTTTTTATAATTATATTTATATATTATGTATTCATATTATTTTACGTTATTTTTATTATATTTTATTATTATATTCAGCCACAAACAATATACAAAATCAAAAGGAAAATACGAAAACATTATTTCGTTACGATTGTATTGTGATAGAATCATAGAATATATTTACGTATTCATTTTTACGTATCTTATAAACATTATCACGGTTAGTAGAGCGATGCCTTTGTTTGTTTTCTTTTCTCTTTGATGCCATATAACTGTGTACAAACAAATGATTTTTATTAAATAGAAATAATTACTGAAACTACGAGGAGCATACGATAAGTCTCCAGACTTTTTCGTATGGGCATTTAAAATTGTTGTCGACTCTCGAAAATTCAGTATGTTATTGCTATACATGTTATTAGATGACAGACCAATTTTTATGATTTCAGCTTCAAAGAAACAGCTACAAAAGCAATTGGAATACACCCTACTAAAGCCTGATTGTCACAGCTGGTGAATTTCAAAAATGCTATCTGACACTTTAGAAGAACGATATGCAATAAAATTCTGTTTTAAACTTGGAAAATATGATGCCACAGAAACGTATGGAATGCTCCAGACTGCTTTTGGAGCATCTTGCATGAATCGAGCATCAGTTTTTGAGTGGCATAAGAGATTCAAAGAAGGCACGGAGTCTGAGAGGGATGATGAGGGGTGTGGGAGGAGTAACAAAGTCAATCCACCAGAGTTGATTGGCCAAAGGGTTAGGGTTAGGGTTACTAATTTGAGGTTTTAAGGGAGTTCAGGAAGAGATTCCTAGGGAAGAGGCCAGCATTCTTCAAATCGGGTCAATGGCATTTCCACCTGGACAATACACCAGTCCCCAACTCCATCCTTGTCACTGACTATCTGAGCAAGATGGGCATCAAGACAGTTCCTCAGCCTCCCTACAGCCCAGGTCTTGCTCCCTGTGACTTTTGGTTATTCCCTAACCTCAGAGACTGTCGTTATGAGACAATGGAGGAGATGAAAGAGGCTGTGACGAAGGTCATTGACACGCTCACACAAGAGGACTTTCATGGGGCGTTCCAGAAGTTGTTGGAAAAGTACAGTAAGTGCATTGCAGCCGTAGGAGATTACTTCGAAGGGGACTAGAGTTTAATGTGTGTAATATCAATAAAATTGCCCACCCGAAAAAAGTCTGGAAACTTATAGTATGCCTCTCGTATTTAATTTTGCATAAATTAGAATTAAAAATAAATAATTTTTATATAATAATCACATTTTTAAAAGATTTTGTTTGACTTTAAAATTACTGTGCTTAATTCACTTGTTTTAATAAGTATTTGTATATTTATGATAAATAAGTTTTCTCTAAATAGAATATCTATTGTTAAATAGATTTATTTTTAACTGTTTTATTTGGTTAATGTTTCAGTTTTCAGCTTTATGATTTAGTTAAACACATGTAAAAAAATACCAACGAAAACGTAAAAACAGCATAGAAACAAGTTCAAAGGACTTCGAAAATAAGCATTTCATCTTGAATATTTATCTTTTCCAAAAGATATTTCATTTTATTTTACCTTCGTCTTCTAAACCATATGCGGAAAGCTTTCATCGAAACAATGTCCATTTATTGAACACCAAACCATCAAAATAAAGAAAATGAATTCAAGTTTCTATTTTCTTCTTTTTATTTTGATTGCGATCTGGGGCGTTTAATCGATAGGAAAGTCCAATTATTCTATGAAAAAAGCGAATATTTCAGGCTTTGATAAGTCTATGAATTATTTTAATTCTTTTGTGTTTTTGTCGTTGTTGCAAAGAGGACTATAAAACTATGGGTGACAAGCACAACAAATGAAACTATTTAGTTTGGTTGATGATCCTGATTGATCGTTTTGTTTTGTTGATATTTTAAGCAAGGAAATTGTCGCAACTGGCAACGAAAATAAAATATTAAAAAAAAAATGAAATAAAAATGTCAAGTTAATAAAAAAAAGATTAATTCTAATTAATAAAGACTACCTTTTTATATTAAATTAATTTATGTGTCAGTTTCTTGGTAGGTATAAGTAAAAAAAAGTATGAGATTTTAGGTTCCTCTGTCCCCACGATACGTTCAGTGGCGAAGTCAATACGAATCTTTTGATTTTTCTTCGAAATGAAATGCTTGCGACATGGAATCTGAGCCACTAATTTTTCTTTGTTTAACCTACGAGAAACACTTTTTCAAGAGGTTGGCTTTCCTGTTAGCTCTCAAATTGTACGAGAAATAGACGTTGCTGTATCGAAACGTTCTTTTAAAGACATTTTAACAATCATCCGATTTTCCCGTTTGGTAGTCATTGGAGGCCTGCCAGTTGTCGGTTTTGGTTCAAGTGTCTTGTCCGCCTTAAATCTATTGATTACGTTATAAACAACGCTTTTTGACCTTCGTATGATACCAGCTATTTCAGAATACGATTTGCCTTCGTCACGATTACGTAAAATGAGCTTGTTTTTCTTCTCGAGTCAAACAATTACATGATTTCGCCTCCATCTTGCTTAAAAATAGTTCCAACGATGTATAACAGTTGACTATAAATCAAAATTAGCAACTAAGTTGTTTAAAAATTCCTTAAATTATTATATTTCAACAGCGTTCCTTAACTTTTGACCATGGCAAAATGTATGTTTTTTTTTTTTGTTTACTTTAAAAAAATTAGAAAACTTTATCAGTAATAAATAAATGTTCGAAGTATATTTTGGGAAAATTTCGTAAAATTACTTGTAAATTTTTTCAAGTAAAATTCAGTTATATATTTGTTGTTCCTTATGGCCGCTACTATATATATATATATATAATGTGTGGAAAGAGTTGATATGCCATAGAAAAAGTGAAGGAAATTAAATGGTATCCCAGATCATCTATTCGTTGAGTAAACATTTTTTTCTTGTATGCAAATATCTTGAACTGGCTCATCTATGATATTTGCTATCGAAAAGACCTGGCAGTTGATTCGTTAAGCATGAATGTGGTCTGTTTCAAATTATCCGAGACTGTTTCATCAAATATTCAACTTGGGCATTTGTTTATTTAGTTGTTAATGGGACAACCCATGTCTTGGGGTATGTCATCAGCCTGACATAAAAGTGGTCGCGTTTCGACCCCAGCCCGAAGGATCTCGTGCGTCTAGCCACTCTGAAGAAACAGTCTGTGGATGACAATATACATATATATATATATATATATATATATTGTATCACACATAGTAAAGTATATCTCTTGCTAAGTTGACTGGGGTATAGAATAGGCTGACTGCTTCTCTGCAGAAGGGTAAGACCCCCACACAAGTGTCCTGTAGTGTACACTAAACAATCTGATGGTGAGGTTTATTAATGCTCGAACTTTGGGGAATGCGGAGTACCCGTTAATTGTCATCGCTCTCAGGTCCACTCTGGCCCCAAGTGGTAGCATCTGATAGGGTCCTATCGATGGGTCAAATAGAACTAAACTGTGTACTTATGCCAAACTGAATTGCTCGAAATGAAACTGTTTTAACATTAAAACTGCTTACTCATGCTAAACTGAATTTTTTGAAATAGAATGTTTTATTTAACTGAATTACTTGAAATAGAAATGCTTTTGACGATTAAAATGTGTAGTTATTCTAGACTGAATTGTTTGAAATAAAATTGTTTATTTGTATAAAAATGAATTTGGTATTAAATAACCTACAAAGGTTGATATGCCATTCCCCCCCCAAATAAACAACAGATAAAATCTTTTCAATTCATTTCCCTTATCTTCTCAACAATGGGTTAAGTAGTACCACTACCGTTCTTCTACTAAGATGACATTGGAAATACCCAACTTCTACATGGCATATCCAACTTCTATAAAGTTAGATATGCCATTAAACAGACAAAACGAACCAAACCTAATATTTTTGTGATAAATGGTAAATTTTATGCTAAATTAAAGTAAACGATATTTTTAAAGAATTTCTAGCTGAGTATCAAAACGGATAATATTAGCTATTATTCATTACCCAAATCAGTAGCATTAAAATTCTGTAACCAAATATGTCTTGGTCCCAAAGTAAGTACGTACCTGATATGTATTTAAATAAATAATCACAAGATATTTTCCTTTGTTAATTTTCTTTTACTTTTTATTGACTTTTTTTTTACACCTTAGTGATACACACTAATACAGCCTTAATAAGTTATAGTTGCTGGCGAATGGAGTGGTCGGTTTAAATTTTGATTCAAGTGGCTCTTTCTTGGTAATTTCGGTGGAAACTTAATTTTCTTTCTTGCAGTAAGTAAATAGATTAGTGCCATTTTATTCTGAAGCCAGAGACTCTCAAATCACCATCCACTTTCAAGAGATTAAATAAAAAAACAAAACTTGTTTATGATTTTATATGGAGTATTCCTTAGAGTTGACTACTTTTATCGCATACTTAGGTTTTAAGTAGTTCAGTTTTCATGGAGGAAATAACAAATCGTCAAATATAAATGATGAATGACATGTGTTATGTGCCCTAAGAGTTATGCTCACGTGACTCTTGAAAGCGACCAATGGTAACAATTATTCCGAAACACCGAACATATCCTCCGGTGCATCTTAGGGATCCGTACTGGGACCTTTGTTGTTTTAATATTCATATATAATTTACCTAATGTTATAAAAGCGGAAAGAAAACCATTTACTGATGCTTTTAAAGTACTTATTAGACTATTGTCAAAAGAAACAACACATTATCAAAAGAAACAGCACTGACAGTCATATTCGGAAGATATTTGGAAATCAAAATCTAATAGAGAAAAATGTCATGTACTCTTCATTTGATCCCAAAACATTAAAGATGAATATTGATTACGCAACAAGGAAATCGAAACAGTAAATGAGGAATATGACGTAGGGGTTGACATTGATTATGTATTTAAAGTTGCCAATCACATTTTGATTGTTGTACCGAGAGTTAATGGAATGATTGGCTGGATGGTTAGGAATTCTATTTCAAGGGAGCCAAATGTTGTCTGAAAAATATATAAAACCCTAAGAAGACATCATATTGAATATTGTACCGAGGCCTGAGTTCCCGTATCAAGATGAAGAAATTAAGACTGATTGGTTGGTTGATTGGTTGGTTCGTTTTTATGGCATATCAACCATTGTAGGTTTATTTAACGCCAAATCCATTTTTATGTAAATAATCAGTTCTATATCAAACAAAAGTACACATTTTCTCAAAAACATTTCTATTTCAAACTATTCAGGTTATTCAAACAGTTCTAATTCAGCTAATTCAGTTTAGTATAAGTACAGATTTTGTTTACACAGTTAAATGTCAAAACAGTTCTATGTTAAACAAATCAGTTTAGTGTAAATACAGTTTCAATGTCAAAAGCAGTTCTATTTCAAATAATTCAGTTTAGCATAAGCGCGCAGTTTAAATGTAAGGACGGTTTAATTGTCAAAAACATTTCTATTTTAAGCAATTCAATTTAGTCAAACAGTTCAGTTTAGCATAAGTATGGCATTAGTTCTACTCAACGCATAGATAGGGTCCGATCAGGTGCTACTACGCCGGGCCAGAGTGGACCTGAGAGCAATGGCAATGAAGGGGTGATCCGTATTCCCCAAAGCCCCAGCATTACTTTAACTTCACCATCAGATTGTTTAATGTTATAATCAGGACACTCATGGGGGTGGTCTTACCCCTCTGCAGGGTGCAGCGAGTGTATTGTACAGCCCCAGCCGACTGAGCAAAATTAAGACTGAAGAGCGTACAAAGAAGAGTGATAAAAAAATGAATGAAATATTACAGTTACAAGGAGAGATCGGAGAAATTAGGTTTGATTTGGTTTCCTTTATTTGGTGATATTGCATATCAACTATTGTAGGTTATTTAAAACTAAATCCATTTTTATACATAAAACAGTTCTTTTTCAAACAATTCAGTTTAGCATAAGTGCACAGTTTATTTCTATTTGACCTATTGATAGGAACAAATCTGGAACTACCACACTTGGCCAGAATGGACCTGGAAACGATGGCACTTACTGGAGCCTTACTATCATATTGTTTAATGTCATATTATAACACTCGTTGGGGTTGGTCTTGTCCCTCTGCAGACTTAGCTTACAGGGGCAGAGAAATTAAGATTACCGACTTTACTAGAACGAAAAAATGCGAGGTAATCTAATTTAGAATTTTTAGATGAATAATGGAAGTTTTAATTATGGTGCACATTTTCAATATTTTTTCTCCAAATTGAAACTTATTGTAAAGACTGATTTCAAAAAGTGCTGCAAACCAATTTTTTTCTTTCTTTTTTCTTTGCTAATAGAATAATAAATGTTGTCTCATCAGATCAAAAACCACAATAATGTAAGAAAAACAAAGATAAAATTAGTTTCAGATGAAAATGGAAAGAAACGAATTCAAGCGAGCATTTTTTAAGAATTTTTGGATGTGTTACTTAAGAGGATTTGATATGTATATAGATATTGTATTAATAGTTTATATGTTATTCTTTCAACGTTTGGTGTGAGACTGTAATAAGAAATGGAGATGTCCAAGGAGGCATAGCAAACAAAATAAAAATAATGAATGACATAAAGTCGCTGTCAGATGCTTCAACCTCGGGTTTGAGCTGCAATAAAAAGGACGATTCTCTATTTCATTTCTGCTTGTAAAACTTAGGATGTACAAAACGTAAACAATTCATATAATTTACAAGAGACTGTGTTGGTAACTTAATATCTATTCGAAAAGGGATTCACCAGCTTGAGTTCTGAGGAAAGCCGTACACCCATCTAGGACATCTCGGGCGGTGTAATGGTTAGCAAGCTTAACTAGTAAACCTACACAAGTGAGTTCGAGTCTGATTGGGTGCCCCATTCATACGGCCTTGTTCTACATCTAAGCAAAAACCTTAGTAATTACAAGCCGTACACCCATCTAGGACATCTCGGCCTGTGTAATGGTTAGCAAGCTCAACTAGCAAACCTTCGCAAGTGAGTTCGAGTCTGATTGGGTGGCCAATTCGTACGGCCTTGTTCTACATCTAAGCAAAAGCCTTAGTAAATTACAATGTTTACACCCATCGTTTTATTCGTAAGGCTAGATTGACCTCTGCATTCTTGGAGCCTGTTGTAGACTGCTGTCTTAGGAGGAAAACCTTTTGGAGAAAAAGTTGTAAATGATTGAATAAAAACTCCAATGTAAAAATTGATAAATATTCATTTCTTTACACTAAGTGAAAAGTTTGCTAACAAGAAAAGATTTTGGAACTTATATAAATCAGAGGGTGAATTTCTTTACACAAAGCGAGAAGATTCTTGCATTAAAATGTAGCAGTTTTCATTTAGCCTAATCTAAAGTGACATATCTATGTAAACACTAACATATTCACTCGGTTTGAGATAGTTAAGCGATGTTGTAATAAAATTCATTCTCGTAAGAAAAGAATGTTAAATTTTCACCCCCCAAAAATAAAGGGGGATGTCCTCGTGGTGTAATGGTTAAAGCGATGGACTGCGGAGTCGTAGTACGCGAGTTCGTACTCCAGTCGCGCTATTACATTCACTTTCGGACAAATACCCTGGGGAAAGGTATGAACCCCCTTATCCTCCCAGCTATGGGTGAAATAGCACCACTACTGTTCTTCTCGGAACCTAAAAAGAGTTGATATGCCATTAAACAAAGAAACCAAACCACAACCAAGCAAATAAAAGAAACCGAACGGGTGAGTAAGTAGATATAAAATAATTGTATACTTATTGCAGAAAATATTTATATTTTTGCTATTTATAAGTTTGCGGTTTGCTGGGAATTAAACCAAAAAGTTGACGAATTAACTATGAATCTAATTGGTTGGTTTTTAAACAATCTAGGATGGAGTAAATTTCTTCAATTATTTTAGGTTTTGATCCATCATATTTTTCACGGCAAGTCACATATTGTCATCAGTGAAGTATCTCAGAATTTTAAAACAAGCCTGAAAGCGCTGACTGCTCAATAAAATCAAGCAATTCAGCCAAAAAAAAAAAAGAACCCTAAAATAAACAGCTTCTCGGGCCTATTTTTTGGAAAAAAAAAATGATCGCTTTTTAGTTTGGAAATCTGTTAATTTCATATAAGCCTGTCTAGGAGAAGGACAACACTGAATTCAAAATTAGTTGCAACATTTTTGACCGACAGGCAGTGAATAGCAAATGACTTGGAAAAGAGTAGGAAAAGAGAACAATGGATAACTGACTTAATCTTTCTGTAACAATTAGGTTAGAAAGAAAGAAGGAAAGAAAGAAAGACAAAGTAAATTAGTATTCAACTACGAACGTATTAATGTATTTTTCAAATATCTTAGTTATTTTTCAATGATTTCGTTACTAGATTAACCAGGTTCGATTCCTGGAAAAATTAATATTTTGAACGCCGATTTTCAAAGTAAACCGGTAGAATTTATCCATTTGAAAGATTCATCTTACACTGTTTCTCCTGGATAATCTTTCACGTTTGGCCTTGTGCCGAATACCATTTGTTCTCATACTGAATGAGAATAGCTTTTGGAAACATCTATATGCTTAGAGTAACTGTCATGGTCGTTGAAAATTGTATCAGTGTCCTGAGTTCGAACCGTGGACGAAGTTGTTTGCGTTTCACAATACGCTAATGCGCTTGGGAAAACCCATCTCTTCCTACCCTGTATAGGTAAATAGTCTGAAAGACATTTTTCTCTAACCTTGGTTAGACAACCGGTCTAGTAGAAGGAAAACCCTGAATTCAAACCGGCAAGACTCTACTTTAAAACTAACCTTGTGTTACACCTGGCAGAGGGTTTGCGTAATGTTTAGAGAAGATAGAGATGAGTATTTACTACTGACACCTGCAGTACATGTTCGGATCACATATTGGGGTCACATATTCGTTCCAACCTTGTTCATTAGTGACCCACTATTTTACAAGAAAAAAATTGGATATTTAAAGATGAAATGAAGATAGAATCTTTTGTATGTATTATCAACCCCTACGAAGATAAACATTACACCACCGACGCCTCATTTTCTTTTGTATAAAACTTGAAAACCTTACAGAAATCCAGTACAAGTTTAGAGTCCTGTTTCATAAAAAAATGAGAAATAATGAAAAGTTAAAAATATTCAAAATAAGGTTGGTAAGATTTCTTTGTTAGCGGTCGTGTCGATACTGTGGTATGGATGCACTACTTGGACGCTAACAAAACGACTGGAGCAATTACACAAGAATGTTGCGTGCAATATTGAACAAGTCCGAGAGGCAACACCCCACAAGGCACCAACTATACGGCCACAAACCTTCCATCACGAAAACTATCCAAGTGAATCGAACCAGACATGCAGGACGCTGCTGGAGAAGCAGGGACGAGCTCATAAGTGATGTACTCCTATGGACCACATATGGCTGAGCAAAAGCAGGGAGACCAACTTGAACACACATACAGCAGCTACGTGAGGATACGGGATGTAGCCCTGAAGACCTGCCAGAGGCGATGAACGATAGGGAGAAGTGGCGATAGAGGGTCAGGGATATCCGTGCTGGCGGCACGACATGATGATGATGATGATGATGGCATATCAGATTTCGTAGCCCATTTGACACAAAAGCCATTCTTGTAGACGGACAATAAAGATACTATTAAACCCTAAATTAGAGGACAGGGGTCCATACCTTTCCTAAACATATTAGTCCGAAAATAGGGTTTGAACTCACTTACTACGATGTCACAGTGTATTACGTTAGCCACAACATTAGAAGATCCATTCTTCAGAATAAGTAATGAGATTCAAGATGGATATTCCAGAGAAATTTAGCCCCGTCAAATGAGGCTGTAGAATACGCCGGCCGTTTTCCTGCAGTGGGTTAAGGGCTTACAACGAGTGTCTTAACCCACCTGAAGGTAAAACTCCAGTTCTTGAACTTTTGTGAATGTGGAGTTCACCTTCACTCTCATTACTCTCAGCTCTACTCTGACCCGGAATAGTAGTAGCTGTTAGGGTATATATATATATATATATATATATATATAGGGAATGGAAGCAAAATATGGAATATTTTTTTAAAAAGTTTCAGTGTAACCTTTTTAAAAAATTAGGCCAAATTTTTAAAAAACTCCACAAATCAAATTTTTTATGATTAGCTCACTTAGTCAAGATATTTTTATTAGAACTCAGCACGATATGAGTGAACAAGAAAAGAAATGACAAAGAATCTATGACTTGTTTTACGTCGAAACTAAGCAAAAAAACAAAAAATTAAAAACGAAATATCTAGAGTTTTTATAGCCACCATCAAACCAAGACATTAACCCTCTTGATTACGCTATATAAGGCGTTTTAGGAAACAAAACCTATGTAACTTCCCATCCAAATATTGGTAAACTTAAGACTGCTATTGAGGAGGAATTGAATAAAATGTCTGAATAATTTATTTTGAAAGCATCCAAGTTGTTTCAAAGACGTGTTGATACAATAATTGAAACACAAGGTGGCCATATTGAGTAAATTTTCTGTTTTGTGTCTATCTTCTTATTTTGTTGCTAATTATCTTTTGTGTCTATCTTCTTATTTTGTTGCTAATTATTTTCTACTTAGAATTAATGTTTTTTTATAATAAAGTCGTACACCAACTATACGGACACTTGCCCCCCATCACGAAAACTATACAAGTTAGACGAACCAGATACGCGGGACCCTGCTGGAGAAGCAAGGACGAGCTCATAAGCGATGTACTCCTATGGACCCCCACATATGGATGTGCAAAAGCAGGACGACCAGCACGAACTTACATACAGCAACTATGTGAGGACACAGGATGTAACCCTGAAGACCTGCCGGAGGCGATGAATGATTGGGAGAAGTGGCGAGAGAGGGTCAGGGATATCCGTGCTGGCGGCACGACATGATGATGATGATGATGATTATTCTAGAATGTTCCAAATTTTGCTTCCACACCAGTATATATTTATATTTACCAACCCCTCCGCTCGGGCAGGATATGACACAAGGTCGAGTTTTTAAGCGGAGTTTAACAGGTTTGAATTCAGAGTTTTCCTTCTCCTAGACTAGTTGCGTCAACAAGGCTGAAGAAGCTGGAGGGAGAATAAGGGGGTTTATACCTTTCCCAAGGGTATTTGCCCGAAGTTGAACATAATAGAGCGACTGGAGTACGAACTCGCGTACTACGATTCCGCAGCTCATCGCTTTAACCATTACACCACGAGGACACCAGTATATATATCTATATATCATCATCATCATCATGTCATTTCACATAGCACTAATACTCTTGGGAAAGGTATGAATCCAATTATTCTCCCTCCAGCTATGGGTAAATAGTAGGACAGACTAGGTTTTTCAGCCTTGGTGAGGCAACTAGTCTAGGAGAAGGAAATGTCTGAATTCAAACCTGTTAAACTCCGCTTAAAAATTGACCTTGTGTCATATCCTACTCGAGCGGAGGGGTTGGTAAATATGGTTATGAGAAGAAAGGCGGGCTTAGCTGAAAATATGGAACAAGGTAAATTCCCATGGTACACTCATAGACTGATGCACCGGAAGAGAGTGATCTCTGAACTGCATGACAGTTATTTCCGCGTGATGATGATCAAACATGCCAGTCCAAAGACGCTGGAAGTGGCATATTCCGGCCTGCCTAGCAATGAGAATAGATATTGAGTGGGCGAGTGAACTATTATATAACTCGGTGAAGACAGGAAGTCAGTGAGTTGGAGTCAAGATGTGGTAGGGAAAGCCAACACCCAGCAGAAGGGTCCCTCGGGACCCCCAGACGAGTTAGAGATCAGATGAGTTAGAGACAAGATGTGGTAGAGAAAGCCACACCCAGCAGAAGGGGACTTTGGGACCCCCGATTGAGTTGGAGATCAGATGAGTTAGAGACAAGATGTGGTAGAGAAAGCCACACCTAGCATAAGGGGCCCTCGGGACCCCCGATTGAGTTGGAGATCAGATGAGTTAATGACAAGATGCGGTAGAGAGGACATCATCGAGCAGAGAGCTGGACCCCCGGGCCTCCGGTTGAGCAGCCCTGGAGAACGAGAAAGACACAACGCTGATGGTCATAAGAGTGGGGGTCAATATGTTGCAATTCTTTTTGGTCTCCAACTTCCTCTCACTGTAAAACCTTGAGTAACCCTTTTCGAACCCTTCAATAAAGTGAGAGGTACATATTTTTCTAACAGACTGTGTAGCACGTCTTTATTCATTGCGTCAATATGTATTCAGCACGTATATATGCATATTTATAACGGTGACTATACATCACTTTGCTATTCATAGACTGTCATTTATTTTTACGTAGTAAAAGAAAATTTACCCTATTAGTTGAAGCTGTAGAATGCATCGACTGTTGCTCAGCAGAGGGAGTAATACCAGTGATGCTGGAGTTTTGGGGAATGCAAAGCATCCCTTCATTACCATAGCACCCAGGTCTACTCTGGCCCGGAGTGGTAGCACCTTATAGGATCCTATCTATGGGTCAAACTAAATTGCCTTCTTATGCTAAACTGAATTGTTTGAAATAGAACAGTTTTGGCATTTAACTAAGTGTAGACAAAACCTATACTTATACTAAACTATATTGTTTGAAATTGAACTGTTTGACTAAGCTGAATAGCTTGAAATAGAAATGTTTTTGGCAATTAAAATGCGCACTTATGCTAAGCTGAATTGTTTGAAATAGAACTGATTATTTGTAGAAAAATAGATTTGGCATTAAATAACCTACAAAGGTTGATATGCCATAAAAACCAACCAACAAACCAACATAAAATATGTATTATAATTAAGGAACCATAGCCAAAGTTATCGATGTTTGTGACCTGTATCATAACTAAGCAGACGACGATGTTAATGTTTGATATTGTTTTGTGTCTGTCAATTTTCAAAGATACGATTTTATCACAGTATCAAGCAGTGTGTAGCACGAGGGTAAAGTTCCTGTAGCATAATGTCTAAAGGACTGAACTGCGACCTTAAAGTAAGCAAGTTCGAACTCGTTACGCTGCTACGGTTAATTTCAGACAAATACGCTTGGGAAAGGCATGAGCCTTCTTATCTCTGGGTTAAATAGTATCATCTCTGTTCATCATGGATGAGTTTGGTTTTAAATAACACACAAGAGTTGATATGGCATTAAACAATACGAAACGAAAACAAATTTTACCTCGTATTGGTGCCCACACCTTACTGTAATAGTAAATAGTTAACATTTAAACATTGTTTTCTGAAGTGAATTACATTTTATATGTGTAGCCTTAAACAGTTGGATTGTTTGTGAATTCCTAATTAAACAGGGTCAGTCAAAATGGTCTGACACATTTGTACGTTTAATAAAAGAAAATAAAGAAGAGAAACAAAAAAGGGTTTTTAATTTCGAAAAGTACATATAATGCCATTCTGTTTCATTAGGTTTTGAAAATTAAATCAGTCAAATGGGATCCGTTATTGTCTACACACTGTAGAAGGCGTTCACGAAAATTGTCATTTCATGTTAAATGGCAGTAATTTCTGGACGAATTGCATCTTTAAGTTGTTCAATAGATTGAGGGCGATTACTGTATACCTTTGACTTGAGGTACCCCCAGAGAAAAAAATGTCAGGTGTGTCAGATCATTTTGCTTGACCCTGTATATCAGTAATAAAGAGTGTTTCTAAAAATTTGATATACTTCGGTTTGTTTTTGTTTCTTTTTGGTTAATGGCTTATCAACATTTGTGGATTATTTAATGCCAAAAATATGTTTGTTAAATAACAGTACCCGTAACCGGATGGATAGAGGGGTACATATTTTCCGGAAGTGTATTAATCTGAAAGTGAAGGTAATTGCGCAACTAGAGTTCGAACTCGCCTATTACAATGACAGTCTCCAGACATTAGCCACTACACCAACAAGACTCTCTCTTGAGATTGGTATATTTTTCTTTTAAAGAAATGTCTTTCACCGAGAGGAAAAAACATTTGAATATTTAACTATTTGACATTAATTGAACGAGAATTGTTTCAACAATTAGATCACGAAATGACAGAATTATCCAATTGGCTGGAGGCTGTAGAATAAACTGACTACATCTCTGCAGAAGGGTAATACCCCCACTTCCATTGCGTATCCCGGATACGACATTAAACAATCTAAAAGTGAGGTTCCAGTAATGCCCAAGCGTTGGGGATGGCAGGGTACCTGCTCATTGCCATCGCTCCCAGGTCCACTCTGGCCCGGAGTGGGAGCACCTGATAGGGTCCTATCAATAGGTCAAATAGAACTAAATTGAGTTCTCATGCAAAAATGAATTGTTTGAAATAGAATTGTTTTTGACATTAAAACTGTACTACACTTAACTGAATTGTTTGAAATAGAACTGTTTGTCTAAGCTAAAAAGCTTAAAATAGAAAAAAATTAACAATTATTCTGTGTACTCCTACTAAATTGAATTATTTTAAATAGAACTGTTTATATGTGTAAAATTAAATTTGGCATTAAATAACAAAGAAAGTTTTAAATCTAATTTTACACAAATAAACAGTTCTTTTTATACTAATTAAAATTAGCTTGAGTACACAGTTTAATTCTCAAAAACATTTCTATTTCAAGCTATTTAGCTTAGACAAACAGTTCTATTTAAAACAATGCAATATCGTATGAGTATAGTTTTTGTTTACACACAGTTAAATGTCAAAAACAGTTCTATTTCTATTTATTTTATTAGAACGCAGTTTAGTTTTTTTTTTACCCATAGATAGAACCCTATCAAGTGCTACCACTCCGGGCCAGAGTGGGTCTAGGAGCGATGGCAATGAAGAGATGCTCTGCATTCCCCAAACCTCTAGTATTTCTTGAACCTCAGCATCAGATTGTTTTGTGTCAAATACAGGACACTAGTTCGGGGAGTCTTACCCCTCTGCATAGATGCAGTCGGTATACTCTACAGCCCCAACCATCTGAGCAACTTAGGTATGGGTTAAAAAAATTATATGTACTGTTCTTCTATAATGATATCTTCTGCATTGAATAACCCACGAAGGTAGATATAATATTTAACAAAGTAACCGGAAACTGTTAATTTTTTTAATTAACTGGTAACATATTGATGAGCATCAGTTAATTCTTAACTTAGATTCCCCTCCAAAAAATGAAAGAGAGAGGGTCGTTTGACCCTATCAACCCTGTCAGTTAAAGAAAATCGGATATCACTGGCTCTTTAATAAGTGAATCTACAACGCTTTGTTCGATTAAAATACGTGTAGATATGAAGGGTTGATATTTTCTCTGCCGAGAATGGTAGAATGATGAATAGTGTATTCGAGTAATGGTTATCAGCAGAAACGAAAAATAAATGCATGTTCGCTAGTAATTCTCTTGCTATCGGCATGTGTTGCAGAGTAGCTAGCACCCATTCAGCACTTTCTTAGGAGGACTGGCTCATAGCCTTAAAATAGCCAGCAGTTAAGGACTTCCCAGTTGATTAATAAGTCGATATTAAATTGATTAATATTCGGACTGATCTTACTTCGTTTAACCCTCCTCTATTCCATGTAATTTATCTTGTTAATTGTTTGTAACATTGTACTGTGCTTTTTGTATGTATCCGTTAACAACGGATACTGGTGCTGAGTAAAATATATTAAGCACACATTCTTTTCTGTGCATTATTCAGCTCGACAATATAACAGCATGGTTTTGTTTTGTTTCTTTGTTTAATGGCATGTCAACCTAGGTAGGTTATTTAATTTCAAAGCCATTCTCCTAGAAGGACAGTAATGGTACTATTTAATCCATAGCTGGGAGGATAAGGGGGTTCATACATTTCCCAAGGGTGTTTGCCCGAAAGTGAACGTAATAGAGCGACTGGAGTTCGAACTCGCTTACTATGATTCCGCAGTCACAACAGTATGACTCGACTTTTTCCTTAGCCATGTGTCTTTGCTAGAATAAGAAAAAAAAACTCATGAAAAACAACATTCCCATAACTAGGTTGCAGGAATTATTTACTTTGTTAGTAATTGATAAATTGACATTGGGATATCTCCACATTTCCTAAAATTCAAGAACTAGAGTCACTATTCAATGTAGTTTCGTTACATTCTCAGGACCCCTTATATCTTTTAACGTGTGGGGCGAAGGTCTTATTCTAAAAGTGGAATCAACACTTCATTGCCATTACTTCCAGTTTCACTCTGATCCGAAGTGGTTTTACCTGTTAGTCCCATCTATGGATAAAATAGATTCATTTGGAATAATAATGTGTTTGCCTGCTTAAAAAGATTGTGAATAGAAATTTCTATATAGTAGATCAATGGTTTAATTTGGTTTCATGGTTTAATTGCATATGGATTTTCGTGGGTTATTCAATACCCGAACCAAACTTGTAGAAGAACATTAATGTTACAATTCAGCCAACAGCTGGAGGGAGAAGAACATTCATGCCTTTCTCAAGGGTATAAGTCCAAAAGTGAACGAAAGAGTGCGCCAGGAGTTCGAACTCACAATAACTCAGTCCAGCACATTCTTCACGGTAATAACTCAAAGTTTCATATGCTGTAAAATAAAGAAACCATCTCAAACCTACATTCTTTGTGTTAATTAGAGGCGTACTTAGAGGTTATTATCAAATAAAATCGGTTTTCCAAGTTCAAATATAGAACAAGGCTCTATGCGTTTCACTTTATTTACTCTTGGAAAGTCATAAATCTACGCACTCTCTCTAAGCAATTAGTAAATTGCTAGACACTCTGGATTCTTTAGCTTTAATCAGGCAACCAGTACGAGAGATCGAAAAGTCTAATCTCAAATCAACCACACTCCGTCTTATATAACATATGCCATGGATTTTCAGTTCGTTCCTGGTGACCCCGTGTGCTTGACAAGCTGTCACATTTTGATTAGTAAACAAGGCAGCACGATCAGGGCACTCAGGTCGAACAGGTGTGTAGTCGGAAGGAGATCACGTGATGAGATTTAAACAGAGTGCACAGAGGCAGTCGAGAGAGGGACATGCTACCGATCAGAGGCGTCTCTGTCGAGCTTGCAAGGGGGTGCAAGCGTTGGTAACCCCTGGCTCCTGGAAGAAGATATGGGAAGAAGAAGTCCTCTCTCTGAGTATATGTCTCTCCACCCATCTCTCAGACACACCACAGAAACATCAACCCTTTCGAGAATAAAGTGTGAGAGATATATATCTTTATAAAGAAGGGTGTTCGTTCGTTCATTGAAGCTCGTCATTTATGTCTAATTATGTTCCCACTTGTATATGTATGTAGCTCAACAACATCCGTTTAAAAAATGACCTCACGTCGTATCATTGGGTTGGATAAATACGTACATTTTTTTGAATGCTTATAAAATCTTCGATACTCGTGTGTGATGAATATCAAGGTTTCTCGGCATAGACTAATTCATTTGGTTTATTTTAGTTTATTTTTTGGCCTTTCTTTATCTTTGAAGTTGTGATTTGTTTAGATTACTTGCCGTCAATGCTGAAGACATTTGTTTTCACACATCAGATTTTATCAGTTTGGTCAGAAATAATTCTGATCGAAACACAACTAGGAAAACCTCCTCACCCGCTACAAAGAACGTGAATTGTTTGAGCACAAATGTTTTGCCAACTTTGAAAAATACAATACTTTACTTTTTTATCCTTGTTTTATTTAGTTTTTGTTCTTTTTTTGTTATTGCCAATCATTTTTATTTTCGTTTTTTTTTTATTCTTGTGTGATTTCCTTTTCCTCTTGAAATCTTGATGTCCAACGATTTCTTTCCTTTTTTTCCCCATCGACAGTTAATTCCATTTTCCATTGTTTTGTTCTCACTTGTTTTCTTCCTTATTCCATCCACATCACATTGTTCCCTACCCCGTCTGTCTTGAAATGGATAAATCCTTTTGGAGACATTTGGGTAGGGGAAAGGTGAAGTCACTTTATTTCTATTTTTATCTCATTTTTATTGCTTATTTATTTGATATATATTAACAGATTAAAAGCGGATTAGCCGATTTTTGTAAGAGATAATCCAAGATTCTTCGTAAGCTTGCAATACTTGGGCAAACAATTCGATATTTTGTTGAAAAGGCATCGCGGGAATTTTCAAGACAAACTTTATGATGACATACACAACTAGACATAAACGAACCCTTCCACTGTATATATATATACATATATATATATATATATATATATATATATATATATATATATGATTTTATTGTCCTGACGGAATTAATTCCCGACTCTAGTTTAACTGGACTGAATAATACACACACACACACACACACACACACACACACACACACACACACATATATATATATATATATATATATATATATATATATATTTGTATTATTCAGTCCAGTTAAACCGGATTCGGGAATAATTCCGGCAGGAGAACAAAATCATTCAACTATGAACATTTAAATTTTCCTCTAAAGAGTTCAAAGTAACTGAAATCACAGAGCAATAATTCTTTTAAGAAAAAAAACCCGGTCACATTAGGATTATAAGTGTCATTCAATAAAAGGCTTTTTACAAAACGAAAAATTGTTTTCAGAATTTTTTCTATGAATATAAACTATATATAATATTTAGAATCGTTTAATGGCCAAAATTATTTTAATCTTATGAAAAAAATTGTTTTGAGGCTATTCAATTTGGTGGCAATCAAACGGACTGCTTTTGGCTTGAAGAGATATTTTTCATCAAATGTTTGGTGACTAAGCAAACCAAACCATGCCAAATTTACTGAAGAATATGGAGAAGCATTATTTTATTTTAAAAAATGATTACAAATAGACTTTCCGTTAAAGAAAATATTCTGGGCAAAGCAGTCAATAAAAGAGGGCTGTGAAGAAGCTCAGTTTATGATGAGACACCAAAGGATCCATCATTACTGATTTTATTTGAAAAGGTTCACCTATAAGTAAAGCTTCCGATTGCCAAACCCTTAAAAAATAATTCGCCTTAATTATTTTAATAACCCTTGTATATAATATAGTTCAAAGAGCTCATAATCTGATAATCACATAGGCAGGTACCCAGAACCAGTGATTGCTTTTATATATATATATATATATATATATATATATATATATATATATATATATATATCCCATCTCACAAAGTATCCAAGTATGACGAATGAACATGACATGTTCTGTGGGAGAAGTAAGGACAAAATCATAACCTATGTTCTCCTATGGACTCGTCTACATAGAAACATTGACTTGTTCCTGGGAGCCTTCCTCCCAAGCAATACCTACTTGGCATTGCTGAGTTAATCGACTGGCGCCTCAGGGAACTCAAAAATGGAGAATACTGACGGGATCAATCAATTTATGTGAGGGCCGTGCATGAATCACGATTCGTGTGTAACCTCCCACAATAAAAGGGCCTTGAATCAAACCCATCCGGCTGAGAGGTCAGATAAATATCCTGTATATAGACATATTGGCTGACCTGTAAAAATTTACATTCATCAACTATGTTAAGACACTGGACGCTATGTAGCACATTACGGCACATTAACAATCACAGAACACTTCCCTAACTTACACAGACACACACACACACGCGCGCGTGCGCGCACAAAACACACGCACACACACACCCACACACTGATTCAATGAAGACTACCAATAGAGTTTACACTATATCAACTAGACACAGAAACACAGACACATACGCACGTACACACGCGCACACACACACAGATACATAGAAAGAAGTAAATAGAAGGAAGTTAAATTTTAAAGCACAACAACGTTAGACAGAACTAAACTATACACATACAGAGAAAGACTTCCCCAAATTTAATGTGAATATCTTCTATTAACAAAGTGCTATTCATAATTAGCAAGTCAAATTATAAATGCCAAAACGTTTCACCAGTAAACAAAATTTTGCTTTTCAACAGAAAAATTACGCTGTACCGAGCAAAAGTCTTCCGATCCTTTACATGTTAGCTGGTTGCATTTTATGACATAACAACCCTTGTAGGTTATCCAAAGTCAAATCTGTTTTTTTAATATAAATATGTATATTAAATATATACAGGGTGTCGAAGCAAAATATGGAATGGTTTTCAAAACGTTTCTAAGTTTGATTTGTCTATTTTCTGAAAAAACAAAAAACTCGATAAATCTAAATTTTTATGATTGGTTCTATTATTCAAACTTTTATCATTAAAATTCAGCCCAATATGAGTGAGCAATAAAAGAAACGATAAAGAATCTAACTTGCTTAACGCTGAAACTAAGCCAAAATATTCGAAATAATTGGTGTTTCTTCATGGCCGCAATCAATTCCAGACATTAACCCCCTTGATTACGCTATATGGGGCGTTTTAGAAAGCAAAACCAATGCATCTTTCCGTCCAAATATTGATTCGCTTAACACTGCTATTGAAGAATTTATTTTGAAGGCATGCAAATAATCTCGAAAACACGTTGTTACACTCATTGAAACAAATTGTGGCCATATTGAGTAAATTTACTGTTTTGTGTCTTTCTTCTTATTTTGTCGTTGATTTTTTTTAAAATTAAAATTAATCTTGTTTTATAACAGAGTCGTCTATCATACAAGAATATTCTAATTTTGCTTCCGCACCCTATATGGTTCGTCATAGAATAGTTTTTTTTTGTATCTTAAACAAACTAAAGTTCATTTGTTTATATATATTAAATGGTTTCAAGAATTTCTATCAAACACTAATAATTCTGTTAAATATGAATGATTTGTTTGTAGGGGATTGTAAATTAAGTAAAGTTGGCGACCATAGTCGAGGGTGACCAGAAGATCCCCTTTTCAATAGCTACTACGCCGAGGTGTAGGGGAGGATGCTACTCCTTTCTCTGGATTGCTTTACTTTACTCTTGATACCTACCTTATATTGCTGAGTTTTAAGCAAGGAGGTATCAAGTACCATTTTTAAATTCTTTTGTATGACGCAACCTGGAGTTCAACCCAGGTATCCCGGACCATTGGCGCACACTCTACCCACTAGGCTAATAATAAACCCTTAAAAATGGATTACAGATAGCAAAAAGATTTTGATATAGGTTTCTTGGTGAAATTCGGTTTTTAGTCGAGATTTATTGGACGGGTCAGTAATAATAGTATTTCAACTTTTTTTAGTTTATCATCCAGACACCTAATCTCATTTTACACGTAATTAAAAAAAGAGATGTGGGAAGCCCTCTTGGTGTAGTGGCTGACGTGGTGGCATATGAAAAGAGTTCGAACTCCTGTCGCGTTTTTGAAAGTAATAACCTTGGAAAAGATATGAACTGGCTTTATCACCCCAGCTATGGGCTACATATTACCGTTGCAAATCTTCTACAATGATAGTTTTGGCATTAATTAATCCACAACAGTTGATATGCCATTAAACAAAGAAGATAGAAAAAACACACGATATCAGAACATAGATAGATAGATAGATACTTACTGAGTCAAGAACTAGCCTACTATAGTTTCAGGGTACCTAATATATATATATAAACTGAATAAAGCACGTAGACACTAGTACAATTTCTCTCTCTCTCTCTCTCTCTCTCTCACTCTCTCTCTTATATATATATATATATATATATATATATATGAAAGAGAGATAAAGGATTTAGACCTCACACTACATATATTTTTTGTTTAAAAAACAAGAAATTTAGAAATAGACATTTGTCACGCCAGGTATATTTTGAATTAAATAGTCGTGCATTGAGCATTTTTTCCTTGGATATTTATACTCTTCATTTACTTTATATGTATATATATATATATATTTATTTATTTATTGTTATCCACAGACAGACTGTTTTGTTCTATCAGAACTCTTCAGTGTGGCTAGACACGCAGGACGCTCGAAGCCGGGATCGGAACCCGTCCAACTTTACGTTAGACTAAGTTTCAGACCTCTCGGCCACCAACCGGACCACGTTGGCTAAGGGAATTTTAAGGTATTTTATTTAGCAACAGCATCAGCAGTCTTTATTTACATTTTTTATACCCTATCGGCTACCAGAGTGCTCAATTCTTTCGAAGAGCTTTGCATTACGCTAGCGGCTGCCGACAAGTGTGTAATATCTATATATTCCGGCCCATTGGTCTCGTGAGTTGCGTGTTCACCAATGGCCCGGGAGACCGGGGTTTAATCCAAGGTCGAGTCATCCCAAAGACTAAAAAAATTGTACTTGATACCTCCTTGCTTAGCACTCAGCATTATAAGGTACGTATCAAGGATAAAGCGGAGCAATCGTGGGAAAGGATTAGTGCCCTTCCCTAAAACTCGTAGCTGTTGAAAAAAGAAACCTTCGGTTTGCCCTCCACTACGGTTACCAACTTTATATATATATATATATATATATATATATATATATATATATATATATGCGTGTGTGTGTGTGTGTGTGTGTGTGCGCGCGTGGGTGGGTATTGTTGAGTCTAATTCCCCACCAAACGTATTTTTTGAATGATCAAATTTTTCTATTTATCATTGGTAACTATGAAATCCTTTACCAATAGGATCTCTAGTTTGAAAGTTGATTTCTATAACGTTGCGGTCTTTTGAGCTGACGCAGACAATTCTGTTGCACGTGTCTGCCTACGCAACACGCCTTCTTCGAACCCTCCGTTTGTTCCCTCCACACTACTTTTATACATCTGGCATGGTCTCATTTACATAGGAACGGCGAGAGTCTGCTTTACTCACGCGGGATAATCAAATACAAAAGCGACTGTTTGTTCTCATTTTAGCTTTTTTTTGTTAAACGACTGAACCCTACAAAATGTGCCCCCACACTAGTCAGGTAAGTTTACGGTTTTCTCTTCATGATCATTAAAGGCTTCGGTTATATTGGCAAACCAATTGCTTTCGAGTTTTTTCATTAAACAGAAGAAGAGTCATGGGTAGCTCTTAGGACATCCCAGCTTGGGATGCAAACAGGTTTTAAATAAACCACGAAAATTATTTCCTTTCAAAATCAAATGAAGACCTAAAACATTTTTGTATGACATGATCTTTCTTAAAATTCCAAGTCTACAGAAATTTTAAATTGATAAAAAGATTTTAAAAAGCGACACGTTTTCATGTGAAAAATCTTCCCTCATACGTAAAATGAAAAATGCATAGAAACTAAAGTATTTTTCAAACTGCAAAGCTTTACATTTTTACTTTAAGAAGAAAAAAGGAATAATTTTCTACGATGATCCTGTGTATATACAAAAATTATACTAAACTGAATTGTTTGAAACTTATCAAAATGACTTCATTGGGCGTTAGATGACCCGAAAGGGTTGACATTCCGGAAAACAAAGCGAGCAAGCAAGCAACTAGCCAACTAAAATATGGAAATCTCATGGAGAAAGAGGAGAAAATAGAAAAGAAAAAAAAATTCATGAGAGAGAGAGAGAGAGAGAGAGAGAGAGAGAGGGGAGAGAGAGAAAAGGTAGAAAACCCCCCAAAATAGCCAGGTATAAAGTATATGAACTAAGAGAGGCAGCACACACACTCACACACACAGACAAACACACACACACACACACACACACACACACACACACACACACATATATATATATATATATATATATATATATATATACAGAGGAAGAGAGACAGTAAAAATAGAAAGAAAAAAGGAAGAGAACGAGATTAGATTGAATGAATGTTACTTCATATATTTAACAATTCATCGCTAAAAAAAAACAAACCCCAAAATCAACAACAATAACAAAAAAAAAGAAATAACAAAGAAAAAACAATAAATATATGATGTATATGCATTATAAAACACAATTCTTACTAAATTGTTAGTAGTCGTTAGTTAGTAGCCCGTCTTACACACACACACACTCACACACGCACACGTATATATATATATATATATATAAGAGAGAGAGAGAGAGAGAGAGAGATAGAGAGAGAGATAAAGGGATTGTGTATGTTTGTGTTTACAATTTAGAAAAATGTTCTTGTAATAAAAAGTTGATTGGCTCAGTCGGTTGGGGTAGTAGAATACATCGATTGCATCTTTGCAGAGGGATAAGATTCTCCCACCGAGTGTTCTAGATATAACATTAAACAATCTGATGACTGGGCTCCACTAATGCTTGAGCTTTGAGGAATGAGGAATACCACTTTATTGCCATCGTTCCCAAGTCCACTCTGGCGTAGATAAGGTCCTATCTATGGTTTAAATAGATCTAAACCTTGTGCTTATGCTAAACAGTTTTTGTATGCTAAACTGAATTGTTTGAAACAGAACAGATTTCGACATAGAAACTGTGTACTTAAGCTAGACTGAATTGTTTTAAACAGAACTGTTTTGACATTTAACTGTGTATATACAAAAATTATACTAAACTGAATTGTCTGAAACTTATCAAAATGACTTCATTGGGCGTTAGATGACCCGGAAGGGTTGATATTCCGTTAAACAAAGTGAGCAAGCAAGGAAGAAACCAGCCAACTAAAATATGGAAATTTCATGGTGAAAGAGGAGAAAATAGAAAAGAAAAAAAAATTCATGAGAGATAGAGAGTGAGAGAGAGAGAGAGAAAGAGAGAGAGAGAGAGAGAGAGAAAAGGTAGAAAACCCCCAAAGATAGCAAGGTATAAAGTATATGAACCAAGAGAGACAGCACACAGACACATACAGAGACACACACACACACACACACACAAATGCATATATATATATATATATATATACACACAGAGGAAGAGAGACAGTAAAAATAGAGAGAAAAAGGGAAGAGAACGAGATTAGATTGAATGAATGCTACTTCATATATCTAACAATTCATCGCTAGAAAAAAACCTTGCTTTTAAATAACTGTAAATAGGTCACTAAGGATAATTAAATTAGATTTCTCTAACTAAATATATAACATCTATTAATTCAGTTTAGTTATTTACATTGTTACCGTAGGTGTTGTCAACTTTGGTTACAATAAAAAAGAACTATATGATCGCTATAAGACATGCAATGCAGAGCCAGGTAGAATCAATTTTGCAACGTAGATAAAACATTAAACACAGATCCTATTCAACATTTAACTTTACTATAAGAAGGAAAAATATTTGTCATTTTGTTTTATTATCATCATTATTGTATTTGGAAGGTATTTTTTGTATTTACTAACCACACCACATAAGCAGGATGTGACACAAAGTGTACTTTTTAAGTAGAGTTTAACAATATATTCAATGATGTTTTTAGTGAAAATCAATCACCATAGCAAATTCAAAAAACCTTGTCAGACCTACGATTTACCAATAGCTGACAAGAGAATAACTGGATTCCTAACTTTCCGAAAATTATGCAAAATGTAATCAGCTTCTTCGAGGATTTGAGTTGTATACTCACAACCATAGCCATAATCATATCATAATCACAATTATATCTCAATCCAACGGCACATGTACAAATTCAAATACACGGAAATACATAACACATTAAGAGGCGAACTCACTGTTGTTCAGGTACGAACGTTTATTAACTTCTTGACTTCTGAGTTCGGTTCTTCGACACGAGGAGAGAGAGAGACACAATTCTTAAAAGTCTTTCGTATCATACTGTGCTAACAAAACTCAAACACTTGGCACATCTCTTGGAATTTTAGATCTCCTTTCATCTTCGCTGGTTGGGACCCGAAAAACTTAACCGTGTGCCTTAACGGTCGAAACCAAAACTTCTCAACAACATGGTCGGAACTTCTACTGTCCATCTACGTGGCCCAAGTCGACTACCAACTCGACCGGTCCCCATTCGACCACCAACTGGGCTGTTCCCCAGTAAACTACCGACTCGACTGACCCACAGCCGAGACCCAACTCGACTGGCCCACAGTCGAGACTCAACTGACGTCTTTTTCAAAATCTCCAAATTCTCAGCACATCGTTTCCAGGCATGACGTCATTCATACATCTGCACTTTTTCTATCTGGGGTTTATTATGAACATTGTGATTGTCCTCTGCGCACGAGCGTAAACTGTACCCAGTGTCTGTGCACCTGAACTAAGAGCCGAATAGTTCAAAGCCAAACCAAACTGAATAATAAAATATAATTAACGAAAAATGATTTATATAAAAAAATCATTCCGTAATTATATAACATTTGAAGACTACTGTAATATGATTATGGATTCTAAATAATAATAATTTCAGTTAATTATCTTATTTTAGTGATTAACTGTGTGCTAGTCAAAAATTCAGTTTTAGCTTCATAAGTACAAGTTAGCGTTGGAAAGATCAGGTAGGAGGAACGTGGTTGTATTCGATGTCAGCTCCTGTCAATATATGAAATAGACAGTTTTATTTTGAAATCGGTTGTGTTAGATGTTGAAATAGACATTGGGATGCATGTCAGCTGATGTTAGAATGACAAGAATCTGAACATTTTATAATTACGCGTTATTATCAGATTGATTAAGAGAATAAGTAGCAGAATATATAAAAGAATAGTTTTAAGGTGCAAAGGAAATTGAAGTAAGTTGGAGGCAGTCGATCTGTTAGTCGGTGATTTAGACAGTTCCGGTTCGAGTTCCAGTGGCAGTTGGACGACAAGCAGTCTTTTAGGGTGAGGTTTGGTCGATGTTATGACGAAATTATGTTCAAAGGAACTGACGCAATTCTTTTATACTATTCTTTATCGTTTCGTAACGACGACGACTGTGAAAACAATAGCGGGAATAAACTTTCGCTTACAGAAACAATTGACTCCGTCATCTACTTCCATGAGTGATAACCTTCATATTTGGTGTCGCAGTGTTACATGGGTTCCTTCGACGATAAATATTACATCACCGGTATTTCCTATATGTGAAATTTTGTTCAAATGCTTACTCTAACAGGTTTATACTTATGTAAACTTCTCGAGTTTCACCTTCAATTACAACAATGCTCGCCGCATCATTGCCTCGGGCGTTGCTGTGATTTCATTATGGATAATCTTGTTCAGTTCGTCAGGTGTTTTCGGTCGCCGTTCAAATACTTGAGCATTAAGTGTCCACAGAGGAAATAAGCGCAGAGGGTTCGATCTAATGAAGAAGTCAACAAAGAGATATACCCTCGTAGTGAGATGAGGTTGTCTTGAAAACGCATGATATTCAGAATTCTACATCCTAATGGCAACTGAAATAGCATAAGAGTTGCTGCTCAAGAACACCATTCCAACCTATTTGTGTACAAATCCCAAGAGCGATAGGAGCCTTCTATCATGTCTGAAAGGGACACAATGTTCAATGAGTGAGATCGGAGATGCGCCGCTGTACAACTCATGCTCTCTACCGATCCAAGTTATGACAACTAGAACCAACACTGGATTGCCACGAATAACAGGGACGTGCCCAGGGCGATGAAGACAAAGTTTCCGGCGACGGTGATAGTTTTTGGTGTGGTTTCAAGTGAGGGCCACATCGTGCCACATCACATTTTAGAAGTCGGCTTGAAAGTCAACACCAAAGTGTACCAGGATGTGCTGAAGAGTGTGGTGATCGTCAGGTGCAATCAGGTGGCCAGTGGCAGACCCTGGGTGTGGCAGCAGGACTCTGCCCGGCCCCCGAGTCCAAAGAGACCCAGGCTTGGCTTCAGAAGGAGTGCTACTAATTTGTACCCTTCTCTCATTGGCTCCCCTCCTCCCCTGGCATGAACCCGCTGGACTACTTCGTTTGGTCATACGTCGAGAACATCACCAACATGACCTCCCACAACACCAAAGCCAGCCTGATTACCGCCATTCGCCGAGTATTCACCGAGCTCCCAGATCCGTATTGAGGCGATGATTGAGGCTGAAGGCGGCTACATTGAATAGATGTCAGCTCTACTACATAATCAAGTTACCTGAATTGAATTTTTCAAGAAATGTTTTAAAATAAAGCTGTAGTGTTGGTTTCTTTAGGACGACAATTTTATCGCTCCACCCTGAATTTAACAATAGTAGCGCCTGAACAGTGGCAATTCTATAATCTCGTACACATTTTGTAGACCCCGGTATTTTACACAGTTTTTGGCAGGTGTACATTTAAAGAGATGGTATCAGTGTATTTAACGGTGTTTACTGAGGTTCGGAGTGAGTTATCGAGTGGTAACAAAGTTGCGAAAGACGTTAATCGTTCTCTTTGTCACGTGTTAATAAACTGGCTTAGCTTAAGCGACCTTACTACGACGAGTTTTACGTGGTACCGTGCTATTCCTGTTCAGTTGTAGCCACGAGGACAAATAACTGAGTGCCTTGTAGTCCGAGGAATGTGTGAGGGATAGCTGCTTTAACCTGCAATATTAGGTGTGGGTCTTCGAAGAGTGTTTTTTACCTGTCTTTTATGCGAAGGGTGGTCGTTTTTTGTCGTTTTTTGTTTTCCTAAGACGCAAGAAGGTTTGGTTTCTTTGTTTAATGGCATATCAACATTTGTAGGTTATTTAATTCCAAAGCCATTCTCATAGATGAACAGTAGTGGTACTATTAAACCTATAGCTGGGAGGATAAGGGGGTTCATACCTTTTCCAAAGGTATTTGTCAGAATGTAGACGTTATAGCATGACTGGAGTACGAACTCACGTACTACGATTCCGCAGTCCATCGCTTTAACCATTACACCACGAGGACACCCGCGAAGCAAGAATGTTCATGACTTCTTTCTAGATGCAATATATTTCTCTCATCACGATAAGACTCACCAACATCAACGCAAGTAATTTCAGTTTTAATTTTATTATTATTCAGTTAATAATCAAGATACGATTGATTTTTGAACAGTGAGAGAGAGAGAGAGAGAGAGAGGTGGGGGCTGACATTCTGTATTTCTCGTAGCTCGTTTCTAATATCAACAACTAAACTCATCGATTTGAGAGGTAAAACTTTTTTGATTGTCCGGGTTGCTGGTCGGAAACCATGTCTTTCACTCTGTCGATTGACCATTTTCTCTCACGGCCGAATCCTAATTGACCTCGAATCCTCTTTGACTTGTCATCCAAGCGGTATCCCCTTACCATCACCAAAATTTTCAACCGGAACTTCAAAGGATGCCCACTACACAATCCAAAATTTGTTGCTTATTTTGTGTGCGTGAGGGTGGGTGAGACTGGAAAACTGCCATCCCCACCAACTTAATGTAAAAATATTAGTGATCATTTCTTTTACAAAAAGTCCTAACAATAAAAATATATTTGTTTAAATCTATTTCATCATCATCATCATATCGTGCTGGCAGCACGGATATCCCTGACCCTCTCTCGCCACTCCTCCCTATCGTTCATCGCCCTAGGTAGGTCTTCAGGACAACAACCTGTATCCTCACATAGCTGCTGAATGTACGTTCGTGCTGGTCGTCCTGCTTTTGCGCGGCCATGTGTGGGGATCCATAAGAGTACATCTCTTATGAGTTCATCTCTGCTTCTCCAGCAATGTCCTGCATGTCTGGTTCGCCTAACTTGAATAGTTTTCGTGATAGGGGGCAGGTGGCCGTACAGTTGGTGTCTTGTGGAGTGTTGCTGCCAGGACTTGTTCAGGATTGCACGCAGCATTCTTGTGTAATTGCCATCTAGTTTCTTCTCCAGCCGTTTTGTTCACAGCCCAATCGGCTAGGGCTGTAGAACACACCGATTGCTTCTCTGCAGAAGGGGCAAGACTCCCCTAACGAGAGTCCTGAATATGACATTAAACAATCTGACAGTTTGGCACTTGTAATGTTGGAGGTTTGGGGAATGCAAAGAATCCCTCCATTGCCATCGTTCCAAGATCTTCTCTGACATGGAGTGGTAGCACATATGGGTCAAATAGAAATGTTCGACAGTTAAAAATGACTTATGCTAAATTGAATTATTATAAATATAACTATTTCATCATTTAACAGTGTCTAAACAAATGACGGATGTTTGATTGAATTGTGAGAGATACATAATAATGCTTGGAAGATTTAAAACTTGGACGTTTGTTTACAAACCATATATATCTAATGTATATGTACAAACCGGATTTGGCATTAAATAACCAACAATGGTTGATATGCCATAAAACCGAACCAAACCAAACTTGTATCTATCTACCAAACCCATTCAAATACGGAATCTTCCTCCTCCTAAACTAGTAGCTTCAACAACGCTAAAGAACGTAGTCTGCAGTAATATTTACCCATAGCTGGAAGGAAAGCAAATCGATTCATTTCTTTCGTAAGAGCAAGGGCACAAAGTGAAATACATACACCTTGGTTCACGATTTGAACTCGGGTCACCGAATCCATTTTCTACAATAACCAGTACGCTTAGCGCGCCCCTGTCACACTAATTTTTATGACTTGATTTTACAGTGACAGCATAAGATATTCAAGGATATAAGTTATTTTGAAAGGTGACTGTGGTGTAATGGTTATCGTCGAAGAAAATGGACACGGCGACACGAGTTCAAATCCTAGACGAGACTGATTGCATTTCACATAGCACTAATACCCTTGGGAAAGGTATGAATTCAATTATTCTCTCTCCAGCTATAGATAAATAGTAGGACAGACTGATTTCTTCTGCCTTGGTAAGGCAACTAGTCTAGGAGAAAGAAAACTCTGAATTCAAACCTGTTAAACTCCACTTAAAAATTGACCTTGTGTCATATCCTGCCCGAGCGGAGGGGTTGGTAAATATGGATATAACAAGTTGTTTTCTTCTGTCTTTGTTCTCTTTTAGAGAAACCGTTACCGAACCTGGAATGGGCTGTCGAGCACCGAAAGACTGGGTTGGTCAGACGAGCTGTTAAGAAACAAGAATGAGAGAGAGAGGGGGGAAGAGAGAGAGAGAGGGGAGAGAATGAGTGAGAGAGGGGAGAAAGAGAGAGAGAGGATATCCTAAACACAAAAGAAAATAATACCTTTATATCTAGGAAGTCATGTCACCAGGAATACCAATTACTCCAAAGAAAAATTTTAAGAAAATAGTTCTTCCGGTTGGCTTTCTCCCACAGACAACTACGCTCACAAAAAGCGTAAAGATTGTCGGTCGATATGGGACTGTAGGTGATTGGGTGTTGATTGTATATGTCCGGTTTTTGTTCGAGTGACGGTCGGACAACATTTCTGGCAATATCCCCATAGTTGACTATATCATCTGCAAAAGAATTGAAACTACACCCTAAAAAGGGGTTATCATGAGTATTTATTTGACAAAACCTCCTTCACAGACAGGATATGACACATGATCAATTTTCTTGCGGAATTTTGCGGCTTGAAATTCTAATATTTCCTTCTTGACTGGTTTCCCAACCAATGTTATAAATCTAATCTTCTAAGGAATTTACCCAGAGCTTTCCAGGGATGACGAAATAAATTCATACTTTTTCCAAGAGGATCCGAACGCGGGTTACCGATTCCATTTTCCAAGACGAGAACCGTTGATCCCTCATATAGGAATATTGGGTATGACACTAAACTATATCCAGTGTTAAGGGTCTACTTCGGGAGCTCTGATAAGCATTGATTACTCATTCATTTCCAATACTCCACCTGGTATAATAGTACATATAATGGTCTCACGTATGTGGCAAATACATAAGTTTCAAAATTATCACCATTGGATGGGAATGCTCACTACGATTTAATTGTTTGAGAACAAATGCTTATTATCAAATCAGAACACTTAAATGAAACCATATAATCGGGTGGGGGGGTCCTCGTGGCGCAGTGGTTATCGATTTGGACTCTGACATGGTTGTGATGTGTTGCATAATGACGTTCACTTTCAAACTAATGCTCTTCGGAAAGGCATGAATCCCACAATACTTACAGCCATGTGTTTATTAGTACCACTACTGTTCTTCTAAAAGAAATGCCTTTGATATTATATTGTATAGAACAGAAAAACAACAACGATGATGGATAAAAGTATAATCTGCTTCTTTTATTTTTCAATTATTACCCGAGATGTGTGAATTAGTTGAGTAAGAACGAGTCAGAGTGGCTGAAATGCACACACATAGAGGTGACGACGTGTTTTTTTTTTTTTTTTTTGTGAAACTTCACTTTATTTCTGCTTTATTTTCCGGGGTCGAAATCCTCTCAGGTTTATATAATTTTCTGGACGCCCACGCAATCCCCGTGGTAACTCCTCCCGCCTACGTGTTGTACGTATACACGACACCTGTCTACTATGCCACACGCGAAACTTACGCGGCACTTCCACTGAGGAAATACTTGCATCCTGTTGACTTTAGAAAACAGCTGTACTTTTAGTTGTTCTTCTGTTTCCAGCGCCCGAGTTTTCTAGCATGTCCACCACGTAATCTACGCGGCATTTCTACTGGGGCATCTGCGTCCTGTTTACTATTTCCTGTTATGCCACTCTCGAAATTTACGTGGCATAACAAACGGGATCTTCAAGTCAGTATTCAAAAATTAAATACGTGGTTCCATCAATATGTTTCCAGACTTTTTTGTACAGGCATCTAAAATTGTTGTAGACTCTTGAAAATCCAGTATGTTATTACTATACATCATATGAGATAACTGGCCAATTTTTATGATTTCAGATTCAAATGGACAGCTACAGCAGCAATTGGAATACACTCAACTAAAGCCTGATTGTAACAGCTGGTGAATTTCAAAAATGCAATCTGGACTTTAGAAGAACGACATGCAATAAAATTGTGTTTTAAACATGGAAAAAATGCCATGCGATGAAAGCTTGATCTACTGCTATGACCCAGACACCAAGAGACAGAGTTCCCTGTGAAAGCGTGCTGGCACTCCCAGACCCAAGAAGGCCATATAGAGCAAATCAACCCACAAACTTTTGATGATCCCTTTTTTTTTGACAGCACTGTCATGATCAACAAGGGATACTATGTTGAGGTTTTAAGAGAGTTTAGGAAGATAAAGCCCTATCTATGTTAAATAGAAAAAAAAACTGTGTGCAAACAAATGACTGATGTTAAATTTTAACTGTTATATAGCAATGCTTGAAACCGTTTAACTGTATTCAAAAAATAGCTCAGTTTCTTTTAAGAATGTTATCAACAAAATATGTTTACAAATCATGTATGTATTTGATATATAAGAGGTCGCAATATATATGGGACCTGTGTAACTGAAAATAACTCTACTGATCATAATGTTGTGTTCTTTTTTTTATCCAGATTTGAAAATATGGAGCGAGCTCAAGCATATGGAACAAAAAAAATTTAGTTCCTCATAAAAGCAGTCTACGACGTCTTACCAAAACCAGTCATCTTTCATGCTTTGGGGTTAACCACATTCGACTGATGCAGAGAATGTAGGAAAACTGCCAGCCTCAAACATATTCTCACTGGATGTGAGTGCACTCTAAGAAGCTTCACTTGGAGACAAAACGAAGTCCTGGAGATTTTTGCTGATGCTTCGAAAATATGTCGTGAGACTGCCAATAAAACTGTAAATGTTATCATGTATAGAGCAATTCAGTTTGGTCAAGAAGGAAATATTTCGAAACTTGCAAATAAAAATATGCGTAAACCATCATTGCTGGAGGTGCCCGTGGTGTAGTCGTTATCGTCGTAGGAAATGGACACGGCGACACGAGTTCAAATCCTGGACGAGACTGATTGCATTTCACATAGCACTAATATCCTTGGGGAAGGTATGAATCCAATTATTCTGCCTCCAGCTATGGGTAAATAGCAGGACAGACTAGGTTCTTCAGCCTTGGTTAGGCAACTAGTCTAGGAGAGGGAAACTCTGAATTCAAACCTTTTAAACTCCGCTTAAAAATTGACCTTGTGTCATATCCTGCCCGAGCGGAGGGGTTGGTAAATAGTATCATTGCTTGAGGGCTGCACGGACTGGTACGTCGCAACCGATTTAAAACATAACTTCATATTTCCAACTGAAATAACGTTAACGACAAAGCGTCCAGATATTGCTATTTGGTCTGTTAAAGTAAAAATAAATTTCGTTATTGAGTTAACGGTCCTTTTTAAAGAAAATTTCGACTGGGCATCTCAGCGTAAGTTGGAAAAAATATGAGGATCTGCGAGAACAATGTGATAGAAATGGCTGAATAACAAATGCATTTCCAGTCGAAGTTGGATGCAGAGGTTTCATTGCCAACTCAACCTCCGCATTCTTGACGAATGTTAGACTTCCTTCATCAGACAAGAGGAAATACATGGAAAAGATCCAAGATAAAGCTCTAACTGCATCAGCGTGGTAATGGCAATACCATAGAGTGATGACAATCTGACAAAGTCTGGTAGTGTCGTGAGATACTGCTGGGGCGCTTTGGGCTAGTGGTAATGGTGCTTCAGCCTCGAAACGAGAATCATCATCTGATGAAGGCTTTGTTGGAAGCAATGCTGTAGTACAAGCAATGCAGTTGTACCAAAATTTTTGATCACAATGAACAAGAGAGGAAAAATATTTTGCGTCAGTTACTTGGAGACAAAATCATTCAAAACTGTGCAAGAAAATTTTTGCAGGAAGTCTAACTTTAACAATTATCTCTCGAAAAGCCAGAAATATTGCTGGATTCACAAATTTCAAAACACATGGTTAGTAAACAATGAGGTTGTTTACTAGGAGACAGAAAATCCAATATCTTGCAGGAAGTTGACAGCAGAATGTCCAGACAATATGAATGAGGTGAGAGATTCTGTCGGAAGGAGTCCAAAAAAGCCCCTACGAAGACGTTTACAAGAACTTCTTTTTTTCTCGTGTATCGTTGCAAAGAATTTTAATGAGATCTTTAGCTGTACCCATTAAGAATTCAGATCAGGAATAAACTCACACCAGCTGACATAGAGTTTCTTGTCTGAGTAAAAAATCATTATCATATTAATGGGTTGCATCTATTTTGATACACACTGTATATATATATAAACAAGATTTGGTATTAAATAAGCTACAAGGGTTGATGTATAGAAAACTCAACCCAAACAAACAAATCGTTTAGGAAAAATAATAAAAAGTAATTTAAGAAATACAATTGGACACTGAAGGTGTTCTTATAACAAATAAGCAATAACAAATGAATCAGATTTCGGCATGGAAGAATTGATGAGCTGTCATACCAAAAAAAAAAAAAAAAACTAAACCAAAGAACGTCACATGTTAGGAAGAGAAAAAAAAGGAAATAAAACCCATGAAGAGAAAGAAACCAATTGATAAAGGAGAAAAGGTACAAGAATAAGAATAAAACGAATAAAAATCATGTAATTGATCAATAAATATTTAGATAAATAAAACTGAATTCATAGTCAAGCTTCTCTTAGGTTGATATTTTGGTACTTATGCATCTATGTTACCAAAAAAAAAAAAAGCCGAACTTTCCTGAGCGTTTCCGGGCCGATAACGGAATGAATCGGAATATTCCGGAACAAAATTTAAGAAAGCAGACGACAAGATAAGTCAACCAATTTGTTGACAAAACGCATGAAGGCAAAAAAAAAAAAAAAAAAAAGAAAAGAGAAAAAGACAATTTTTAATGGATAATGTTACCAACCTTTTCAGGAGAAAAAAATCAACAGTCAATGTATGGTAATTTTCAATATGAAAAAATAGTTTGAATTTTTATATTATCTAGAGAGGGATGGTGGGCTTGTGTATCATTTTTATGTCTTTTTAAAAAATTTTTTTTCGTATTTATGCACTTATTGTACCGTGCAGAAGTAATAACGTGTTAATTTAGAAATCCATTCTTACCATGGGGAGGGGGTGTTTTGTAACTATTCTGTACTTTCACCGAACAATTTAATAATTATCCAGGTTCTACATTTGGTGTTACGGCATCTTCAGGCATAACTTTTCCACATTTTTTTAGGTGGCAAGGATGCTCACATGCCCGGCAACTTTTAATTTTGCTAATAAGGTTTTTTTCCTGGCAGAATTGGATCACCATTTCTGCACATTGTAGATTTTCGCTTAGCTGTGATAAATTCATGTATACACTTGTTTATAACTTAGTAAACGAATTGATTAAATTATTTTATCTTAAATTTGATTAGCTAGATATTTTCGGATTGGGAAAGTTCGTTTTTTTTTCGGTAACATAGATGCATAAGTACCGATATTTTTATATGTGATGCTTCGCTTGCAAATATTGCAAACAATTCGATTCATTGAACTCAATAGTTGTTCTGCACAAAGATGCCCAATGGCGAATGTTCATCTGAAAAGTACAATAATAATTCATTAAATTGTCGCTGGCAAAATTGCCCTCTCCTTCGTGTCTTGTCACCTCGGGGGCTTGTCCTTTGCTGTTGAATTCAAATTTACCCTCCTGTATCTTCTCACTTTCTCTAACACAGACGCTGAGGCTTCCGAATTAACGTTCGAACGGCAATGGTATAATACGCATGCGCGAATCTAAAACGAAGCTCTTGAATTCGCACAAGATTACTCTTGTGACGTTCACTCGTTTAAAGGAAATTGAAATTAAATACAATTCCGAAACATTTGCTCTCAAAAACCCCAGTGTACAAAGAGAATTATCCATAAATATATATACAGATATATACTGATATGAAATTTCTGTCTTTCTTTCTTGCTTGCTTCCTTATACAATATGTATGTAAATTCTTCTCACTTTCTCAAATCAACCGCCCTTTAAGGAGAGAGTAAATCAAAACGATATACGAAAATTTTACGAGGTCCATACGATAAGTTTCCATACTTTTTTCGTATGGGCCTTTAAAATTGTCGTAGACTCTTGAAAATTCAGTATCTTATTGCTATACATCGTATGAGATGACCAACCAATTTTTATGATTTCAGCTTCAAATGAACAGCTACAGCAGCAATTGGAATACACATTACTAAAGCCTGATTGTCACAGCTGGTGAATTTCAAAAATGCAATCTGGACGTGAGGACACTTTAGAAGAACGATATGCAATAAAATTGTGTTTTAAACTTGGATAAAAAGCCACAGAAACGTATGGAATGCTTCAGACTGCTTTCCGACCATCTTGCACGAATCGAGCATCAGTTTTTGAGTGTCATAAGAGATTCAAGGAAGTCAAGGAGCCTGTGAGGGATGAGGAGAGGTGTGGGAGGAGGAAGGAAGTCAATACAGCAGAGTAGATTGGCCAAAGGGTTAAAGTTAGGGTTACTATGTTGATGTTTTAAGGGAGTTCAGGAAGAGATTCCTAGGGAAGAGGCCAGCTCTCTTCAAATCGGGTCAGTGGCATTTCCACCAGGACAATGCACCAGTCTACAACTCCATCCTTGTCACAGACTATTTGATAAGATGGGCATCATAACAGTTCCTCAGCCTCCCTATTGCCCAGACCTTGCTCCCTGTGACTTTTGGTTATTCCCTAAGCTCAGAGGCTGTCGTTATGAGACAATTGAGGAGATGAAAGAGGCTGTGACGAAGGTCATTGACACGCTCATCCAAGAGGACTTCCATGGGGCCTTTGAGGAGTTGTTGGAACGGTACAACAAGTGCATTGCAGCCGGAGAAGATTAGTTCGAAGGGGACTAGAGTTTCATGAGTGTACTATCAATAAAAGTGCCCATAGGAAAAATGTCTGGAAACTTATCGTGTATTTCAACTCGTATATTTCAACTTCGTAATAATAGTTGTAAGGATTGCTTGCATGCAGTGTACTGATACTCATATACTTCACAAACCAATTAATTCTAGCAGATGAAGCAACAGTCATACATATTAGAATGATTAGCAATTTGTTATACAAAGTTTCATGAAATATGTTTATTTACAAATAAGTAGAATGAAGACCAAGTTTATTTTCAATCGGAATTTCACTTGGTTTAAACAGAATCTTCTTTCTCCAAGAACGATTTCCATACGTAAAAACGTAAAATAGCCCTGTCCACGCAACTATTTGCGCATAGGTAGAAGGAAAATCATTGAATTCATACCTCTCCAAAGTGTATTAGCTCTCGTATAAGATTTGAACTTGATTCGCCAGGCCCATTTCATAACCACTACACTACGAGCGGATCACTTCATAAGATATTATGTCGTCTAACATTTTCGGTAAAAACTACTATAAATCAGTGATAATTTTAAGCAATACCCGTGGAATTTCCGTCCCTGTTATTCGTGGCAATCCATATTTGCAATTTGAGGGTGCTTGTAATGGCCCTGTTGTCATAAGTTGGATTTGCAGAGAGCATGGTTGTACAGCGGCGCATCTCCGATCTCGCTCGTTGAACATTGTGTCACTTTCAGACATGATAGAAGGCTCCTATCGCTCTTAGGGTTCGTACACAACTGGCCAACTTGTAGATGGTCTGCGACGAAAAAGAAAACCGGTTTTCATTAAACGGAAATGAAATCATGTTGTCTTTTCAAGGGCGACAATTTTATCGTTCCACCCTGTAGTCTACACGTGAACCCGACCATATTTTCTCGTATTTTTTAAATTTTATCTATTTATTTAATTTCATTGTATTATATTTATTTATTCATTTATTTATTAAATACAATTTGAACTTCTCACACTACTCAAACTCTCTGCAATTTTTATTTTTCGAAAAAAGTATTTTACATTTTTTAAGGAAGATAGGTTCTCTTTGGCATTTTCACTCGATGAATAATGCCACGAATAACAGGGACGTGCCACGTGTGATGTAAACAAAGTTGCCGGCTATGGTTATGGTCTTTGATGTGGTTTCAAGTGAGGGCCACATCATACCACCTCACATCTTCGAAGTCGGCTTGAAAGTCAACACCAAAGTGTACCTGGATGTGCTGAAGAGTGTGGTGATCCCCTGGTGCAATCAGGCGGCCGGTGGCAGACCCTGGGTGTGGCAGCAGGACTCGGCGCCGGCCCACAAGTCCAAAGAGACCCAGGCTTGGCTTCAGAAGGAGTGCTACGACTTTGTACCCTTCACTCACTGGTCCCCCTCCTCCCCTGACCTGAACCCGTTGGACTACTTCGTTTGACTATACGTCGAGAACATCACCAACATGACCTCCCACAACACCAAAGCCAGCCTGATCGCCGCCATCTGCCGAGTATTCACCGAGCTCCCGCCGGCGCTTGAGGAAAAAGCATGCTCCAAGTTCCGGATCCGTATCGAGGCGGTGATTGAGGCTGAAGGCGGCTACATTGAATAGATGTCAGCTCTACTACATAATCAAGTTACCTGAATTGAATTTTTCAAGAAATGTTTTAAAATAAAGCTGTAGTGTTGTTTTCTTTAGGACGACAATTTTATCGTTCCACCCCGTATTCCCATAGATTTTCCTACATTTGATATATTAAATACTCAGTCTGTCGAGAAAGCTACTATAGATCTGACTTATCATAGCCTTTTCATTTGATTTATAGCGGCCATATTTTACCTCTTGCTTATGATTTATCTTTAACCTGAAATTACTTAAATCTTATATCTTGCATATTAATTTCGGTAAAACTTTACCCTTTAACCCATCGGATTTTAGCAAAAACAACAAATCAGATTCTACATTTTTTGGTGAATAACAGCAAACACTACTGACGACCAGAGATAGTATTTTTTCTGGCTGTTTAAATTTATCGCCCCCACCGCCAAAAATTAGAAACTCATTTTTAGTTTTCGCTAAAATCCTACGGGTTAAAGGGTAAAACTTTTCCTTAATTTCTGCTATATGAATATCAAGAATTACATTGTATCGTAAACATGACACTAAACTATATTTGATGGTGGGGCGGAAACCCTAGGGCTTAGGAAATATGGAGTTCTGCATTCATTACCATTACTGTCAGCTCAACTCTGATTCAATGGATAAAAAAGAACGATTCAATCACTTACTAAGGGTTATTTTTATGAGCTATTTGAAAACATTCTGCAGCGTGCAAATTGTTCATATTAGTTCAGTATACTTGATAATTAGAATTATTTAAGTTAAATAAATATATTTTAAATCATTTAGCTGCGTTCAAGCCAATCATTAATATTAAATAGGATTATTTGTGTTTAATATGAATACTTTAAACCATTTAACTGCGAACAAATGAGGTCAAACTTTAAAAAAATAGTTACCTACAAACTATTCACCAACAAATCAAGTATATATATATATATATATATATATATATATATATATATATATAACAGGATTTGGTTTTAAATTAATCATGAGAATTAATATGCCATAAAATAACAATTATATCATTAGATATAGGCATTATATTGGGCGTAATTCGTATTAACTAATATAACCCTCACCTACAAGCGTTCATTTTTCATTTGGTATCTTTTACTTTTGTGACGCGAAAGATTTACTTTTATCCCAAAACGGGACTTTATTTTCGCACGTGTGAAGACGGGGCAGGTTGGCACTTGATCCCTTGTAGAATAAGTCCTCCTTCGGAGTTTTTTTCTCAGGCACATAAGAACTGGCATATTAGGTGGGAGATTAATTCATGGCTAGACTGACCGCCGCTGGCAAGGGGTTCCAATTTTCACACTATACACACACACCCACCAAAGCCGCTAGTCCTCCTCCCCTAGAACAATGGAAGATATGGACCTCCAGGTTTAGACGTAATAATATCAATTATTGTAGTCGGCAATTCCGGTTTCCCGTGTGATATTTTAAAGGAATTAATAGGACGATTTTAAGCAAGAAAACATAAGGCGACGTGAAGCTGGAAAAAAAACATGAAAATAACAAATTCGTTGTAGACGTTGCAAATAACAACTTCAAGCACGTGGGAACATTAAAATATATCAGTCTTTTACTACGCATAGATATACACCTTCAACGTGTCAAATATATCATAAATGAACAGTCCATGAACATAAATGTCTTTCTTCTTTTCTTTTCTTTCATTTTCCTTCAAATTGAGAGAGAGAGAGAGAGAGAGAGAGAGAGGGTATATAAAATTGGGTATAAGGAGAAACAGTCCCAAAGTTACTTATCTTATTTAGATGGATTCCTGTGGAGAATCTTTCTTCTTTTACGGGCTGACAGACTTTATCTTATTTTTAATACTGGCTTGAAGATACGGCTTCTTCTTGTCCGAGATTTTTTTTTCGTCTTCTTTTACCCGGAGTACTTGGCTTTGGGTTCCGTCCGCCACGAATCCTGTCCAACAACTAACTTTTTTCTTTTCTATTTCTGCAGACGGGAAGGATTCCCCACTTCCGTTTTAGGGTCCCAGCCAATCGTTTGGCTTCTACCTTCTTCCTTCCCGTGTCAGGCGACCCGAGTGAGGTCACCAAGTATAAACATCTGGTCTCCACTGTGACCCACATTCTTTCTTAACGGTCATTCTCTGATGGCTTGCTACTGTTAATTCAAACACGAGGATAGTAGTCATCTTATTTCTATCGTCTCAGTGGGAGAACACGTGAGACTTTTCATTTTGTATCCAGTACTTTTATCGATTATTTTATACCCTTTACACATCGTCCGAGACTAGGTACCCCATTTAAACAGCCTTGTGCCACATCTGAACAAAACACTTAGTATATTACTTCACATCGCCCAATACCTTTTCACCTTTTCAACCATATTTATTTATTTATTTATTCATTTATTTATTTTTAATTCATCCATTCAAAGCATATGACCGGGTCATAAAGAGAAAAGAATGTTTTTAAAAATTTGCATGACGGAATCACCTGTTCTCTCTCTCTCTCTCTATATATATATATATATATATATATATATCATCATCATCATGTCGTGCTGCCGGCACGAATATCCCTGACTCTCTCTAGCCACTCCTCCCTATCGTTTATCACTTCTGGCAGGACTTCAGGGCTACATCCCGTATCCTCACAGAGCTACTGTATGTAGGTTCGAGCTGGTCGTCCTGCTTTTGCCCGGCCATATGACGGGGTCCATTGGAGAACATTACTTATGAGCTCGTCCCTGATTCTCCAGCAATGTCCTGCATGTCTGGTTCGTCTAACTTTGATAGTTTTCGTAATAGGAGGTAAGTGGCCGTACAGTTGGGGCTTTGTGGGATGTTGCCTCCAGGACTTGTTCAAAATTGCTCGCAGCATTCTTGTGTAGTTGCCGTCAAGCTTTTTCTCCAGCCGTTTAGTTAGCGTCCATGTGGTGCATCCATATAGTAGTATCGACACGACCCCTGCTTGGAAGAAACGGTGTTTTATTTTATCGGTCAGGTCTAATTTCCATATGACTGATAGTTAAGCAACCATATTTTTTTTATTAGAATACAGAGTCTTTTTTAAAGCTGGCGATGCTGATGCCCCGTAACGTTGAAGGTCGCAAAGATTTTCATCAGTTTTTTAAATCGTCGATGGACAGAATCCCTTTTTGTTTCGGAACATGTAATTCTCAAGTCGTTAGAGATGCATTTGTGAAGACTATTTTAGGAATGATATCCCGGTATCTTTGAAATGGAATTTCTAATGAGAATCTATATCTGCCGTCCAATAGATGAACAAAGATATAAATGAATTTATGGTTTATTGCTAGAAATATGCTTTGGCAGCAAAGACACGCTCGAGCGAGCTGAAACTCTATCTTCCCCAAACTTAGTTGAAAATTCAAATTGATTATGCAGTATCAATTAAGGTTAATTATTATCAAATTGTCATGGATTCTACTTCCAAATGAAAACTTGCTTTCCTGATAGTGCGAAATGAAAACATTGTTTTCTGATTATTGAAGATTTCATAGAACTGAATATGTTAAAACGCCGTTGTAACATCCTTAATCAAATGATCAAGGATAAAATAAATAGAAATAAAAAGTAAGTTGGCGACCGTAGTCGAGGGTGACCTGAAGGCTCCTTTTTCAATAGCTACTACACCGAGGTGTCGGGGAAGGCGCTACTCCTTTCGCAGGATTGCTCCACTTTACCCTTGAATGTACCTTTTATTGCTGAGTGTTAAGCAAGGAGGTATCAAGTACCATTTTTAAAGTCTTTGGTATGACGCAACCTGGGATTGAACCCAGGTCTAACGGACCACTGGCGAACACTCTACAAAACAAAAAGAAAACAAAAGAGCAAACAACCCCCCAAAAAACAACTAAACAACAAGCAAAAAAAACCAAAACAAACTAAACAAAATACCCCCCAAAAAAACTATAAACAGAAATAAACTAAAAACAATTCACTTGAATGAGGCTTGATTAATATATACCTTTCTTACCTTCTCAATTAGTTTTTTCCCTTATACCTCCTAATTAGCTGTAGAATACGCTGTCTACACCACTACAATTGAGTAAGAATCCCTTAACTAGTGTTCAGGTATGACACTAAACTGTATTTGATGCCGAAGTTTCAGTCTAGGAGTATTAGGGGCTGTCAAATATACATTCATTATGGTTACAGTCAGGTTCACTCTAGCCTGGAGCATCTATGGATCAAATAGAAGAGTTCCAGCATTTACTAAGGATTATTCCTAGATATTTGAAGCCATACAGCAGTAGACAAATTGTTCGTATTTGATAGGAATATATGATAATTATAATTACTTATGTTAAATAGGGGGTGTCCTCGTGGTGTATTGGTTAAAGCGATGGATTGCGGAATCGTAGTACGTGAGTTCGTACTCCAGTCGCGCTATTACGTTCACTTTCGAGCAGATTCCCTTGGGAAAGGTATGAACCCCCTTATCCTCCCACCTATGGGTTAAGTAGTACAACTACTGCTTCTTCAAGGAGAATAGCTTTGGCATTAAATAACCTACAAAGGATGATATGCCATTAAACAGAGAAACCAAATCAAACCTTATGTTAAATAGTAATACTTGAAAACATGTGCAAACAAATGAGCTCTACGAACTCATTCAAAAATAAAGTTACCAACGAACTATTCACGTTCACATCATTATAGATGTAGAACGATTTGGCATTAAATAACCATTTAGGGTTGATATGCTATAAAACACAAATTATAAGCTAGCATTTTTGAAATTCACCAGCTGTGACAATGAGGCTTTAGTAGGGTGTATTCCAGTGCTGTGGCTATTCATTTGAACCTGAAATCATTACAATTGGCCAGTCATCTCATATGATGCATAGCAATAACATACTGAATTTTCAAGAGTCTACGCCAATTTTACATGCCTGTACAAAAAAGTCTGGAAACTTATTGAATGCTCCAGGTATATATTAAGTGATAGATAAATAGTTTAAAATCTTTCTCAAATAAGAAAACGTTCGAATAATGTCCAATAAAACGAAATAAACCTAAATAAATCCGTTACCTAACCTCCTTTTGTCGGTTTCCTTATTTCAAGTTTCATAAATGAAAAAAATTAAATCTTCAGATGAAACACATTATATATATATATATATATATATATATATATATAGCCGTGTTTGTTTTATATATATATATATATATATATATATATATATATATATATATATACGGGTGTGTGTGTGTGTGTGTGTGTGTGAACATTTATTTGTGTTATTCAGTTTTATGCATTGCCACAATCATCAGATTAGCAGAAGAATAAAGTGTTTGAATAAATTCTGTCTAACCGAGTGACTAATGTGAGGACATGATTATACACACACACACACACACACACACATATATATATATATATAAATATATATATATATATTCCTATCGTGTGGTGTGTGCAAGTGTGAGCTTGCATACATATGTGTGCGCGCTTAATGTCTGTGTATGTGTGTGCGCAAACGCGCGCGTGTGTGCTATAACAAGTACTGAGTTATCACATCTCTTTGCTAATATCTTTATTATTAATTCCCAAGAAATATTTTGTGTAGATTTTATACCATAATCCCATCATCGCACTTGTTTGAAAAACCCTGAAAATCTCAGTTAATTTATTTTCCCGAACGTACGCATGATATTAAACTTTAAAACAACCACTACATGACACACAAATACATACACCCTCGCAAACACACACATACACACACCCCTATATATATATATATATATATATATATATATATATATATATATATATATATATATATATATATATCACACTCTGATCAAAAGAATAATGATTAGCCTTTCCCAGGAGTTTCGAATGGTTTGCTAGATAAGCCTTCCAACCTTTTTTGCATGACGAAATATTTTCCATATTCGAAGTGGAAGATCGTCTTGCGTCTATATTTCAAACCTGGCAATATGGAATCCAAACTTTCCAATCATGGCTTTTACCTGGGTTTCAACACAGATTTATGCAATCGTTGGTAGATAAATACTATTTCAGTCGTACTCTCAGTGTTCAATATTTTCTGGTATTTATTACAATTTTTTTTCTTTCATTTCTATGCAATCTTTAGTCAAAATCTGTAAATCCTGGTGTATGTAAAATCAAATGTAATCGGATAATTAACTTCCAATCCGTGCAACCATAGAAAAAAAAGGCTAACGAACAGCAACAAAGAAAATAAAACGGAAACAAATCATAAAATATATCATTTGATTTTGGACAGGAAATTAATTCGTCCATTCTTTTGCAGTTGGCCAATTTTGATTAAAAATGTCCGGTAATGACAAAACAACGTCAAAAACATTAGTGTTCGGAGGGAGAAAATGAAATTAATTTGAATAAAAATAATCAAAACAAATAAAAAGAAAAGGAAAAAAAGAAAAAAAAGAAAAGTAAAATAAAGAAAAGAACGAAAGCCTTAATCAGATGAAAATGATGATAAAATTATTTCCCGTTTAATTAGATTTGCCGTTGCAGCCGCGATGCATAGAGATTCGTGTGATTAGTTCAAATATAAACCACTTGCGGGCCATTCCTCTCGGTGGTGAATAGCTTGCTTTACTTGCTGCAGTTGACAAACTGGGAAAATCACTAGCAAGTTTCAATGATAAAAAGCAACATAATTTATTTATCTAAACAACAATGAACATCAGAGAATAAAAAGTTAAAAAGAAATAAAAATCAGTTCCTCCAAACATATTCAACGACATGTGAATCTGAAAATGAGATTATTTCGCGAATATTTGGCTGGTTAAAAGATACTTCAAAGCATGCGCATTAAAATTCGTAGATGGAGCGCGGTTGATATAAAAGCCCAGATGAGTATCATTATAAAAAATGTGCATTTGTGTGACTCTACATATAGAATCACATAATATATGTATTGTATTTATTAAAGTATGTGTGTAGGCATTTATTTGGATCCCTACAAGGCTAAAATGTAACAAAGGTTGGTTTAGTGTGGGGTATACCCAGCCAGAACCGAGACGGCCTCAGTGTTGGTTTAGGACTTGCTTAGATCTGTCGACAATCTTCTTGATACGAGGTGCATACGATAGAGTTTTCAGACTTTTTTCGTATGTACACTTTTGTTGATAGTACTCACATGAATCTCTAGTCCCCTTCGAACTAATCTTCTCCGGCTGCAATGCACTTGTTCTACCGTTCCAACAACTTCTGAGAGACTACATGGAAGTCCTCTTGTGTGATCGTGTCAATGACCTTCGTCATCAGCCTCTGTTCATCTCCTCAATTGTCTCATAAACGACAGCCTCTGAGCCTTGGGAATAACCCAAAGTCACCAGGAGCAAGGTCTGGACTATAGGGAGGCTGAGGAACTGTCTTGATGCCATCTTGGTTAAATAGTCTGTGACAATGATGGAGTTGTGGACTGGTGCATTGTCTTGGTGGAAATGCCAATGACCCGATTTGAAGAATGCTGGCCTCAAAAACTGATGCTCAAATTCATGGAAGATGGTTGAAAAGCAGTCTGAAGCCTTCCATACCTTCCTATGGCATTTTTCCATGTTTAAAACAGAATATTATTGCATATCGTTTTTGTAAAGTGTTAGATTGCATTTTTGAAATTCACCAGCTGTGACAATCACCAGCTGTGAAAACTGGAATCCACCCAACTAAAGCAGGGTATATTTCAATTGCTGCTGTAGGTGTTTATTTGAACCTGAAATCATAAAAAATTGGTCAATCATCTCATAATATGTATAGCAATAACATTTTCAAGAGTCTACGCCAATTTTAAATGTCCTTACGAAAAGTCTGGAAACTTATCGTATGCACCTCGTAGGTTTCTCAAAAACCAGTAAATAAACCCAGCCCTTAAATATCTTAATCAAGTAGGCAGGTGCTACCTAGAGGGAAGTTATCTTAGAACTAGGATGTTAATTTAATTCAACCCCTCATGCAAAACCTGAGAGAGATATATCTTTCGCTTCCCACCGAGTTGAATTAAACCCAGTTCGTTTTACTATGGGGACTCCTGGGCAAATAAACTCATGCCTTTTTAGAATGGGAACTCAAGCACAAATCAAGACTCATGAATGGTAGTTGCAAAAATTCTTGGTCCCTTAGGTATTCCCCTTCGAGAGAACCTCAGCCATAACCCATTTTAAATTAGGACACAGGTGCTTTCTTGCGGTACGGCCTCCAGGAACCTATCTGTTATTTTTCACCCAAACCAAAAATGCCGGGCAAGTACAAGCATCTGTATGTGTATTTATTTGTCATAGAATAATACACATGAGCCAAAATGGGACGCAATGTCAGTTTAGAGAGTTTCATGCCTTGCTGGAATCGAAACTATTTTGGCTCGGTCAGAAATTAGTTAGTTTCATCAGCATATTTTTCAGAGGGCCCTCATGCACCGAACAATAAACGCAACCTGTATCAATTTTTGGTGAGATTGAAGGTGCTGCCTGAGGGTGAAGAACCCTGGAAGTAACCTGATTATTTAACTCTTCATAAGAACCAAATCGGCACAAGTATCAGCGTCTGTATGTATCTGCATTGTTTTTGGGGATGTGTATTCTCCTCCTCCCCCACGAAGGTGGAATGTAACAACATTGAAGTATGTTGTAGTTCTATTGTTTATTATTTTGTTCTTGCTGACTTCAGCTTAACAAATGTTTGGACCTTTGTTTATATATTGTTATGATATTACCAAGAAATTTATTCAATTTCAAGTCTGTTGTTGAAAGTTATCAATTCATGTCTTCGCCTTTTACCCGCTACCACATGATTATATATCTACCCCGTTCCTTCGTATGCTGATTACATGCAAAAACAGTCAGTTATTATTATTGCAAATATGAAATATAGAGTTTTTCAAGGGAAAAGAAGAAAACGCTCATCAAAATTAAGTCTACTCATCATCATCATCATCATCATGTCGTGCCACTAGCACGGATATCCCTGACCCTCTCTCGCCACTTTTCCCTATCGTTCATCGCCTCTGGCAGGTCTTCAGGGCTACATCCCGTATCCTCACATAGCTGCTGTAAGTATGTTCGAGCTGGTCGTCCTGCTTTTGCCCGGCCGTATGTGGGGTTCCATAAGAGTACATCACTTATGAGCTCGTCCCTGCTTCTCCAGCAGTGTCTTGCATGTCTGGTTCGTCTAGCTTGGATAGTTTTCGTGATAGGAGGCAGGTAGCCGTATAGTTAGTGTCTTGTGGGGTGTTGCCGCCAGGACTTGTTCAAGATTGCTCGCAGCATTCTTGTGTAATTGCCGTCTAGCTTCTTCTGCAGCCGTTTACTTAGCGTCCATGTAGTGCATCTATAGAGCAGTATGGATACGACAGCTGCCTGGAAGAAACTGCGTTTCATTTTATCAGTTAGGTCTGATTACCATATGATCGATAGCCTATTGATGGCTGTCCATGCCTTTGCTGGGGTTCCGTCTAGTGTGGAGATATCACCTGTTTGATTATAGCACATATATTCCGTTTTGTGTCCATTGACACGGAGGCCTATGCCTGCGGCTGCTCGTTCCAAACTATGCAGTAGTGTTTCGGCTTGAATGGGTGTATTTACCAGTATCGCTATGTCATCGGCGTACTCGGCGTCGGTAATTGTTTTTGCGGAGTATCTTCTGCTTCTTTTCTTTGTCAGCTCGAAGCCGTTTTCTCTGATTTTATGAATCGACGTTCTAAGCACGTTACCATTTATTTTTGCCCAAGTCAGCTGGGGCTGTAGAATACACCGACTGCACATCTGCAGAGGGGTAAGAACCCCCACCACCACCACAAAGGAGTGTCCTGGATATGACACTAAACAGTCTGATGGTGAGGTTCCAGTAATGCTGGGGCTTTGGGGAATGCATAGTACCCCTTCATTGCCATTGGTCCCAGGTTCATACTGGCCCGGCGTGCTAGCACCTGATAGGGTCCTATCTATGGGTTAAATAGAACTAAAGGCACACTTATGCTAAACTGAATTGAAATAGAAGTGTTTTTGACAATTAAACTGTACTTACATTTAAACTGCTTGCGTATACTAAACTGAATTATTTGAAATAGAACTATTTTTTGACACTAAACTGATTTGTTTAATATAGAAATGCTTTGACACATAACTGTGTGTAAACTAAATCTGTACTTATACTAAACTGAATTAGCTGAATTAGAACTGCTTGACTAAAATGAATAGCTTGAAATAGAAATGTTTTTTTACAGTTAAACTGTGTACTAATGATAAACAGAATTGTTTTAAGTAGAACTGATTATTTACATAAAAAGTGATTTGGCATTAAATAACCTAGAAAGGTTGATATGCTCTAAAATCCAATCAACCAACTAACCAACCAACCATTTATTTACACACAATACTCATTTAATTTTTAAAAGAAAAGTTAACTAATCGATGAATAATTTGAACTTTTAACGCTGAATATTACAATAATACCCCACTTTACATCATTTTGTAATATTATGGCTGAGGGATTTCGTTTTCGTTTTGGGTTTAGTCAGGCTGAGAACCTTTCGGCTCAGCACATGGGTTAGTTTAGTGCAAACTTGAGTGCAGGTGTTAACGGGCGCGCAGGGAGGGTGTGTCGTTCATAGATGTCAAAATCAAAATCCCAGAGAAAGGCTGACCAGTATATGTGAATGACGTCATGCACCGGAAGCGCGCGGAGGATTTTGGGAGATTTGAAAAAGTCAGTTGAGTTGAGACCTGCTTCGAGAGAAGACGGTTGACTTTCGCTTGCTCGCAGAGGCCTTGGGCAGGTGTCGCACGAGATGGAGGGCAGATGAAAAAGTCAGAATAGAAAGAATGTGTAACTCTCTCCTTATGTCGAAGAACCTTTAAACTCAAAGGTAATAAAAAGTTTCGTACCTGAACTAAGAAGTCGTAAGTGTTTTTCGTGTTTCGAGATTCCTATGTTCTATGTTATATATATATATATATGTTATATATATATATATATATATATATGAACATTCTATGTCCCTTTCGCATATCCGTATCATGGGTATGGTAGAATTTTGGTCAACGTCAAATTCGCATTTACGCTTCTTTTCTTAATTAAACCTTACTTTAGCGAATGCCATTACGACCGACGTTATGTAAATAAACATCATCTACGTCATAATTGAACGAAGTGAAAGGAATAAATTTTTCCTTAGATATATATTTGAAATAAATAGAGTAATGTAAAGTAAAGTTGGCGACTGTAGTCGAGGGCTACCCGAAAGCTCCACTTTCCAATAGCTACTACACCGAGGTGTAGAGGAAGTTGCGACTCCTTTCCCTGGATTGCTCCACTTCACCCTTGAAACGTACCCCATAATGCTCATAATGCTCAGTGTTTCAAGTGCTTTTTATTTTTTTAGTCTTTGGAATGACTCGACCTTAAATTAAACCCCAGTCTCCAGGGCCATTGGCGAACACTCTAACACAACAATAAAAGAAACTAAAATTAATATAAAATTCATTAAAACGCTCTCAATCTGCAGAGAAACTAAGTAAATAAAATAATTTTGGAGTTACCCGTGGTGTAATAGTTATCGTCGTAGGAAATGGACACCCCGACACGAGTTCAAATCCTGGACGAGACTGATTGCATTTCACATAGCACTAATACCTTCGGGAAAGTTATAAATCTAATTATTCTCCCTCCAGCTATGGGTTAATAGTAGGGCAGACTAGGTTCTTCAGCCTTGGTGAGACAACTTGTCTAGAAGAAGGAAAACTCTGAATTGAAACCTGTTAAACTCCGCTTAAAAATTGACCTTGTGTCATATCCTACCCGAGCAGAGATGTTGGTAAATATGAATAAAATAATTTTGTTAATTGTCTTTATTATTCTTTGCAAATTCCGACAAAAACGATTTAATTTTTTTTTTTTCAAATTGGAGTCACAAGATTATGTAGGGTGTGACATGATTGTACTAGACAGAGAGAACAGAATTGAACAAAGCTTCCTTACTAGTTTAATATCTTTAAGAGTCAGAAGAGAATAATTCAGTTATAATCGCGAAGGTGGAGAATAAAAGGGACCCAAGATTATCAGTTTAGGGGCTTGATTGGGATCAAAATTATGTAGTCGTCGACAATAATGCTCTTATCTGTTTCTCAAAGGTTCAAGTCAACTTGCCAAATATTTTTGTTTCTTTCTTGTTTTATTTTTCTCATGATGTTATCAAAATGCCTATACTGATTACATTTAACCTATAATTGGTTCAGTCAAAGTTTTATTCACTGTACAATTGTCAATCGAGAGGCGTCTGAGCTGCAATAGGTACTGTCATATGAAATGTACTAGTGATTCTAATCAAAAACTTGAAAGAGGCTGTTCAAATAGTATTTGGTTTGAAGCTAATGATTTTCCTACAAGCTATCCATTAATAGTAGGGCAGACTGGTTTTTTAACTTTGGTACCGCAATCGATCAAGAGGAAATACGCTGAATTCAAGCCTGATAAACTTGTATATTGACCTACGACCCGGCCGGGCTGTCAAAAAAGGAAATACACCTGTATAAATAACAGGTGCATCCGGTCGAGGAATAGCAGAGTATAACCTTGACCGTGGGTGGGTTGAATGAGTGCAATTCGTGACGCCCACAAGAAGAAGGTGGGCGCTGAACTACTATATAACTCCGTGCACATGAAATTCAATCAGTTGGAGATAAGATGCGTTAGAGAAAGCCAGCACCCAGCAGAGGGAGCCCTCGGGCCCCCGATTAATCAGTTTGGAGATCAGACGAGTTGGGGATCAGACGAGTTGGAGATAAGATGCGGTAGAGAAAACAAGCACCCAGAGAGGCTGGGCCCCCAGGCCCCCGGTTGAGCAACCCAGGAGAATGGGAAAGGAACGCGGTTATGGCCAACAGAGTGGGGGTCAATATGTTGCAATTCTGTTCGGTCTCCAATTCGCTCTCACACACAACCCTTTCAAATAAAGGGAGAGGTATATTTTTCTAAGAACTGTGTCGTTCGTCTTTATTGTGTCGTCGTTATGATTCGGCACGCATGCAGATGTATATGTATATGTATAGTTGTTTTTGGTCATGGCTATACAACAAACTCCACTTTATAATGGACCGCGTGTCGCCTCCTACTCACGCAGGGAGGTTGGGTAAATATTTCTCTCTCTCTCTCTATATATATATATATATATATTCTACACATAAGGACAAGTTGCCTATCTTTAAACAAAGTATGTTAATATATAGATTTGTATGTCGATGTAGTTCGACATATATAGGCAGAAATTGTCAGCGCCTCCAAGTGGGGATTAGACTGCATATACCCAGGGTTATCTTATCAAAAGGCCGACAAACATAAGGACACCCTTAGACAATATATTCGGCTATTGGTGAGCATTTGCTTACCATAAATAGTTGCAAGAACAACTATGAGGATGACAGCTTCTCTTTTTTACACAGAGCCAGAGAAAAAAATCACCTTAAAGGCTTGGAGGCGATTTATATTGCCATAAATCGCCCCCCGCCTCTGTGCAGACAATTAAGCACTCATATTTTGAATATTTTGCGGTAACTGTTGGAGACTGGGGTGACTTGATTTTATCTTTTTCTCACCTCGTCTCCTTAATCCTATTAATTAAGTCAAACTCCGTTTTTATAAATTTTCCGGTGACTAGCTTGACAAGTGCCGGACGAAAGGGCCCTCGCTATTTTATTATTTTAGAATGTTTCCGCCTCTTTTTTTTACCAATGATTTTATTAATCTCTTTATATATATATATATATATATATAGGAAGTTTCAATATGGATGGGACCCATGTGGCTGCTAATAACTCCAATACTAATAATGTCGTGTTCTTTTTTGGTTCATATTTGAAAATAGTATACTATAACAGCTATTAATTCTCGATCACAATGTCTTGGACAGGTGAGGAAAAATATATCGCGTCGCTACTTATTTGGAGACAAATTCAAAACTGTCTCAAATCATTATCATATTAATAGGTTGCAAACCCATTTATATGATAATGGTTTATTTCTGAGACAAGAAACTAAAAAAAAAAAAATGGTATGTCCTGGAAGCTGATATAATAACCATGAAAAAACATTGATTTGATATCTCTATCTCAAAGGATACACCTTTTTTTTACTGCACGTGTTCGAAATGAACGCCATTGTATTTTCTCAGTAATAAATCATTATCATATAAATAGGTTGTATCTATTTTGAGACACCCTGTATATATATATATATATATATATATATATATATATATGTCACTACACTTTTCTTAATCTAAATTATCTGAAGACTAATTTGAGTGTATTTTTGTTTTGAAAAACCCGACAGTTTTTGTTTGATTTGTATAGAAACTTTAATACTACACGGAATCTTGGTCGAAGGTAGCTTCGAACACCTTGACAAAAGAAAACTTTGACCAGTTTCGGCCACAAGTGTGTTAAGTTGCTGTTTCATGATTCAAACTCAGAGATGAGACGTCCCCTTTCAACCACAACCTTGTAGAAAACAGGAATATGGCAAGGGAACACATAATATTGCGTTGATGAATGCCTGAGTGCACTTATGTATGTCTGATAAGATGTGTGTGTGGGTATATGCGTGTGCATGTTCGTTGGTTGTTTAATGGCATTGCAATCCTTGTAGGTTATTTAATGCCAAATCATTTTTGTACACATAAATACAAAATATATATGATTTTTAAACACATAGTTTGAAGATAACATTTTTAAAGGAATTAATTGAGCACTCTGGTATCTAGTAAGGCGAAAATGTAAACAAACGAAAGCTACTACATTATACCTGATAATTCCTTAGCTGACGTGGTTCGCTTGAGGCTGAGCAGTATTATACAAAGTCTAATGTAAAGTTGGTCGGGTTTCGATCCCAGCTTCAAGCGTCCTACGTGTTAGGTCACGCTGAAGAGTCTGCCTTTGGATGACTATATAAATAGAAGAGTCTAGTTGGGCAGTAGTCCTTCATTTAAGTATATTTGATTAAATAATAAAGGCACATTTTGACTATATAATTTTATCCGGAACCTTTCGAATTTCCCAACAAGTGTTTTGGGTTTAGTTTGGAGTTGGTTGATGAATTTATCGAAATTGTCCCGAGCGGTTTCAGACTTTTCATAGGCCATCGTCAGGGGTTGTTTGCAACTGTAAACATTTTTAAAAATGATTTTTGTTTTTTCATAACATTGCAAAAATTACGTAATCATATCATCATCATCATCATATCGTACTGGCAGCACGGATATCCCAGACCCTCTCTCGCCACTCCTCCCTATCGTTCATCGCCCTAGGTAGGTCTTCAGGACAACAACCTGTATCCTCACATAGCTGCTGAATGTACGTTCGTGCTGGTCGTCCTGCTTTTGCGCGGCCATGTGTGGGGATCCATAAGAGTACATCTCTTATGAGTTCATCTCTGCTTCTCCAGCAATGTCCTGCATGTCTGGTTCGCCTAACTTGAATAGTTTTCGTGATAGGGGGAAGGTGGCCGTACAGTTGGTGTCTTGTGGGGTGTTGCTGCCAGGACTTGTTCAGGATTGCACGCAGCATTCTTGTGTAATTGCCATCTAGTTTCTTCTCCAGCCGTTTTGTTAGCGTCCATGTAGTGCAGCCATATAGCAGTATCGATGTGACCGCTGCCTGGAAGAAACTGCGTTTCATTTTATCGGTTAGGTCTGATTTCCATATAGTCGATAGCCTATTGATAGCTGTCCATGCTTTCGTTAACCTCGTTTCGATGTCCTTTTCGGTTGATTCGACGCTGCTTCCAAGGTACGTGAATTTGTCGACAAGTTTAAGAGGGGTTCCTTTTAGAGTGGAGATGTCCCCCGTTTGGTTATAGCACATATATTCCGTTTTGTGTGCATTAACATGGAGGCCTATGCTTGCTGCTGCTCGTTCCAAACTATGCAGAAGTGTTTCGGCTTGGTCAGGTGTATTTGCCAGTATCGCTATGTCATCGGCGTAGTCGGCGTCGGTAATTGTTGTTGCGGGGTATCTTCTGCTTCTTTTCTTCGTCAGTTCGAAGCCATTCTCTTTGATTTTGTCAATCGATGTTCTAAGTACGTAGTCTAGACAAATGATAAAGAGATACGGAGCCAGCGTGTCCCCTTGTAGTACCCCTGCTACCATGTCGAAGTATTCTGTGTCTCCATCTGGTGATCGTACTTTTACTTTAGTGTTTCTATAGAGAATCGTTATTGCCGCTACGGTTTCTTTAGGTATGCCGTACGCTAGTAGGATTTGTTCCATCTTTCCTCTGTGAATGGAGTCGAAAGCCTTGGTAAAGTCGACAAATATTAATGTCGCTTGTAGGTTCTTTGCCCGTACACCTTCAAGGATTCTGCGGATGGTTAATATTTGTGAGGTAATCATATAGTTGGATTAAACATGGATGCTAATGACATAAAAGCGAATTAAAAACAGAATACTATCATAGAAAATAGTATATTATCCAGAGAAAAAGAATATCAAAAAAAGGACTAAAGGCATTTCAGAGCATTGTCACAATTTTCTATCTTAATTCAATTAATTCTAGTTTTTGTTTTCATCCGTAGGGCTTCAAGGATTTGTAGTCGCTGCTTCTTAATTTCGTATGCTATTAAATCGGCGTTTTTAATTAGAATTTTTCGAAATTTAGATTTGGGAATAGAATGTCTTCCAAGATATAGGGTTATTAAGCTAGAATCATTTAGTAAGATGTCTTGAAAGTGTCGTAGTGGTAGAGACATATTATATATATATATATATATAAATATATATATATATATATTAACAGTGTTCGTTGTCACTAAACCATTTTATGGGTTTCTGTAGAACTAAGTGCAATATAATAATGAGAGTGCTCAACATCTAACACAGAGCTATAATATAATAACAAATAAATATATGTTAGATATATAGATTTAATTCATGAAATTGTTAATTTCCTGACGATTGTTGTTTTGCAAAAAAACTCCATGAAACTCAGAGGTCGCAGTCTAAATTCCATGAATTAAATATATATATATATATCTTATATATATTTTTGTTCATCATTATATATATATATATATATACACACACACACACAAACACACACACACACACACACACACACACACACACACACACACACACATACATATATATATACTTATGTTTGTGATGGTGGATTGATGTGGGTGAGTAAAATGCATGTTTTATTCTTTTTATGAGTAAATGAATTATACGAATAAATCAGGGTGTTGAAACCCTAGATGCCAGCTCATAAGTTTGCTTTGATTTTGAAGCGTATATAGTAATAAAATTGGGGATGTTGCAGTTATCCTATCAACACCTACCCACCCCAACGAACACATGCGCTATAAAGTGATGTATGAAGATTCTCATCTCGTAGCCACAAATATAAACAATAAATATTTTATAAATATATTCATATACTGTTTATCAGAGCTGTGCAGAGTAAAATATTTACAAATAGTTTTTTTTTTAATAATATTATTGCGATGTTATATCACTGAAGCTAATTTGAGTTATCTTTGGAGACATTTGAGGCAGGAACTGGACAGAAATCTATCGTCTTGCATTTTTTCTCTAAAATCATGTACGCAAAAATTAACATTTTGCGGACACAAATGGCATTGAATTCGAGTCTGAAGATGAATGAATATATGGTTATCTTTGTTTGTAAGTACACAAGCAAGAATGAATAAGCAAATAGATAAATAAAAAATAAATGTATGACTGGGATCTCACAAAATAAGCAAGTAAGAAGAGCAATGTATATATATATATATATATATATATATATATATATATATATGTATATATATGTGTGTGTGTGTATGCATGTATATATATTCATAAATATGTATGTATATGTTTATATATGCATATAGATATATACCTATATACATATATATATAGACATATATATTCATAGATAAGTATACATATATGCATATATATGTACATAAATATATCTATATATATATGTATATGTGTAGGGGTATATTTACAAATATATATATATATATGCACACACACACGCGCGCGCGTGCACACACACACACACACATACTCATGCATATATATATAAATATATATATATATGTATGTATATATATCATTTATGTATTTATGGACGATATACGTATGTATGTATATAAATATATCTATATATAAATGTATATGTGTATGCGTATATTTACGTAAATATAAATACACGCACACACGCACACACACACACACACATATATACATATATATATATGTAGAGAGAGAGAGAGTGAGAGAGAGAGAGAGAGAGAGAGAGAGAGAGAGAGAGAGAAATTGATAGCAAGGTTATCCAAGTAGAAGGAGCGATACACGTATATATATGTATATATGAGCGATTTGAATATATATATATATATATATATATATATATATATATATATATATGTATATACGCGTGACATATGTATATGTATATAAATATATCTATATATATGTATATCTTTATATTTACATACGTACACACACACACACATACATACACAAACACACATGTATATATATATATATTTATATGAATACATTTAGAGAAAAAATTGATAAGTTAATCCAAGTAGAAGGAGCGATTTATTGAGAACCAAAATTTACAATTAGTGTTTCGGTTCTAATACACCATCATCAGGAATGTGAGGGATTATATTAGTGATGTTGAATCTGCAATGGATGTTTAAAAATATAAGAAATATAAAAAAAAAAAATGGGGAAAATCTGTATATCAAAAATGTGTCGGCCGTTTTCTTGATATACAGATTTTCTCTATGTTTTCGTATTTTTGTATTTTCAAACATTCATCGTTGATTTAACATCACTAATATCATCCCTCCCAGTCCTGATGATGTTTCATTCGAACCGAAACGGTATAGATTCTCAAGAAATCTCTCCTTCTACTGGGATTACGTTGTTATCAATTTTTCTCTAAATATTGTCGGATTTCACTCCAATATTAAATATATATATATATTTCTATTTTCAGTCCAGTGAAACCGGGATCGGGAATAATTCCGTCAGGACAAAAAATCATTCAACTATGAACATTTAAATTTTCCTGGTAAAGGACTCAATGTAACTGACATCATAGAGCAATAATTCCTTTAAGAAAAAACAAAAACCCGGTCAAATGAGGATTATAAATTCCTTTCCATACTGTTATGGGTATTGATAAGAATCACAAATATATATATATATATATATATATATATATATATATATATTTATGACGTATATATATATATATGTATATGGGTGTGTGTGTGTGTGTATTCCCACACTCATACGCACAAACACAGACTTGTATGATGATTTAGTATTAATCACACAGGAAAATTAGATGTTGAATTGATAAAACATCTGTGTTTACACTGCACTGCTTTTTATTTAAACGATTAATTTTCGCAAATTGTTTTTTCCATTTCTGTTATATCATTATCATAACATCATCATTATCCTCATCAAGTCTCATTGACAGTGAGAAGTTACCAGACTATCGAGCCCTCTCGCCATTCATCCAAAGCATTTGCCGCTCCTGGCCGGTGGTCCGATCAAATTTCCAATGTTTGCATAGAGCTGATGTAAAAAAGTTCTTGCTGGTCGGCCGACACTGGCACATCAACGTGTAGTTGTCCAAAGGAGAACGCCGCTTACAAGTTCGTCCTTGCTTCTTCAGTAGTGCCCCTGCATGTCTTCTTCGTCTAACTTGGATCATTTTTGAGATGGGAGGTAAGTGTCCATGCAGCTGCTGTTTTGTAGAGTGTTGCTTCCAAGACATATATATATATATATATATATATATACCAACCTCTCCGCTCGGGCAGGATATGACACAAGGTCAATTTTAAGCGGAGTTTAACAGGTTTACATTTAGAGTTTTCCTTCTCCTAGACTAGTTGTATCACCAAGGCTGAAGAACCTAGTCTCTCCTACTATTTGTCCATAGCTGGTGGGAGGATACTGGGATTCATACCTTTCCCAAGGGTATTAGAGCTATGTGAAATGCAATCAGTCTCCTCTAGGATTTGAACTCGTGTCGCAGTGTCCATTTCCTACGACGATTACACCACGGGCACCTCCATATATATATATATATATATATATATATATATAGAGAGAGAGAGAGAGATCTCCCATAAATAGAAAGCACCCCCTTTTTTTAATAAACAAAGTGAATTTTTTTCTTAAGTTACTGAAGTTTTATTATCACTCGTTGAACACCATAGAATAAGAACGTATTATGAGGGATTATTTATAACCATACGCTTTAGTCTAAGAACGTTTTAATCAAAAATAGAATTGCAACACGCCTGTAACAAAAAAATAAAAATTGAGAAGATACTTATAACTGGTGTACTTTTGTTTTTGGAGTACTGCAGGTTTATATATTTTAAAAAGCAACTGATGAATTTATCTACGAGTTTGCTTATTGAGAGAACAAAAATATAAAAAAAAAGATTAATAATAAAGTTTTATTTATTCGAAAACCTTTAATTATGATATCCTCTTCTCTGTTTCCTTCATCAACGGCTTAAGGTGTTAAACTTATCTTTTCTTAACTTCTTGTGGAATGTTTCCTGATTAAATTGATTGATTGATTGATTTTGATGACATGCCACGCTGTCAAAGTCCATTGTTGCCCGGATGTTATAGAGTAGCGTTTTTTGCCTTTTCCGTTTTTACATTTTCGAATTGTTTCTTAAAAATTTTATATTTCTATATGGCCCAATTGAATAGCTTTATTTAATCTATAGATGAGACGCTAACAGGTATTACTCTTCTGTGCCAAAGATGACCAAAATTGATTGCAATAAACGGTTACCTATCATTTTCCAGAGTTTTTGAACAAGTGTCTCAACATCAGATGCAATTTAGGGTCATACCCAGGACGCCTCTTTTTTTTTGTGGGAGATACAGTCTGCTGATAGGAGTGTTTCTGATTTTAAATTCTTCGTCAGTCCTGTAAGGATTTGGCTTAAAAGGCGTCAAAACGGATTACTTCATTGAATGTTTATATTTTAGATATAAAAAAGTAAAGTTATTTTCATAAGCTACAACTCTTTAACGTTGGGCAATCAGTCTTGAAGACGGAAAACTGAATTTAAACCAGATATAGTAAGTAAAGATGGCGACCGTAGTCGAGGGTGACCGAAGGCTCCCTTTTCAATAGCTACTACTCCAAGATATAGAGGAGGTCACTACTCCGTTCCCTGGATTGTTCCACTTTCCCCTGGATCCGCACCTATGAAGCAAGGTGGCATTAAGTACCATTTTTTGGTTCTTAAGTAAAAATAATTGAACAAATAATTGAATAAATAAATAATGCATACATGACTACCATCCCACAAACTAACCAAGATGAGCATTGTATTTTGTATATATATATATATATATATAAAGTGAAGGTGGGGACCATAGTCGAGAGCAAGTATTGACGAGGGTGACCCGAAGGGTGTAGAGAAGAGTCCTAGTCCTTCTTATGGATTACTCCACTTTACCCTTGATACGTACCGTATAATGATGAGTGTTAGACAAGGAGGTATCAAGTACCAATCTCATGAGTCTTTATTATGACTTGACCTGGTATTGAACCTCGATATCCCGGACAGTTCGTGAACAGTCTACCCACAAAACCCAATGGCCCACTTATATATGCATAAATATATATATGCATATATATGTGTATATAAACATATATATATACACATATAAGTAAAGTAAAGTTGGCGAGTGTAGTCGAGGTCGACCAGAAGGCTCCCTTTTCAATAGCTACTACACCGATGTGTAGGGTAGGGAACTACTCCTTTCCCTGGATTGCTCCACTTTACCCTTGATACATATATATATATATACATATATATACATATATTACCCTTGATGCATATATATATATATATACCGTAGCCTCATCAGCCGCCATCCAGGGTGATAACACCGAAACTGTGTTATCACCCTGGATGGCGGCTGATGAGGCTAGGGTATCGCACGTGCTTCCACATTTTTTTTTTTTTTTTTCATCATACAACGTGTGGAAGCACGTGCGATACCCTAGCCTCATCAGCCGCCATCCAGGGTGATAACACAGTTTCGGTGTTATCACCCTGGATGGCGGCTGATGAGGCTAGGGTATATATATATATATATATATGTGTGTGTGTGTATACACACACACACGCATATATATATATTAGGGAGAACGTCTCATTCCTTTGTAGGGGATCCTATCAGATTTTACTAAGCTCAGCCGATTGGAGTATTTCTGAGTCAAAATGCTAAGTTTGTACTGAAAGAATTTGGAGGAAACTGCGTCAAAACAGATTTTTTTTCATTGATATGTTTATATTGTTGACATATTTTAATGAAAAGTATTGTATTGGTGCAAACGCTTGTTCTTATGTTCTTTCTTTATATAAAGAAGTCGTTTCTGCTAATATATTTGCGAAAGATGTTCGCATAAGATTTATTTCAATCAGTAACAGATATTGTCAAGCAAATATCGAATACAAAAATGTTACTTATAAATCATGAGATTTACCGACAATAAAAAATGCGAGTCCTTGCTTTTTTATATATACAAAAACAGTTCTCTGTCGCCATTGAGTTATACGATGCATATCAATTTGATGATCAAATAAATGAGTGGGAAAAAAAATCAGTCCCATGACAGTTTCTATTTTTCACATAAACAGGCTATTAAAAAATGAAATGTTACGTAATGTAAGGTCTGCATATATTTACTGGTAAGTTGAAATACAAGATAGAAAGATGAAAAAAATAAACAAGCAAAAATCAAAAAGATAAACATTTTTTTTCAAATCTCGAAAACTGTGGAACTTACCAAAGCAGAAGGTAGTTTGGCAGTTATTTTCTAAAATTTGTCTGTTACGCTGGCGAGAGCTTGCTTACATTTCCGGTTATTAGTAAGTGTTCACCTTTGCCTCCACTAAGCACTCAAAAAGCAGTTCATAGGTTTCTTATAAGTCCGGCTATAACTAGGTGTTCAGCATTCCTTCCACCAAAACACAAGGCAAGCCGGCCATAAGTTTCGTATAGTTCTGGCTATTAGTAATGTTCCTATTTTCCCCCCTACAAGCTATGAGCAAGCAGGCCTTACCATGCTTATAGTTCCGACGGTGACTAAGTGTTCACCTTTCCCTCCACCAAGCACTCAGCAAGCCGGCTTAAGTCTGCTTACTGTTCCGACTATTAGTAAATGTTCACCTTTCCCTCAACTAATCACTCAACGAGAAGCCCTTGGATGCTTTCAGTTCCGGCTATTAGTCATGGTTCAGCTTTCCCCCCTCCAAACACTGAACAAGAAGCCCTTGGATGCTTTCAGTCCCGGCAATTAGTAAGTGTTCACCTTTCCCCCCACCAAGCACTCAACAAGAAGCCTTTGGATGCTTTCAGTCCCGGCAATTAGTAAGTGTTCACCTTTCCTCCCCACCAAGCACTCAACAAGAAGCCCTTGGATGCTTTCAGTTCCGGCTATTAGTTAGAGTTCACCTTTCCCCCCACCAAGCACTCAACAAGAAGCCCTTGGATGCTTTCAGTTCCGGCTATTAGTCAGTGTTCATCTTTTCTTCCATCAAGCACTAAGCATGCTGTCCGTACGTTTCGTATCATTCCGGTTATAAAGGAGTGTTCATATTCCCCCCACCCCCAACAAGCTCTCAGCAAGCAGGCCTTTGAATGCTTATAGTTCTGGCTATTACTAAGTGTTCACCTTTCTCTCCAGCAAGCGCTGAACAAGCAATGTTTACGATGCTTACAGTTTCGGGTATTAGTAAGTGTTCACCTTTCCCTTCACCAACCACTCAGCAATAGGCTTAAGTTTGCTTACAGTTCTGCTGTTCGTAAGTGTTCACCTTTCCCTACACTAAGCAGGGGTGTCCTTGTGGTGTAATGGTTAAAGCGATGAACTGCGGAATCGTAGTACGCGAGTTCGTACTCCAGTCGCGCTATTACGTTCACTTTCGGGCAAATACCCTTGGGAAAGGTATGAACCCCCTTATTCTCCCTCCAGCTATGGGTAAATAGTAGGACGGACTAGGTTCTTCAGCCTTGGTGAGGCAACTAGTCTAGGAGAAGGAAAACTTTGAATTCAAACCTGTTAAACTCCGCTTAAAAATTGACCTTGTGTCATATCCTGCCCGAGCGGAGGGGTTGGTAAATAGTACCTTTCCCTACAATAAGCACTCAGCAAGCAGGCCTTAGGATGGTTTTAGTTCTGGCTATTACTAGCGTTCACCTTTCCCTCCACCAAGCACTCAAAAAAGGTTTCTTATAAGTCTGGCTATTACTAGATGTTCATTATTCCCTCCAGCAAACACAAAGCAAACTTGCCATAAACTTCTTATAGTTCCGGCTATTAGTAGTGTTCATATTTTTCCCCAACAAGCTCTGAGCAAGCAGGCCTTAGTATGCTTATAGTTCCGGCTATTGCTAAATGTTCACCTTTCCCTACACCAACCGCTACGCAAGCAAAGTTTATTATACTTACAGTTCCGGCTATTAATAAGTGTTCACCTTCCCTCCACCAAACACTCAGCAAGCAGCAATTTCGATGATCTACCAGGAAGTGTTACTTTTACTGTGATTTGATCACCAGTTGTTGCACACCCAAGCCCTTCGAATTTTTCTCCAGTAGGTGTGAGATTCGGTTCCTTGGCTCACACTCCATATTACCGTAGGCAATAACTATGGATTTAGCCCGCTTAGAGGATGATTTCTTAGGGTTTTTATTTAGCAGTAAATAAACTAATTATAGATAAGGCATGAAACCTCTTTCCTTTATAGCTGGATTTTCTGATCATAAAATAATACTTAAAAAAGCTAGGTGGGTGTCCGCGTGGTGTAATGGTTAAAGCGAACGACTGCGGAATCGTAGTAAGCGAGTTCGTACTCCAGTTGCACTATTACGTTCACTTTCGGGCAAATACCCTTGAGAAAGGTATAAACCCCTATATCCTCCCAGCTATGGTTTAAATAGTACCACTACTGTTCTTGGAGAATAGTTTTGGCATTAAATAACCTACAAAGGTCGATATGACATTAAACAAAGAAACTAAACTTAAAAAGCTGGATCAGATTAGTTAAATTAATAGTATTTTTTTTTTCATGGCATGGTGAGGAAAATATTTGAGAATAACTAAATATTTAACATTTCCGGCCTCATAAAATATACCTATAACAAACTAGATTAAATTATTTAAATTATCAGAATCCTTTTTTTATTTAGCAGTAAATAAACTAATAATAGATAAGATGCAAACATTTTTTCTTTAATAGCTGAACATTCTGGTTTCATAAAATATACCTTAAACAGATTAGATTAAATTATTTGAATTAATAGGATACTTTTTATTTTTCAGTAAATAAACTAATAATTGATAAGATGTAGAATATTTTTTCTTTAATAGCTGAAATTCTGGCTTCATAAAATATACTTTAAACAAACGAGATTAATAGAATACCTTTTTTTGTTTAGCAGTAAATAAACTAATAATAGATAAGATGCAAAACATTTTTTTCTTTAATAGCTGAACATTCTGACTTCATAAAATATACCTTAAATAAACTAGATTAAACTATTCAAGTTAATGTTATAATCTTTTCCCTATGTTATGCAAAAACAAACACAGAATAAAACCGATTCTGAAGAAAAGATTATGAAATGATATCATAATTGGACCGTAATCGACCTACAGTTGAATGACAGTAATTGCAAACTTTAGAATAATCAATATATATCGCCACACGCCATTGTGAATTACCTTCGAGAATTGCTCAGTGCACATGGGCGGTAGAATACACCGTCTCTGCAGTGGATTCAGACTCTCCCATGAGTGTCCTGGATATGACATTTCACAATCTAATATTGAGGGTCCAGTAATGCGGGAGGATTCAGGAATGCAGAGTACCTCTTCATTGCCATTGCTCCCAGTTCCACTCTTACCCAGAGTGGTAGCACTTGATCCTATTTACCAACCCCTCCGCTCGGGCAGGATATGACACAAGGTCAATTTTAAGCGGAGTTTTACAGGTTTGAATTCAGAGTTTTCCTTCTCCTAGACTAGTTGCCTTACATAGGCTGAAGAACTCAGTCTGTCCTACTATTAACCCATAGTTGGAGGGAGAATAATTGGAATCATACCTTAGTGCTATGTGAAATGCAATCAGTCTCGTCATGGATCTGAACTCGTGTCGTCGTGTCCATTTCCTATGACGATAACCATTACACCACGGGCACTTGATAGGGTTCTATCTATGGGTGAAATAGAACTATTTGAGATTTGAACTGAGTAGAAGCAAATGACATATGCTAAATTGAATTGTTAGAAATAGAACAGTTGTATCATTCAACTATGGAAACATATGACTGATGATTGATTGAACTGTTAATGATACATAGCAATACTTGGAACCATTTAACTTGATCTTTTACAAAACTGGGTAGTTAGAAATAGAATTGTTTGATCATTTAACTGGGAGAATCTACAAAATGTCTTTACAAATCATCTATTTAATGTATTTGCAAAAACAGGATTTGGCATTAAATAACCAACTATGTTTGATATGCCATAAAACCAAACCAAACCAAACCTTCGTAAATGAGTTTTACGATTATCCGTTGATTTAATGGAGAGTTCTTTTATTGTAGCCACGTTTCTTTTCAATATCAAAGAGCTTCGTCCAAGTTGATATGTTTTTATTTGGAATAACAGTTGTCATTTCAAGTATCATCGATGGTGTCCATCCATTGCTCGTCTAAATCCACTTTGGGTTACTAAATGAAAAATTATGCTTAGTGTATAGAACACACACACACACACACAAACTTATAGCGTAGTGTAACAGTTATCGTCTGTATAGGAGACACGAGTTCAAATCCTGGGTATTTCACGTAACACTCCACCAGAAAAAGGGCATTTTGCACGCCTTCACCGTGGTGTGGCAATCAGTTTGGGTGACAGAAAACGCTGAATTAAAACCTGTTGAAACTCCACTTAGATATTAACCTTGTGTCCCATCTAATCCAAAATAGCTGGTTAATCACACACACACACACACACACACACGTGTGTATGTGTGCGTGTGTGTGTGTCATTAACCAGCTCTTATATATATATATGTATATATATGTATTTATATTTGTATGTATATACATATATATATATATACATATATATACACACATATATACCAATGAATATACACACACACAAACACACACACACACACACATACACACACACACACATATATATATAATGGTCTTTCAATAAAGAAGGTTTTCCAGTCGGCTAGGGCTGCAGAATACGCCTACACCTCTGCAGAAGTGTATGACCCGCTCAACGAGTGTCCTTGATATGACTCTAAACAATCTGATAGTGAGGTTCCAGAAATGCAGGAACTTTGGGGAATGCGGAGTACCCTTTCATTGCCATTGCTCCCAGGTCTACTCTGGCCCAACGTGGTAGCACGTGATAGGGACCTATCTAGGGGTTAAATAGAACTAACCATATGCTTATGCTAAACTGAATTGTTTGACTAAACTGAATAGCTTGAAATAAATGTTTTTCACAGTTAAACCGTACTTACATTTAAACTTCATGCTTATACTAAACTTGATTATTTGAAATTGAACTGTTTTTGGACATTGAAACTGTACTTACACAAAACTGAATTGTTTAATATAGAACTCTTTTTAAATTTAACTGTGTGTACACAAAATCTGAACTTATACTTACATCCCAGAGAAGACATAGACGGACTCTGTGTGTCAAGAAAAGAAGGAGGAAGAGGATTCGCCAGCATTTAAGAAAGCATCATTAGACAACAGGAAGATTATAAAAAAGAGCAAAGACTGATTAGAGACACGAGAAAGAATAAGACAGATCATCTTTGAGTGTCGCATTATACCAGTACACGGCTTCTACTATCGAGTGGCTATTCTCTTGACACTGCGGTGACACTGCTCTACGATGCCGTGACCTTCTGGATATAAACACTCCGGTATCGCATTTGTAAGTTACACGGAACCATTCTTAAAGTGAACCAGAGAACTTCAACAAATGGACCTGAGAATAAGAAAACTCATGACCATGCATAAGGATATACAACCCTGACATAGACAGACGCTATGTGTCAAGAAAAGAAGGAGGAAGAGGATTCGCCAGCATTTAACAGAGCATCATTAGACGACCTGAAGACTATAAAAAAGAACACAAACTGATTAGAGAGAGAGACGAGAAACAGCACAAACCACATAAGAATCAACAGAACAACAATAGCTAGAAAGCACAAAAAAAAGGGTGAAAAACAAATGTAGAACAATTTCAACACTCTAACCGGGGGAATTTCCCTAGAGAAGACCTGAAAATGGCTAAGAAAAAACTTAAAAGAGAAACTGAATCTTTTCAAATAGCGGCATAAAACAACGCCATAAGGACCAATAATATCAAAATGACAATTTATAATACGCAAGAGAATAGAATGTGCAGGTAATGTGGAAAAAGAGATGAAATGATAAATCACACAATGAGTGAATTCAACAAACTTATACTTAGCAGAATTAGAACTGCTTGACTAAACTGAATTACTTGAAAAAGAAATGTTTTTCACAATTAAACTGTACTTACATTTAAACTGCGTACTTATCCTAAACTGAGTTGTTTGAAATAAAATAATTTTTATAAAAATTAGATTTGGGGTTAAATAACCTACAAAGTTTGATATGCCATAAAACCCAAACAATCAACCAACCAATAAAGAAGGAATGTTCTTATGGTGCAATGGTTAAAGCGCACTGCGGACTTGTGGCAAGCGATTTCGAACTCCAGTCGTTCTATTACGTTTATTTTCGGAGAAATACCTTTGGGAAGGATATGAAACCCTCTTATCCTCCTAGCTATGGGTTAAATCGTATCACTGCAGTCCTTCTAGCAGGATGCCTTTGGCGTAAAATAACCTAAGAATGTTAATATGACATTAAACAACGAAACAATTGAATAAAGAATTTGAATTTTGCCGTAAGAGTTAACAGTAGGAATCACTGTTAACACTTGCGCATTTTTCAAGGAATCCATTCGTGTTGGGTCGTTTCCTGTCTCTTAAGACAATCAGGCTGACATTCTTTACTGACCACTGCGCTCGGAATGTTTTTTTTACGTGAGTATCAGTGTGTTTCCATTCAATTGTCTGTCTTTTCTACTCAGGCTCGTAGTGACAAATCCATATTTAGCCCATTTGTAAACAATCTCCGTACAGATTATATATTTGTACATTTTTTTTTCTTTTTAAGAAGAGGAATTATATTGTGAATTGAATTACCACGACCAGAAAACCCGGCGAACACTTGCGCGCGACTTACGGAAAAGCAGGTTAACGGGCCACGCAATGACCACGACCAGTTGATTTGGCATCACTTGTGTGCGATGTGGACAACTGGCTCAGTTGTAGAGCTTCGGCTCTACATTCTGTGGCGCTGGTTCAATCTCCAGTGAGGGAGATCACGATATACGCTGCTGATGAGACCTAATAAGGTCGAAACAGCTGTCCAGCGTTTCCGTATGTCATTCACAGGTGGTTGCCAGATTGTCTGGTCGTGATAATTCAATTCATAAGATCATATATGATTCTGTAAATTTCACTTGGTTTTTACTTCACGATAAATTTACTAATAGACGATTGTTTAAGACTGGAACACTATGATTTCTGGCCATTTTGAATAGTCTCAAAACAAACATACATATCTGCGAGATTAAAAGGATTTTACCAAAAAAAAAAATTCCGACCAATTCCGAATCGATATTGAGGGAAATAATTAGGAAAAAAATTATTTTCCTTTTTTTCCAGAAAATTTCTCTTAAAATAGTTCTTAAATACTTCTCAAAATTATGGATATATATTCTTTGGTGACTATATAAATGTAAAGAAAGTAAAGTTGGTGACCTTAGTCGAGGGTAACCCAAAGGATCCCTTTTCAATAGCTACTATACCGAGGTGTTAGATAGGGCTCTACTCCAATCCCAGGATTACTAGACTTTACTCTTGATCCTTTGCTAAACTTAACTGTTTGACTAAACTGAATCGCTCGAAATAGAAATATTTTTCACAATTAAACCGTACTTATTTTAAACTGCGTTAAATTGAATTATTTGAAATGGAACTGTTTTTTGACATTGAAACTGTATTTACACTAAACTGAATTGTTTAACATAGAAATGTTTTGAGATTTAACTGTGTGCAAACAAAATCTGTACTTATACTAAAATGAATTACCTGAATTGGAATTATTTGACTAAACTGAAGAGCTTGAAATAAAAGGTTTTTGACAATTAAACTGTGTACTCATGCTAAACTGAATTGTTTTAAATAGATCTGATTATTTACATAAAAATGGATTTAGCATTAAATTTGGTGACCTTTGTCGAGGCTAACCCAATAGCTACTATACCGAGGTGTTAGATAGGGGTCTACTCCAATCCCAGGATTGACAGTCTTTACTCTTGATCCTTACCTTATAGTGCTGAATGCAAAGCATGGCTGCATCAAGTACCAATTTTAAAATCTTCAGTATGACTCAACCTGGAATTGAACCTCGGTGTTTCCAGACTATTGGCGAACATTCTATTCATTTGGCCAATTGTCCGGTGAATGAAATTATATGCATCTCAGAATAGTAAATATTTATTAACGCAAATACGAAAAGACTTTTGAATAAATGCTGACAATAAAAATAAATCTGTATACTTCCCTCTTATCTACTCAGCGGCAGATGTTCCTGATGTTGAATTGTGAGACAATGGGCACAAATATAAATCTTTTTCCTTGTATACACTTATATTTTGATATTACCCCATAAACATATACACGCCTACTCGACAGGACTTAGAATACGCCGACCGCTTGGTCAGTCGGCTGGGGCTGTAGAATACTCTGCCTGCACCTCTGCGGAGGGGTAACCCCCCCAATGAGTGTACTGTTTATGACACTAAACAGTCTGATGGTGAGGTCCCAGTAATGCTGGGGCCTTGGGGAATATGGAGCACCCCTTCCTTGCCATTGGTCCCAGGTCCACTCTGACCCGGAGTGGTAGCACCCGATAGGATTAAATAGAACTAACGGCATACGTATGCTAAACTTAACTGTTTGACTAAACTGAATAGTTTGAGATAGAAATATTTTTCTCAATTAAACCGTACTTATTTTAAACTGCGTGCTAATGTTAAACTGAATTATTTGAAATGGAACTGTTTTTTGACATTGAAACTGTATTTACACTAAACTGAATTGTTTAACATAGAAATGTTTTGAGATTTAACTGTGTGTAAACAAAATCTGTACTTATACTAAAATGAATTACCTGAATTGGAATTATTTGACTAAACTGAAGAGTTTGAAATATAAATGTTTTTGACAATTACACTGTGTACTCATGCTAAACTAAATTGTTTTAAATAGATCTGATTATTTACATAAAAATTGATTTGGCGTTAAATAACTTAAAATGATTGATATGCCATAAAATCCAACCAACCAACCAACCAACCAACCAACCAACCAACCAACCAACGCCTAATGCAACCGTTGCAGATGGGTACGCCACATATCTGCTAAGAAAAAGGATGACCTGAGTATGACTCTAAACTTTCTCTCGGCGGTACATATACTATTCTAATGATGAGATAAACTTTAAGAGTTTGTTGCTTACCTAGTCGACTGGGTCTGTGGAATACGCTGACTGTTTCTTTTTCGAGGGGTACGACACTCACCAAAGCGAGTCCTGGATATGACACAACACAATCAGATGTTGAGGTTCCAGTAATGCTGGAGCTTTGCGGAATGAGGAGTTCACGTTTATTGCCATCGCTCCCAGGTCTGCTCTGGCGAAGAATGGCAGCACCTGTTTGGGCCCAATCTATAGGTTAAATAGAATAAAACTGTGTACTTATACTAAACTGAATTGTTAGAGATAGAACTGTTTTTAACATTGAAACTGTGTTGTTATGCTAAACTGAATTGTTTGAAATAAAACTATTTTTGATATTGAACTTGTGTACTTATGCTAAACTAAATTGTTTTACATAGAATTGTTTTTTATATAGAAATTGTGTGTAAACAAACTATGATTATACTGGCCTTAATCATTTGAAATAAAACTGTTTATAATTATAAAAACGGATTTGGAATTAATGAGCAACTATAGTTGATGTACCATAAAATCAAACCAAACCAAACCAAATAGGTTGTTGCGATTACTCCCAGGTCCACTTTGACTTAAGCTGATATCGGTAATCGCCCAGTCTGTGAGTCAAATAGTTCTGTTTAAAAATCAATAGATTTTCAGAGGAATAAGTTCGACTATAAACCACGAGAAAATATCTTTAAAGACTAAAGAGACAAAAACAAAAGAGAAGAAAAATGAAATGATCAAAATAAAGGGAAAAGAATAATCAGTCGAGAATATTGCATGGGAAAATTTAACAGGGGAAGAGAAAGACAAAAATATACGATCAGAAGAATAAGGATATTTGGAACGAAATAGGAAAAACAAAAGGGGAAAAAATAGTTGTTAGAAGAAAGAGATAAAAGTAAAGAGTAAAAAAAAAAAAGCGAATGGGGAAAGAGTTTGAGAAGGAAGGGAAAAAGATCCATGAAACAAAAAAAAAAAAAAAAAAAAAGAAGTAGAGAGTAAAAAGGAAAGGTAGAAGATATCAGAAAATGCAGAATGAATAAGAAAAAAGGAGAGGGTGATAGTGAAGGATTAATTAATGGCATATCAACATTTGTGGGTTATTTAATACCAAATCAATAGTTCAAGAAAAACAGTAATGATGCTATTTAAACCATAGCTGGCTGGAGGGTTAAAAAGGCTGATACCTTTCGTAAGTGTTTTAGTCCGAAAGTAAATACGCGACTGGAGTTCGAACTCGTATACCATATTTACCAGTCTCTCCGCTCGGGCAGGATATGACACAAGATCAGTTTTTAAGCGGAGTTTAACAGGTTTGAATTCAGAGTTTTCCTTCTCCTAGACTAGTTGCCTCACCAAGGCTGAAGAATCCAGTCTGCTGTACTGTTCTAACTCGTATACTAAGATGTTACAGTTCAGCATATTAGCCTCTGCACCATCGAGACTCTCCTCTGAGATGGGTTGTGGAAAATAGAATAATTCAGAATAGGGACAGAAGAAAGAATGGTTTGGTTGGTTTGGTTAGGTATTTTTAGTAGTGTTTAAACTTTTTTATGCGTTAATTTAAGACCGAAATTATAATTCAGTTTATTCATACATATATTTATTTAAATTTAGTTAAAATACATTTAGTTTGACTTATTTTGAAGAATGTACCGATAGCGACCCTGTTATATAATTGCAGAAGGACTTTTTTTTATATTATCATTTTTTGTTGGTTATATCTTTTCTTTTGGTTTAGTTAGGCTTAGAACTTTTCAGCTTAGTGCACGGGTAGAGGCAGACGTTGAGCGCAGGTGTTTACGCTCGTGCGGGGAGGATGGGACAATCATAGATGGCATAATAAAAACCCCAGATAGGAAAATGGGACTGGAGATGTGAATGACGTCATGCCCGGAAGCGATGGGCTGGGATTCTTGGGTATTTTGAAAAAAGCAGTTAGTTGAGATTTGGACCTAGACGAGTCCAGTTGTTTGCTGCGGGGTGCGTTGGTTGGGTCAGTGAGTTGAGAGCTGACGCTCGACGAACACTCAGCATAGTAAAAATTGTGTGTCTCTCTCTCCTCGTGTTGAAAAACCTAAAAGTCAAGAAGGTAATAAAAGTGTTGTACCTGAACCAAGAAAATCGTCAGTATTTCGCGGGATTCCTATGCCTGTGAACGTTTAACACATCCGTATGTACGTATTATGTACATTTCACATATTCGTAGATTATGGCTATGTTACAACCCGTGTGGTTTGAACAAAGATCCCCAGCCAACGAGCACGACTGTTGAATTGGATTGCGATACTGGGGTCACGTAACGAGAAATAGAATATATATAAATCAGTCAGATGAGTCTGACGGGAGTATGCAATATAGTTGTTAAAAGTAGCATTGCAACTCGGCATTGCAACTTAGCATTCCATATTCAGTATTCGCCGTTGTACAAGAGTGTAGGGCTTATAAAGTGTCAACCAAAATTTTCTCCTCACTTAACATCGTTTCAAACATTACAAAAGTTTGATTCCTTTGTTAAATAATATAACATTCATGTGTTATTTGATTCCAATGCCATCATTCTTATAGAAGAACAACAGTGACATTAACTCATAGCTGGGGAAATAAGGGTGTTCATACCATTCGTAAGGTTATTAGTAAAGGCAATAGTGATATTGAAGATGGAATTCGCTTGCTTCGAGGAAGCAGACAAAACTTTAGCCATTATTGTTGCATAGCCAGATATACGGATTTGTGAAATATACACAGAGAATCCGAACTACACGACATTCACGAAATTGGTTCAAGTACGAAACTTTTATTTACCTTTTTGAGTTTAATGGTTTTTCGACATGAGGAGAGAGAGGCACAATCTTTCTATGCTGACTGCTTTTACACCGTCAGCTCACAACCAAACCAACGTCCGTAGCTCACAAATTCGTCTGGCCTTGCCCAGCTCTGAATCTCGACTCTCTCGTTCGGAGGCAGGAACTCAACAAACTGCTTTTTCTCAAATCCCCCAAATCCTCAGTCCACGCTTCTGTTGCATGACGTCATTCACACCTTCTGGTCCCATTTGCCACCTGGGGTTTTATTTTGACATCTGTGAATGACACATCCTCCCCGCGCGTGCATGAATACCTCCGCTCATGTTTGCACCTAACTAACCCATGCACTGAACCGAAAGGTTCTCATCCTAACTAAACCGAAAGGCATGATATACAAAACGAAATCCCTCGGCAATTATATTACATTATGGCACAGGGACTCCCAAAATATGTTTACAAGTATGTTTATAGAAATAGATCTATTCAAAATATGGGCTTGACCTACGAATTTAGATTTGCATATTTCTATATATTATTTATTGTAATCAATAGTTGGAATGTCAACATTACGACTATTCCGCTTCAGAATGGACCTAATAATAATGGCAACGAAAGAGTGAACCGGTTTTTCTCTGAGGTCTAGAACTAGAACTCTCCCCACTGAATTCAGCTCGCTTTCATATCCTGGGTACCTTTTTTGTAGTGTGAGTCTTAACCTTCTGTTTGGCAGGACAGTAGCTGTCCAGCTTCAGGGGCAGTTGAGGTTTGATTGATTTCACAACTGGTCAACCTTTCTTGGATTATTAAAATTTATTTGATTCTTGAAAACTGTTATATAGTTTCAAGTGCCCAACAACAACAACAATAACAATAATAATAATAATAATAATAATAATAATAATAATAGCAACAACAAGAATAACAACAACAACAATAATAATAATAATAATAATAATTATTATTATTATTATTATTATTATTATTATTATTATTATTATTATTATCTGAAATGAAAAGTAATAATAATCGAAACATCACACCCCAAAAAGCGCAAAAAAAAAATACTAACACAAGAATAAAAAAGAATGTAGAAGATTATATAGAGAATTAAGTCTGAAAAGAAGACTGGATAACCATAAAAAAGAACAAATTTGGAAAACAGACAAGGTAAAAACTGTAAAAAAATAAACGAACTATTAACACATATTTCAACAAGCAACACAACCGAATTAAGGTAATTAATTCATGCATTGGTCATTCGGCTGAGGCTGCTTCTCTGCTGAGGAGTAAACCCCCATCTCCAATCGAGTGTCCTGGTAAAGACACTCAATCTAATGGTGAGCTTCATGTAATGCAGGGTCTTTGGAGAGTGCAGAGTACCCCATTATTGCTATCCCTCCAAGGTCCATTCTGGCTCGAAGTCGTATCCATTAATATGGTCTTATCTATGGGTCAAATGGAACTAAACAGTTTCCTAATACTAAACTGAACTGCTTGAAATAGAACTGTATTTACATTTAAACTGTGTATTTATGCTAAACTGAATTGTTAGAAATTTAACTGTTACATACTAATCTGAATTTTTTTAAATAGAACTTTTTATAATTTTAAAAATTGTTTAGGCTTTAATATTGTACAATGGTTAATGTGCCTTAAAACCAAACCAAGACAGAAACTTAAAACTTGGATGGAAAACTATTCTGGCAAAACAGATAAACAATCAACGGCAAGAAGCAAAAAGGCTACGACCGAGTAAAAACTCTGGAATATGTTGGGACAAATAGAGAAAAGCAACATAACAATAAAGACAAACAATACAACACGAGGAAATAAATCAGAGGGCACCGGCGAATAAAGGGAGACTAAAAAGATATCGAGACAGGATAAAAAAATATAACATAGACAAAACAGGACATTCCAAAACACTGATAGAAAACTCTAAAAGATAGTCGACCTGAAGATTATAAAAAAGAGCAAAGACTGATTAAAGAGAGACGAGAAACAATACAAACCACCTAAGAATCAACAGAACAACAATAACTAGAAAACAACAAAAAAGGCAGAAAAACAAATGTAGAACAATTTCAAGACTCTAACCGGAGGAATTTCCTTTTAGAAAACCTGAAAATTGCTGAGAAAAGAAAAACCTTAAAAGAGAAACTAAATCTTTCTCAAATAGCAGCACAAAACAACGATATAATGACCAATAATATCAAAACGATAATTTATAATACGCAAGAGAATAGAATGTGCACATAATGAGTGAATTCAGCAAACTCGCACAAAAGGAATGTAAGACTAAGCACAACTGAACAGGAAAAGTGATTCGCTGGAAATTTTGAATGAGATTAGAACTGAACCATACAACCAAATGGTATATACCTAAAGCAGAATCCATCTTAGAAAATGTGATGAATAAAATTCTCTGCGATTTTGAGATACAAACGGATCACCCAGTCTCGACCAGAAGACCAGACCAAGATTTAATTTACAAAAAAGAATGAGCTTGCCTTCTCGTGGAATTTGCTGTTCCAGTTGACCACCGAGTGAAAATAATAGAATGTACAAATAGTCTGACTTTACCTGAGAACTTACGAAACTGTGGAACATGAGTATGACGATTGTAGAAATTGAAGTTGGAGCGCTTGACTGGATGAATTAGATATTTAAGGAAAAATCGAGATTATCAAATGTAAGTCTTCTTAAGATAGGATGTTTTAACGAGAAGAATCCAGTAAACTTGCCATCTTGTGGATTTTGCTCTTCCGCTGGCCCTCAGAGGTAGAATAATATGTTATAAGATAAACAAAGTATTTTATGATAGGATGTTATATTGAGTAGAATCTAGAAGACTTAAGAGAACTTGCCATCACTCAGATTCCAGTGAAAGGCTACGAGCGAACACAGGAGTGGAAAACTTGTAAGAAGTAAAGAGATGATATTTATTACAAAGCAATTATTACTTCAAATAAGTATTCTGTAGATGAGAAAAAATGCTCGGTTATATGATTTTAAGTATTCCTATCAAGATAGAAGTAATTCTATCTGAAATTTTATATTTCTTAAGACCGTAAGACTCAGCATCGGAGTTTGCTTATTGTTATCCATTCTTTTGAAGGGTGAGGGGACCTTACTCCTCAACAGGAGATAATCACTGCAGACATAGTAAGTAGAATAGAAATGAATCCTTAAGAACGAAGGGAGAGAGAGAGAGAAAGAGAGATAGAGAGAGAAAGAAAGAAAGAAAGAAAGAGAGAGAGAAAGAGAGAGAAAGGGAGAAAGAGAAAGTGAGAAAGAGAGAGAGAGAAAGAGAGAGAGAAAGAAAAAATAGAGAGAGAAAGAAAGAGAGAGAGAAAGAGTGAGAGAAAGAAAG
>OY757919.1:18138385-18169840 GCA_963585895.1 Sepioteuthis lessoniana
ATGTCAAAAACAGTTCAATTTCAAACAATTCAGCTTAGCAAAATCACGCAGTTTAAATGTAAGTACAGTTTAATTGTAAAAAAACATTTCTATTTCGAGCTATTCAGTTTAGTCAAGCAATTCTACTTCAGCTAATTCAGTTTAGTAAAAGTACAGATTTTATTTACACACAGTTATATGTCAGAACAGTTCTATGTTAAACAATTTAGTTTAGTGTAAATACAGTTTCAATGTAAAAAAACCCAGTTCTATTTGAAATAATTCAGTTTAGCACAAGCACGCAATTCAAATGTAAGCAGGGTTCAATTGTCAAAAAACATTTCTATTTCAAGATATTCAGTTTAGCATACGTATGCCGTTAGTCTTATTTAACCCATTAATAGGGCCCTATCAGGTGCTACCACGCCGGGCCAGAGTTGATCTGGGAGCAATGGCAATAAAGCAACCACTCCGGGAGAGAGTGAACGTGGGAGGGATGTGGCATTGAAGCAGTACTGCACAATCCCCCAAACACCAGAAATGTACCCTCACCATCAGACAGTTTAGTATCATACTCAGGACATTCGTTAGAGGGGTTCTAACCTCTTTCTTTAGATGCAGTCGGTATATTCAATATCCTTAGCTGACTGGACTCCACAACTGAGAAATTAAGGCATCTATATCTTTTTTCGATATTGGCCTCCATGTCAATTCACACAAAACTGAATATATGTGCTACAACCAAACAGGCAACATTGCCACACTAGACGGAGCCTCTCTGAAACTAGTAGACAAATTCACATACCTAGGAAGTAGCGTCTCATCAACCGAAAAAGACATCGACACACGACTGACGAAGGCATGGATGGCCATCGATAGGCTCTCGACCATAAGGAAATCAGACCTGACCGATAAAATGAAACGCAGTTTCTTCCAGGCAGCGGTTGTGTCGATACCGCTGTATGGATGCACTACATGGACGCTAACTAAACGGCTGGAGAAGAAACTTGACGGAAACTACACAAGAATGTTGAGAGCAGTATTGAACAAGTCCTGGCGACAACACCCCACTTGACACCAACTATACGGACCCTTGCCCCCCATCACGAAAACTATACAAGTTAGACGAACCAGACACGCAGGACACTGCTGGAGAAGCAAGGACGAGCTCATAAGTGATGTACTCCTATGGACCCCCACATATGGCCGTGCAAAAGCAGGACGACCAGCTCGAACATACATACAGCAACTATGTGATGTAACCCTGAAGCGATGAGTGATAGGGAGAAGTGGCGAGAGAGGGTCAGGGATATCCGTGCTGGCGGCACGACATGATGATGATGATTAGATTCAAAGAGAGCTAAATAATAATTAATTTCATTATAGAGAGATATATGTAATATCATCAACATAATGTTGCGCTGCACGCATGGATTTCCCTTACTCCCCCTCGCCCTCCATCTCTATGTTTGATCAGGTCTATCAGGCTACATCCTGTGTCCGTATAGAGCTGTTTGATAATAAGTTTTAGCTGGTCGTTCTACACTTGCTCGTCCATGTGAAGGGGTCCATAGGAGGCCGTCGCTTATGAGTTCGTCCTTGCTCGCAAATCATGCCGGACACTGCTGGAGGATCAAATTTTTATACATATATATATGATTAGTAATATATATATATATATATATATATCATCATGTCGTGCGGCCAGCACGGATATCCCTGACGGGGTTACATCCCGTATCATCACATAACTGCTGTATGTATGTTCGAGCTGGTCGTCCTGCTTTTGATTGGCCATATGCGGGGGTCCACAGGAGTACATCATTTACGAGCTCGTCCTTGCTTCTCCAGCGGTGTCCGGCATGTCTGGTTCGTCTAGCTTGGATAGTTTTCGTGATAGGTGGTAGATGACCGTATAGTTGGTGCCTTGGGGGGTGTTGCTGCCAGGACTTGTTCAATAATGCTCTCCACATTCTTGTATATATATATATATATATATATATATATATATAATACATATATGTATATCAGTGCATATAATACATATATGTATGTCATTATATATATATAAGTAAAGGAGTCGAGGGCCACCCGAAAGCTCCCTTTTCAATAGCTACTACACCGAGGTGTAGGGAAGGGTGCTATTCCATTCTCTGTATTGCTCCAATTTACCCTTGATTATAAAGCTGAGTATTAAGCAAGGTGGCATCAAGTGCCATTTTTGAGTCTTTGGATTGACTCGACCTGGGGTTGAACTCTGGTCTCCCGGAACATTGGTGAACACTCTAACCATTATGCCACTTTGCAACGGAGACTCTTCCAGAGAATATGATGGACTGATGATATACTGATTGGTCAGAGGTCTCGCTTTTAGAGAGATTTTTGATTTGGTTCAAGTGTTTGATGTCATATCAACATTTGCGTGTTATTTAATGCCAAACCCATCCTTGCAGAACAATAGTGACACAATCTAACCTTAAGCTAGTGGATGGATAAGAGGCTTTATTTCTTTTCCCTATTGTATTAACTTAAAAGTGAACGTAGTAGCGCGACTGGAGTTCGAACTCAGTTACTATGATATCACAGTCCAGCACTTTAGCCTCTGCACCTCTGGGTTTTTAGGTGACTAAATGTTGCGTATCACCTACCTCTTCGACACAATGAGCAAGTCCATCTGCCATATATGGCAGTAGCTACTAATGCCAATAGTCTAAGTCTGAGATCTAGGTGAAGAGCCTTTCCTTATAACGGAAGCCAATACTATAGTTGAACTATATCCTTATTCTATCAACTTATTTTATGTTCTTGCTACTAACAGTCTTTCTCTTGTAAATACTCTTTCCTTTAAATATAACTGTATTTCCTCACATACCGTGGTTTTTCTTTTAATTACTACTACAAGTGTTCTCTAACCAGAACACAACACTAAAAAATACAAGTTTATTGCGACAATAGTTTTATTGTGTACTTTCTAATATAATAATGGTATAAAGTTTCAGAGATAATCAATATTAGGAGTAAGATAATAATAACAGTTGTCTAAATTTCTGAGACGAAGCTTGATGTAAAAAAAATCTGAATATGAGCACTGGTAAAAAGAAGTCATACATAATAGTCGTAATCCTAGTCAAGAAATAACATAAAGTTTAAGAGTCCCAAAAACTCATTCTTAATTGTCCAGCGGGACACATAGCGTAACGGTTATAGGCGTTGGTTCTCTAAGGAGACAATCATCTAGAGGTTGCAGGTTCTGACTGCAGGCGAGTATCAATACAGGAATACTTAACACGTGTACTTGGTTTTAGCTAACGGAATCAGAACAGGTGTTCTCAGTGGATTCAATAAAGGATGTATTTTGAAGTTCTGTGTAGGTTCCCGAGTTCGACAAACACCTGGAGAAGGCCGGAGGACATTTCGGCCGAAACGTGGTGGAAATAGTAATAAATATAAAGACAATAGTCTGAAAACCCTTTATGATAACAATAATAATAACATTGCAACAAAAATCAACACAGAGAAAGAAAATTTCAGCAATCGGTATAATGAAGGAAGAGAATTTCTATACATCAAAATATACTGACAGAAGTTTTAAAAAATAGAGGGAGAAAGAAAATAAGAATTTAGTTATTGATAGATTACAAAAGGATTATGACATTGCGTTGATATCCCTGGTTAACAAAATGTCAAAAGATTTTCGAAATCTTCACTCAAAAACGTCGGGAATTCCATATTGATGACCATGAGCGATATTGAGGTAAGTCCCAAAAGACTGAGTTGGTTTACTGTCTCATAATCTGAATTGCAGTTTGCCAGTTGATACTGACATGAAACTTTAATGTACACAAATAATAATGGCATAAATATTTTCATATACTGTTGCACTTTCACTTCTGCTCCAATGATTATTCTCCTTCAAGCCGGTTTAAAACAAATATTGTTTCGAGGACATTTTATTATTCATCCCTCTACATATCGTGCCGAGAGGATGTCATTTGGCATTTAACAAGGATACAACGAGTCAGGACTTTAGGGTTAGAGTAATGGACGCATTAATATTAATATTCATTCAAAATAAATTGTAAAGACCAAAAGTTCACCTCTTCAGAAATAGAAATCTGTATCTGCAAGGACAATTTAAAAAAAATCTTATATATATATATATATATATATATATATATATATATATATATATATATATATATATATATACGCGTGTGTGTGTGTATTCTTCATAGTCAAACTGTGTGTGTACTTTGGAAGTGTTGATAGACGCTTTTCGTATTGTTAGATATGTTTACAATAAAACATACGTATGCAAATAGGTGGAGAAGTATATACATATACACACACATATTTAAACGCAAAGATTTGTACGTAGAATTCAGACTAAAAGCAATGTCTGTCTACTGGTTGGAAATGTCCAAGATAGGAAGTTCTTTGGGGAAATTAATTACCTTTCAGAGTCGACATTTCAAAACCTGTAGTTTCCTCTCATTTGGGATTTTGTAGGTTTATCGACGAGTTTGAAACGCGATAAAGTTCTATCTGATATATTTTCTTTTTTTCTTTCTTTCTTTTGTCTTCTCTAGGGCTATTTCTATCTATCTATCCATCTATCTATCTATGCGACTAGCTTTTGATATATACATAAATTGAAAGTTGCTTAATATATGATCTATAACTAATTAGTTTCAATCAATGTGTACCTTTGCTTATACATACAGGTATCATTTTAATTTCTCAAGATTATTTGATTCTCTATGTGTCCATATTTTCTTCCATTTGCCTTTATGAAGAGTTGCCCAGTCAGCTGGGGCTGTAGAATACACGGACTGCAACTCTGCAGAGGGGTAAGATTGCCCCCTAACGAGTGTCCTGGATATGACACTAAGCAATCTGATGGTGCGGTTCCAGCAATGCTGGAGCTTTGGGGAATGCAGAGTACCCCTTCATTGCCATCTATGGGTTAAATAGAACTAACAGCATACTTATGCTAAAATGTATTGAGTAAACTGAATAGCTTGAAATAGAGACGTTTTTGACAATTAAACCGTACTTACAATTAAACTGCGTGCTTATGCTTAACTGAATTATTTCAAATAGAACTGTTTTTCGACATTAAAACTGTATTTACACTTAACTGAATTATTACATATAACTGCTTGAATAGTTTGAAATGGAAATGTTTTTGACAATTAAACTGTGTACTTATGCTAAACTGAACTGTTTTCAATAGAACAGATTATTTACATAAAAATGGATTTGGCGTTAAATAACCTACAAAGGTTGATATGCCATAAAACCAAACCAAACCAATCATTTATGAAGAGTCTATGAAGGTATTTTTTTTTATTTGGAGCTCATTATTTTCTATTTCAAGGAATAATTCATCTGCTTATCTAATTTTTTCTATATACATGTTTTCATTACTGTATTGATGTATAAATGTTACATGGCGTTTTAATTAACGTGTGTTTTATTGTGTGTGCCCATGAGCTTAAGTAAATATACGTTAGTTTCATTACCGATGGTCTGTATATCTTCGTAAGCCTGCTTCAGTGTTGACATCACTTGTGCTATGGAAATATTTTCTAAGCTTAGCTTAGTCTGGTACAGGGTCAGAATACTGAAGCAGCCTCTGGTATCCTTAATTATCGATATTTACTAAGTTTAGTCTTATTCGGGCAAAATAGAAGATGATTATTAAAATTAAGAATATTTTTTGCTAAATCGGTTCAATCGTAGATAAGACTTTCCTTAAAAATAAACTGTCCATACCCTAACGTTATACGTGGGTATGAACGCCGTAAACAAACCCTAGAGAGTAAAGTGTTCACCAATGGTCCAAGAGACGAAGGTACTATCCCTGATCCAGTTGTATCAAAGACTCAAAAATGGTACTTGATGCCTCCTTACTCAACACGCAGCATTATAAAGTACGGATCAAAGGGAAAGTTGAGTAATCTAGGGAAAGGAGTAGTGCCCAGCCCTACACCACTGTGCAGTAGCAATTGAAAAGGGAGCCTTCGGGTCGTCCTCGACTACTGTCCCCAACTATCTTAATTGAATCTTGATATGCACTTGAGGATATAAAAAATTTAGAAGAATTTACATATTATACAAAGGAGGCAGTTTGTGAATTCTTTGAACTCCCCTAAGGGTTGGAATATATATATATATATATATATATATATATATATATATATATATATATATGTCATCATGAATAATTATTTTAACGCACTAACTTTTTTTTTTTTTGGTATTTTCTTTATCTCACCATCCATCTTCCTAGTGTTGGCTTATTTGAAAATAGCTTATTCGGTGTACTACGATTGAAACGTTGTTGCCATTTTTGCTTGATAAATATTTTTGTTTGGTTCTTTTGATCTATAAATGGGACATTGAAGTTTCAATCAATATCTTTATTCATGACATATTTTCTCGCTGAATAGTTTTTTCATTTCTCGTTATTCTAACTTCTCTAGGGATCCAGCACATCGCAACATTATTTGACCCTATTATTGAATTAAGTTTACATTGCTTGTCTATCAATGGTTTGTCAAGTATTTTTTTAGCGGAATTAAAACTGATAATGAATCAAAAAATATAAATTTTCTTTTTGTATTTATGATGATAATGTTAATTGCGCGATCCATGGCACAAAAGATATTGTTTTAAGTGTTTCTTGATTATCTTATTCTGTTATATTACAACAGGCTCATTTGCCTCGTGGGTAGAGTGTTCGCCCATAGTCCGGGAGACCTGGGTTCAATCCCAAATCGCATCATACCAAAGACTTTAAAAATGGTACTTGATACCTCCTTGCTTAACACTCAGCAATATAAGGTACGTATCAAGGGTAAAGTGGAGCAATCCATGTAGATGAGTAGCGCCCTCCATAAACTTTAGTGTAGTAGCTATTGAAAAGGGAGCCTTCTGGTCGCCCTCGAGTATGGTCGCCTACACTACTACTATAGTTATACGTAACGTCCCGTTGTGTTTTCGTGATTGGAGCCATACGTGTGTCTCTAGAATTGGTGTCTTTATCAAGATCCTCCTGAAAATTGATAAAATGTGTATTTGATTTTTTCCGACTCTGCAAAAATCTGATTTTATTTTCTGTGTTTGTATAGTATAACGTGCAGTGATAGGTTGGTTAGTTGTTTGGATTTTATGGCATATCAACCTTTGTTGGTTATTTAACGTCAAATTCATGTTTATGCATATATTTCAAACAATTTAGTTTAGCATGAGTATACAGTTTAATGGTCAAAAACATTTGCATTTCAAGCTATTCAGTTTATTTAAACCGTTCTAATTCAGCTATTTCAGTTTAGTATAAGTACAAATTTAGTTTACACAGTTACAAATTTATACAGTTCTATATTAAACAATTCAGTTTAGTGTAAATACAGTTTCAAAGTCAAAAAATGTTTAATTTCAAACAATTCAGTTTAGCATAAGCACGCAGTTTTAATGTAAGTACAGTTTAATAGTTACAGTCCTATGTAAGATATTCAGTTTAGTCAAACATTCAGTTTAGCATAAGTATGCCGTTAGTTCTATTTAACCCATAGATAGGGCCCTATCAGATGCTACCGCGCCGGGCCAGAGTGGACCTGGGAATTTTGGCAATGAAAGGGTACTCCGCATTCCCCAAAGCCCCAGCATTACTGGAACCTCACTATCAGATTGTTTAGCATCATATCCGGGACACTCGTTGGGTGGGTGGGGGTCTTACCTTCTGCAGGAGTGAAGTCGGTGTATTCTACAGCCCCAGCCGACTGGGCAAGAAGTGGTAGGAGTGATAGTGTTTTGTATTGTACTTTTCATTTTTTGATTATTGGTTCCACCCGAAGCCCAAATGATTTTATTGCTTTTTCTTTTCATGATAGGCATTTCCGTCTTGTGGGTAGTATGTATTATTGTAGATAGGGTTGGATGGATGTGATTTTAGATTTGTGTTGTATTGAAGCGCTAATTTTTCCCATAGAGCTAAGGAGATGTTTCATCAGCTTTTGCTTATAAATTTCGTTTGGTGAGGGAATGAAAGAACCAAGTAGCAGTCTTAGGTGTCCATGATGTGTAAGATACGATTTTCTTACCGATCTGTATGAAAGTCTAGCGTAATCCATTTTTGATCGGATTAAAACCCTGCAAAGGTTTTTTTACGTTTCGTCGGTCAGCTCTCTATTGGGTATGAATTGACCCAAGAAGTAGCTGTATTACTTTACTACTATTATTTTTTAGATGTTTTTGGTGGGGAAACGCAGTTTCTTCCAGGCAGCGGTCGTGACGATACTGCTGTATGGATGCACTACTTGGACGCGAACAAAACGGCTGGAGAAGAAGCTAGACGGTAATTACACAAGAATGTAGCGAGCAATATTGAACAAGTCATGGCGGCAACACCCTACAAGGCACCAACTATTCGGTCACCTGCCTCCCATCACGAAAACTATCCAAGTTAGATAAACGAGACATGCAGGACACTGTTGGAGAAGCAAGGACGAGCTCATAAGTGATGTACTCCTATGGATCCCCACATACGGCCGAGCAAAAGCAGGACAACCAGCTTGAACAAACATACAGCAACTATGTGAGGTTACAGGATGTAGCCCTGAAGGCCTGCCAGAGACGATGAACAGAGTGAGATTTGGCGACAGGGGGTGCAGGGATATCCATGCTAGCGGCACGGTATGATGATGATGATTGGTGGGGAATAAATGTAAGTTTTTTGTCGAGTATTATACCTCAAAACCTATGCTGATCGACCATTGGTATTTCAATTCTTCGAGTTTCAGAGAAGGATCATCATGCAATTTTCTTTTCTGGCAAACGTTCATACCTTCTTTTTTAGCTTTTGAGAATATAAAATCATTTTCACGTGCTTATTTATTAAACCTGTTATAACTCTGCTAGAATTTACATTCGATGTTATACATTTATTTTGATCTGTATCAAATGAGCAATACGTCCCCGTACAGGTATCCTTCAACTCCAGGTGTAAAAATCTTGACTATATCAATTGTCGTGGTGTAATGGTTATCGTCGTAGGAAATGGACACGGCCACACGAGTTCAAATCCTGGACGAGGCTGATTGCATTTCACATAGCACTAATATCCTTGGGAAAAGTATGAATCCAATTATTCTCCATTCTATGGGTAAATATGTAGGGCAGACTGGGTTCTTCAGCCTTGGTGAGGCACCTAGTCTAGGAGATGGAATACTCTGAATTCAAACCAGTCAAACTCCGCTAAACAATTGACCTTGTGTCATATACTGCCCGAACGGTGGGGTTGGTAAATATAATATTAATCACTTTTATACTAAAGAGTATAACCAACAGTTGTAACCAAACAAAAGGTTACTGAGTAAGAAATAATCAAAGCGGAAGTTGAAAATGAAATGGAAATCCTTATAACAGGAAACAAATACAATACTTGCCAACGGGGTGAAGAAGGTAACCATTGCTAATGGTGTCAACTTAGTCAGTAAATAACGCTATTAGTTGCTTGCTCCACTTAACGGGCTAGTATGGCACCAGACCATTTTTAAGTTGGGTTCGGGCGCGAGGGCCGTAGCCCAGACATTCGCGGCGGCTCCAAAAATACCTCTGGGCCTGTAGGCATTCCCTTTAAAAGGGGCCCCTCAGGCACCAGGTTATAAACCTAGCCCCTCCTATGAGAGTTAGAGTCTGGAGGGATGGCCTCCTGAGGCTTGAGGAGGTTCGACTGTGTGATGTGAATGCTGGGCTTTCCTGCACCTATTTCAGGCAGCCTTGACCGAGTAACTGCCGCCGTCAGAAACATTCAGCAAATTACCCATCCTCAAAAACTGTCCATAGCCTAATGTTATACGTGGGTATGAACGTCGTGAACAAATCCTAGCGAATAAAGTGTTTACCAATGGTCCAGGACACTGAGGTCACCGGTAGGGTATATAAAACAGAAAAAATATTTCCTTATTTTTTTTTTTAAGTCTGAGAGAGTTTAGCAAAACTGGAATTCGAACCTTCTGCTCTAAAGGAAGTCGTTGATGAATTATGCCAGTCAGCCACTTGGTTTGAGTTTGTGAAGATTTCTCATAACACCATATTTCCATATAAGCCTTTTCCAGGTCAAAGAAAATTGCTTTGAAGCGTTCATTACGAACGAATGTACGCCTTATAGTCGCCCCAGGGCGGACTAAATGATCTATTGTACTTTTCTTTCTGTAGCCACATTGAAGCTCAGTAATTAGATCGTTAGTCTCCTGGTCATTCACTACGTCGTCTTGCACAGGCAGCTGGTCTGTGAAATAGGCCAATAATTTTCTTGGTCAAAAGGGTTATTTATGAGTTTTGTGACTGGTATTATTATAGTTTGTTTCCAAATACTCGGAAAATTAACGTGTTCCCATATAGTGTTATATATTTTTAGCTGAGGCTCGAGAGATTTTAACGTTAATTATAACAGAAAATCGAAATGGACCTCATCAGGTCCTTCTGATGTATTGTGCTACCTTTTTTTGGTGGGGGTAGAATTTCAATTCTGTTAAATTCAAAGGGCTATTGAAACTTTCTGGATTTCTGGATTTCATCGCTAAATTTTAATTCAACTAAATTCGTAACTTTGTTTGAGAGCATATCAACTTTTATGGGTTATTTAATGTCAAAACTATTGAATCAGAAGTAGTACAATTTATCTCATTGCTGGAAGGATAGGGAAGATGATATCTTTTCAAACGGTAGTAGTCTTACTGGGAAAATGCAAGCGCAATGGTAGTTCGAACTCGCATATCTAAGGCTGTAGTCGAGCGCTTTAAAGATTACGCCACGAAAACTCTTCCAAGAAAACAAAAATAAACTCTTTTTGTTAAGGGATTTTAAAAAGTTTTATTGACGTGCTTTTTTCTCACATTTATTAGAATAAAAGGCAGCAATTAAAAATCAATAAAATCAAGTAAATATTTATCAAAATAATTTTTTTAAAAGATCAATTGGCAAAATAGCCATCCCGATCACACTGTAAACAGCTATTTTGTTGCATATATATATATATATATATTTAATTACATGTCATTAATATGTCGCTAAAGTATATAAAACAATCTATTGAAATTAATTCTTAAATAAAATAGTCTTATGGACAGTGGGAATCAAATAGCTGAGGGAATCCTGATGTAGGTTCTGTTACAGATGGAGGGAAACATTATCTCTAATATAATAAGATGTTTAATTACGCAAAGAATATGTTTGTTGATTAGGTAATTTTATTTATTTCAAAATTTTGTTATTATATTTGCTACTGTTGGCACTATCCAATTTTAAACTATCTTTACAGCTTTTAACTTTTAAATAAAAGGTTATTGTATTTTTTCCGAAGACAATCTCTCTCACCCTATATATATATATATATATATATATATATATATATATATATATATATATATATATAATCATCATCTTGTCGCGTGCCATCTGCACGGATTTCCCTGACTCTTTTTCGCCAACTCACCCTATCGTCCATCGCAGTACATCACTTATGAACTCGTCCCTACTTCTCCAGCAGTATCCTGCATGTCTGGTTCGTCTAATTAGGATAGTTTTGTTGATGGGAGGTAGGAGGCCGTACAGCTGCTGCTTTGTGGTAGGGGTGCCTCCAGGACCTGTTCAAAATTGCTCGCAGCATTCTTATGTAGTTGCCGTCAGGCTTTTTCTCCAGTCGTTTTTTAGCGTCCATGTAGTGCATCCATGTAGCAGTATCGACACTACCTCTGCTTGGAAGAAACTGCGTTTCATTTTATCGGTCAGGTTTGACTTCCATATGACATATATATAAATATATATCTGTCTCTGTGTGTGCGTGCGTGTGTGTGTGTGTGTGTGCGTATGTGCATGTGTGTGTGCGTGTGTAAAAACGGTAACGAACGAAAAATATATATATTGGTTGAATTTTGGAGTTCATAAAATCTGTTGCCTAGATCGTAACAACTCATACACAGGTGAAACTAGCAGAAATATGAACAATAAAAAAGATTTTAAAAGAAGCAACACAACAAATTCCCTTATTTCTCATGATATGTCAACCAAGCACACATTTGACTTCCAAAACTGTAATATATTAGCCTTCATCCACCATACAGTTGAACGCATATTAATGAAAGCGTCTTATTTATTATATTTTGACACAATATTACAGCAACATGGTTTTTACAAAATATCACCTTCTCTTGCACAAATAATGCAAAAAAAGATTTCAAAATCCACTGATAACGCTTTTTTCTAGGCATTTAGAATTATAAACCCTTACCCTCTTTCAAAAAAAAATCCCACCTCATGACGCCAACAATTTCAAACAAATTACCCTGTGTTACTTCGCTTTCATTAGAAACCTTATTTTGCTCTGATGATGACTTCCAACTGATTGAAAAATGAATCTGTTATGACTGTTTTATTTCTCTTATTTATTTTCTTAAAAAAAAATTTAATAGAATGTTTTTATATTCAAAATTTTGAAGTTGAAACAAGTTGGCATAAAAACAAACAAAACAAAGAGAGAAACAAACAATAAACAAATAACAAAAACTACACCAATGTATATTTTTCGTTCGTTTCCTTTTTCCTACATATTCTGTCTGATTCATTTAATTCCTTTTCATGTATATATATATATATATATATGTGTGTGTGTGTTTGTGTGTGTGTGTGTGTGTGTGTATTTACAAGTATCGATTTATTGACTTGTTACTTTTTAATCTATTCCGAATTACATCTCTCTACAAAACTATTCCCTCTTTCGCCGCATGCCCGTATTCTCGGAGTTTCCTCTTGACTCTCCAAATAAAAAGACCTTTCTTTACTCTGCCGATCCCAGCGACTTGATGGGCTTTTTGTGATCACTTAGTGATCATTTCATCTATGGCGGAAAAGGCCCTGCGTTCCGCGGGCGAAATTCGCCATTTAATCATACGCGCCAAGAACACTCGAGATAATGGAACGGAAAAACGTCTCGTGGTGAGCTGGCCACGTGCGTCATTTAAACTTCTACTTCGGCTTCTGACCTGCACCATTGCTTGGTTAAAAGCGGGCAAACGTTTGCTGCTTTCCTTTCTACGTTGGTAATAAAGCTTCGAGAACGAACCAGTCAACTCAGTGATGTTTATCTTCTTCTTTTATTTCTTTACTGCCTAACAGTAAAAATTGACTTTTACCCGCAATATTACAATTTCAAAAATCACCTGATGAACGTACGCAACCAAATATATAAAAATTTTATTTGTTAGATATTTTGCATCGGTTGTAACATTAGGAATAAACGAAGAAGGATTTACCAAATCGATCACACATCTCTCTTAAAGTAAATTTTTGCTCCCAATTATTTTTAATTTAAATTTCTGTTTTACACTATTCATTCTTAGATCCAGACTTGAATTTTAGATTAACGGAATTATTTAGGCATTTATCATATCATCAGCCAAGTATTTAAGTATAATAAATTTATTTTCTACCTACGGGATCCGATGGGGGAATTATCGTCTAGATTATGCAAAAATGAAAAATAACACGGACATTTCAGTTTATCAGACAAAAGTATATCAAAATATCTTTAAATAAAATAGATTAAATCTTTTTAAAAGTCACCGTGCAAAATAGCGTATGCGAGGTTGTTGTCATCCCAGAGAAAGAACTGAAACAATATGAATTAGAGCGGAGAACAAAACCAAGAGAAAAGACGGCAACGACGAAGATGGCAGTTGACGATAGAAAAGAGACGTAACGACAACCCCCACCCAAAAGAGGGCACTGACTAAAATAAGACTGAATAAGAGCAAGAGACAAAAAGAGAGTACGTAACAGCTCCCCAGTCGTTTTGCCTAGGATCAAAGTGTAGTATCTATTCCTAATTCCTGAATTAGTCTTACAACTATGTCATCAATATATGGAAAAAAACAACATATCACATAACACACACACACAAGTCCTTCTACGACCGAAAGCACACACATACACCCAAACACACACACACACACACACATATATATATATATATATATATATATATATATATATATATATATATATATATATATATATCACTCTTACACAGACAGACAAACGGACACACACACGCGCGCAGAACAACACACACTTAAGCACAGACACTAACCTATATATATATATATATATATATATATATATATATCACAATATTGAGTTACTTGGCATAATCGAATAAGATTCGTCAAAAACCCGCATGTGTCACCGACTAAATTTATAACTCACTCAAAATGAAGCCATGCAAATCAAATTGACAGCTGCTGATCGAATCTAAAAAAAAATGAAAGTCAGTTACTTTTATGTTTTGATTTTTAGATACTTTTTAATATTAAATTTTCTCTCCACATTTTGTCCAAAGAAAACTTTAATTCCCTAATGAATCTACTGACATTTTAGTTTTTAACGAATGGCAGGTAGTCCAATATATATATATATAAACACACGTATATATATATATATATATATATGAGATAAGAAAAAATAAATTATTCCGAAATTGTATTTTTACATATGATAAGGTACCCATTTTTTTTTTTAATCTCTTCCAGGCAGATTATCATGAATACACCCATTGAATATTTTTTCTTCTTTAATATTTACTTACAATCAGATTTATTTACATTTTTCTTATATATATATTGTCATCCTCAGACAGATCTGTTTAGTTCTATCAGAACTCATCATTGTGGCTTGACATACTAGATTCCCGAAGCTGGGATCGAAACCCGGTTGACTCAAACGCCAATCCAAGATTCTACCCCTCAGCCACAAGGAAATCAGCAGCAACAGGATCATTTAATAAGTTTCCAGACTTTTTTCGTATGACTCCTATATTTGATTGCTTGAGCATATGTGTTTATAAGCAAATGATCTCATAAAACACGCAATCATGAATGCTTACAAATAGTGATTTAATGGAATTTAAGTTAAATTATCAACTGAAATCCCTAAGGATGCGCAAACAATACGGCAAGATAAAAACAAACTTAATAACTTGGTCTTTTTTAAGGATAAAACAATTATTTTATTACTTTAGAATTAAGAAAAACTTTGATATAGTACGAGGATCATTAAATAAGTTTCCAGACTTATTTCCAGACTTATTTCCAGACTTTTATCGATAGTACACACATGAAACTCGAGTCCCCTTCGAAGTAATTTCCTCCGGCTGCAATGCACTTGTTGTACCGTTTTCAACAATTTCCGAAAAGCCCCATGGAAGTCCTCTTGTGTGAGTGTGTTAATGATCTTTGTCACAGCCTCTTTCATCTCAGTTCTCTCATAACGACAGCCTCTGAGCTTAGGGAATAACCAAAAGTCACATGGGGCAAGGTATAGACTATAGGGAGGCTGAGGAACTGTCTTGATGTCCATCTTGGTCAAATAGTCTGTGATAAGGATGGAGTTGTGGACTGGTGCATTGTTCTGGTGGAAATACCACTGACCCGATTCCGACGGAATCTCTTCCTGAACTCCCTCAAAAGCTCAACATAGTAACCCTAACTCTAATCCTAACTCTTTGGCCATTTCAACTCTGGTGTTCTGACTTCCTTACTCCTCCTACACCTCTCATCATCCCTCACAGACTCCCTGCTTTCCTTGAATCTTTTATGCCACTCAAAAACTGATGTCGATTCATGCAAGATGGTCTAAAAGCAGTCTGAATCATTCCATACATTTTTGTGGCATTTTTTCCAAGTTCAAAACAGAATTTTGTTGCATTTTGTTCTTCTAAAGCGTCTTCACGTCCATATCGCAATTTTGAAATTCACCAGCTGTGTCAATCAGGCTTTAGTAGGGTGTATTCCAATTGCTGCTGTAGCTGTTCATTTGAACCTGAAATCAAAAAAATTGGTCAGTCATCTCATAAGATATATAGTAATAGCATAGTGAATTTTCAAGAGTCTACGACAATTTTAAATGCCTGTACAAAAATGTCTGGAAACTTATTGAATGCACTACGTATATATATATATATATATATATATATATATATATATATATATACGCTCCCCCATGGGGGTTGAGCACTCTGGCGAAGAATTGTCGGCCGCCGCTCGCATAATGCAAAGCTCTTCGAAAGAATTGAGCACTCTGGTAGCCGATAGGGTAAAAAAAATGTACACAAACGGCTGCTGCTGCTGTTGCTAAATAAATCCCTTAAAAATTCACTTAGTCAACGTGGTCCGCTTCGTGGCCGAGAGGTCTGAGACTTAGTCTAACGTAAAGTTAGACGTCCTGCATGTCTAGCCATACTGAAGAGTTCTGATAGAACGAAACAGTCAGTCTGTGGATGACTATATATATATATATATATATACACACACTGCCGAGGCGAAGTTGGGCTGAAAAGTTAATAAACTGAAAAATTCAAACGATGACGTCATATCCGGCCAATGGGATCGAAGTACTGCATAGATGAAGTGGACTATATTTCAAAATTAATCTTATCTTGTCACATTGTTATATAGTCATCAACAACATCACAACGACACAATAAATAAACAGACGTGCAGAAAGACTTTAACAATATTTTACCTCTCACTTTATTGCAAGGGTTCGAAAGGTTTCTTCAAGGGTTGCATGTGAGAGGGAGCTGGAGATTGAACATAACTGCAATATTTTGACCCTGCTGTTATGACCGTCACGTTGTGTCTTTCCTGTTCTCCTGATGCTGGGGTCCACTCCATCGGGTTTCAACAGGCCCCTTCGGCCTGATGTGGCTTTCCTTACCACATCTCGTCTATCTCCGTCCGATCTCTAACTCAACTGCCCCCACTGGGCGTCGAACTCAACTGGAACAAGAACTCAATTCCAACTGTCCCTGCCACTGCCAACCGCCAACGGGACTGGAACTCAACTACGTTATACAATAATTCAACGCCCACACGATCGCCCACTGGATCTTTGAAATCGAATGTTTAATCGTCATCAAGCGGAAATAACTGTCATGAAGTTCAGAGGTCACTCTCTTCCGGTGCATCAGTCTGTATTGACACAGTGGGACCTTCACCTTGTCCCATATTATAAGCCTTAATCCGCCCACGCGATCTCTTTCGATTACTGGCCATTGGAATGTGTCACCTCTTTCCGGTGCATCACCTTCAATGGCATTTTTGGCCGGGTCAAAACATAACAACATTCCATTATTTCACCTTGGTCAAAAAATTCATTTTACAACCAGCATGCCAAATATACTCCACGCCATTGCAGACGACCTGGTTTAAAAAACTAAATACAAGAGAAGATTCGCACTATTTTCCTGTAACTCTGAGTTTTATGTTGTTGCAGTCAATTGCCGAGCAGATATCACTGGTTGCATTGTTATAGGCTGGATGAGAAAAGGACAGCTTCGGCAGTGTGTAAATAATTTTAAAAAAATTGTGTTCTTGCATGATACACTTTGAATTAAACAAAAGATATTTTAATGGGAACGATTTTTAATAATAATTTTTGTTATGGGTTAAATGACTTCTATTTGAAGTCGCGCATTTCATTAAAATATTTAAACACAGTGAAACCAATAATTCCCGCCGAATATTATAAAATCAATACGGCAATATGAAAGGATCAACAAGAAAATATGTAGACAGAAAATGTCTATTATGTTCAACGAAATTTATATATATATATATATATATATATATAAGGGTAGTGTATACTTCTGTGTTTCTTTGCCTGTAAGACCCTTTTGGATATTTTCATGGTTGGTTGGTTGGTTGATTGGGTTTTATGCTATATCAAACCATACGACTTATTTAATGCCAAATTTTCTCTCTCTCTCTCTCTCTCTATATATATATATATATATATATATAATTTATAAATGAATGTTTTGTTGGTAAGATTATTTTTAAAACTCTCCGTACTCATTTGTTGTGTATACAGCTAAAGGGTTGCAAGTATTGTTATGTAACGGTAATAATTCTATTCGATATTATTTGTTTGTTTGCTCAGAGTTAAATGGTTTCAAGTATTGCTATGTAATACTAGTTATTCAATTTACCATCAGCCATTTTGTTGTTCACAGTTCAATCATTTCAAATACTGTAATTGAATATTTCTTTTTGACCCCTAGATGAGACCCGAAAAGTTATTATCTCTTCTAGTTGAAGTGCGCCTGGGTCTTATAGCAATGAAAGTGTTCTCCAAATTCCCGAAAACGTCACCCCTAAACAAGAAAGTTTGGATGTGTCTCATTATTTAATATCTTTATCCACAAACACGATAAGAGTAATGGTTGAAGAATTAAAAATGTATTCTATATTTTGGAATACATATCAATACATGTATACGCGCAATTTAAATCATAACGTATATATACATATATGTCTATGTCTATGTGTGTACGTGTGTGCGTGTGTGTGTGCGTGTGAATATATATATATATATATATATATATATATATATATGTATTCTTTTTGTTATGAGTTTACGTATACCGCCTGACCAACACATAGCCCTGACATCTCCCATTGAGATAAATGCGAGAATGTGACCTCTTATTTCATCCGGCTTTTGTGCAAGTACTTTCGGGCGCTCGTGAGATAATTGATACTCTGATGGAAAAAGGACCAATCCCTGCTGTCTTCGTGGAATGTCACATTCGGCAAGTATTTACTTAGCGTTTCCTTTCTTCTTGGTAATCCTCAGAGATGAAAGACACTTTCAAAAAGGCGTGAGTTACCTTGAGCCCTTTTCTTTTCTGGCTCACAATCTTCTTTGATATGGTGTGTCATGATTCGACCAGGAGTGTAAAGCCGACACTTTTACCGCCTTCAATTTGTGTCTGATGTTGGCGTTACAGAATTTCGTTTGTGACGCGATGAAGAAAAAAAAAATAGGATGAAGAAAGGGAAGAATGACGGAGAATAAGCCATGATAAAAAAAAAGAAAGGAGACAAAAATTCTAAAACGCTATTGTTCTTAACGTCAACAGCATTAAGAAATGAGAGGCAATATGAAAAGTTAATAAAAAAAAAAGATGCCCTTTATCGCATGCGTGTTATGTGAATTATTGTATGAGTATGTCTGAGAGAACACACACACACACACACACATATATATATATTGTCTGTGGATGACAATATATACGCTCCCCACGGGGGTGTTGAGCACTCTGGCAAAGGAATTAACGGTTGTCATTCGCTTAATGGAAAGCTCTTCGAAGGAATTGAGCACTCTGGTATCCGGTAAGGCAAAATGTAAACAAACGAGTGCTACAACATAATGCTTTATCATATTTACCCAACCCCTCCGCTCGGGCAGGATATGACACAAGGTCAGTTTTTAAGCTGAGTTTAACAGGTTTCAATTTAGAGTTTTCCTTCTCCTAGACTAGTTGCCTAACCAAGGCTGAAGAACCTAGTCTGTCTTACTATTTACCCATAGCTGGAGGGAGAATAATTGGATTCATACCTTTCCCATGGGTATTAGTGCTATGTGAAATGCAATCCGTCTCGTCCAGGATTTGAACTCGTGTCGCCGTGTCCATTTCCTACGACGATAACCATTACACCACGGGCACCTCTGGCTTTATAATTCCCAATCCGAGCTGACGTATGTCGACAAATTGCTGAAGAGCATGATACTAAGACTAACGTAAAGTTAGGCGGGTTTCAATTCCTACTTAAAACGTCCTACGTGTCTCGCCTCATGAATAGTTGTGATACAACAAAACAATCTGTCTCTGGATAACTATATATCTATATATATATAAGTTTGAATAGTGGAGTCAAATAATCAACAGCATTTGGTGATAGTCCATTTCTCACCTAAGCAATAATCGTAAGTAACCACATGATAGTTTTCACTTTGTATAATGTTGCGAAAGGCAATGAAGTTTGGTAATCTGGAAAGAGCGGCTTAGTTTATTTCGTAGTTAGATTAATCTAGTATTTTTTAATCTATTTTCTTAGATATATTTAATTACTGTATTATTATTTACTCCCTGAGAATTTTTCAAATCAGTGTTAGTGGATGACATTTCATACGACACTTCTCAGTATTCTGGCCGTTCTCAGTAGTGCTGTTGTTTGGATAGCCTCTACTCGTCCTCTAGTTTCCAAGTCCTTTAGTCCTTGTACCAATTCATTGGTGACTGTACCAAGAGCACCAATTACAATTGGTATAATCGTAAGTGTAATGGTTATCGTCGTAGGAAATGGACACGGTGACACGATTTCAAATCCTGGACGAGACTGATTGCATTTCACATAGCACTAATACCCTTGGGAAAGGTATGAATCCAATTTTTCTCCCTCCAACTATGGATAAATAGTAGGGCAGACTAGGTTCTTCAGCATTGGTGAGGCACCTAGTCTAGGAGAAGGAAAACTCTGAATTCAAAACTGTTAAACTCCGCTTAAAATTGACCTTGTGTCATATACTGCCCGAATGGAAGGGTTGGTAAATATGATAATCGTCACTTTCACGTTCCACACTTTTTTCAAATCCCTAACAATGTAAAGGTACTTACCCTTCCTTTCACTTTCTTTCAGTTTTACTCTGTGGTTAGCTGGGACAGCAAAGTCCACAATTTTGCAAATTCTCTTTTTTTTGGGGGGGGGGATTATTTTAAGGTCTGGTCGTCTGACGGAGATTAGGTGATCCGTTCTTATGTCTAAATCCCAAAGGAGTTTGTGTGTTCCATTTTCCAGGAGAGACTCTGGTTGGAGCATATAACATTTGTTTGTATCGTCAAGTTTCAGTTCTTGCACAATTCCAAGTGAATCACCATGTCCACCCAGTCATGTCTAGTCTTATACTCTTTGCTGCATTCGCATTGATAGTTTTGACTCTATTTCCACATTTTTATTATTATTATTTTTTACTCCTTTAGAGTTTTCTACATCAGCGTTAGCTGATTGTTTTTCACTGGAGTTTGAGTAGCAGAAAGTCTCCAATAGTCTCCAGGACTCTTCTCAGAAGTGTATATTTAACTGCGACCCAGTCAAGCTGTCAAAATAGGAAATAAACAGGTGTAAATAACAGGTGCATCCGGTTGCAGAATTTTTGGATATAACCTTGACTGTGGACGGGTTGAATTGAGTGCGAAATTTTGACGCTCGCAGGAAGAAGAGTGGACGTCAAATTATTATATAACCCCGGTGACTGGAATTTCAGGAGTTGGAGATAAGATGCGGTAGAGAAAACCAGCATCCAGCAGAGGGGGCCTTCAGGCCCCCGATTGAGCAGTTGCAGTTGGAGAGAAGATGCTGGAATGAGGAACATGAGGAACGAGAATGAAACGCTGTTATGGCCATAAGAATGGGGTTCAATATGTTGCAGTTCTGTTCAGCCTCCAACTAACTCCCTCTCACACACAACCCTTTCAAATAAAGTGAGAGGTATATCTTTCTAAAGAACTGTGTCGCTCGTCTTTATTGTGTCGTCGTTATGATTCTGCATGCATCTGCATATTAGTATACAACATTAGTATTCTGGCCGTTCTCAATAATGCTGTCATTTGGATGGTCTTCAGTCGCCCACCAACTTCCAATTCATCCAGACCCTTTAATAATCCTTTAGTTACTGTGCCAAAAGCACCAATTACAATTGATATAATCGTCACCAACATAATCCATAGTTTTTTCAATTCTCTTGCAAGGTCGATGTACTTATCCTTCTTTTCACATTCTTTTTGTTTTTATATTATGGTCAGCCCATGACAGCAAATCGACAATTCTGAAAATTCTCTTTTTTTATGATTATAAGGTCTGGTCTTCTGCCCGAGATTAGGTAATCTGTGTGTTTTTCAAAGTCCCATAGGAGTTTATGTGTGTCATTTTCTAGGACAGGTGCTTGTTGTGCATATCATCATCATCATCATATCGTGCTGGCAGCACGGATATCCCTGACCCTCTCTCGCCACTCCTCCCTATCGTTCATCGCCCTAGGTAGGTCTTCAGGACAACAACCTGTATCCTCACATAGCTGCTGAATGTACGTTCGAGCTGGTCGTCCTGCTTTTGCGCGGCCATGTGTGGGGATCCATAAGAGTACATCTCTTATGAGTTCATCTCTGCTTCTCCAGCAGTGTCCTGCATGTCTGGTTCGTCTAACTTGAATAGTTTTCGTGATAGAGGGCAGGTGGCCGTATAGTTGGTGTCTTGTGGGGTGTTGCTGCCAGGACTTGTTCAGGATTGCATGCATATACCATTTATTAGTATGGTCAAATTTAAATTTCTTGCGCATTTCCCTGTGGATCACCTTGCCAAACCAGTCATGTCTACTCCTATACTCCTTCTGTGCTAATTTCCTACATTCACTTATTATGAGATTGATCGTTTCGTCTCTGTCACCACATAGCCTACTTTTGCAATTTTGTTGCGTCTTATCTATTCTCGCTTTGATATGATTGGTTCTTATGGTATTGTTTTGTGCAGAGATTCTGCTTTCTCTTAAAGTTTCATTTTCCTTGCCATGTCCAGGTTTTGTCATGCGTGATGATGTTTATTAGTCGTTTAAAACGCCCATAGAGTTGTTTTTCTTCCCGTTGTTGTGTCCTAGTTTTTGTCATTCTGTTGTCTATCGTGTTGTCAGTATTGATTCTGATGGATGTAATCAGTCCTCGTTCGTGTTTTCCTATATAGTCTTTGAGTCGTTGTACCAATGTATCAACGCGGCCTTCGATGCTGGCAAGTCCTCTTCCTTCCTCTTTTCTTGATACATATAGTCTGTCAACGGCGTCTCTGGGATATAATGCCTTATGCATGGTCATTAGTTTTCTTGTTCTTTGGTCCATTTGTTTAAGTCCATCTCTGGTCCACTTCAAAAAGAGTCCCGAATATCTAACGAGATATACAGCCCAAGTATTTATTCCTTTGATAAGGTTTCTGCAAGAGAGTTTTGTCTCGAGTAGATTTCTTGTTCTCTTGATATATTCTTTTTGAATTTTTCTTTCATTTCCACTTGTTCGATTGTGTCAGCCTCCAAGATGACCAGGCATTTGGAGATTTCGTTTTCTGCGAGCGTTCTAATCTCGTCTTGATTTGGTAGTTCCATTCCCTCAGTCATATGTCGTTTGCCACTTTTCATTACAAGCATAGGACATTTTTTCCATGCCAAATTCCATTCCTATGTCCGGATTGTATATTCTAACTGCGTGTATTAGATTTTCTAGTTCTTTTTCCTTTTTTTGCAAATAGTTTGATGTTATCCATGTACATTAAGTGATTGATCTTTTCCTGCGATATACTAAGTTTTTATCTGGCTGTGCATTTTCTGGGTATGTTGTTAAGTGGCATCATGGCAATTATGAATAGTAAGGGTGATGGAACATCTCCTTGGAAAATACCTCTTTGGAGCTTTGTTTCAGCAAAGCTTCTTCCTCCTGCTGACAATTCCACTATTGGGCTTGCAGGGTTTTTTCGATGAAGTTTATGACTTCATGTGATATTTTGTACATTTTATAGCAGATTATTATCCAGCTCAGCGGATCTTTTGCAGTATCCTTTCTGTTCCTCAGGGAACAAACCGTGGCCTGTTAACGAGTTGTAAATCTCTTCCCTTATTTGTGCTGTTAATATTTCCACATCATTAGTATGCAAGTTATGGGTCTGTAATTGTTTTGAGAGGTTCTTTTGCTTGAGTCCTTTTGATCCATGTGATCTTTCCTTTTGTAATCCTTTCAGGTACTTGTGCTCTTTGTAAGCATCTGTTCATTTCAAGTGCTATTCTGTCGTGAATGGAGGTGAATTTCTTGAACCAGAAATCATGTATTCCACCATGGCCAGGCGTTTTCCAGTTTGATATTATTTTAATGTCTTTTTGAGTAAATCGATGTGCATTTCCGCTTTTGGGCCCTTTTCCAGTCATTCTAGTTATCTTGTCATATTGTTTATCCATTCAGCCTTTTCGTTATATTTTTTGTTGCCATATCTTAGTCCAAAATCGTTTGGTTTCTTTGGCATCCGGTTGCTGGTATGTTTTTGGGTCATGCCAAAACAATAACTACAAAACAATCAAAGAAAATTGTATCAATAATACAATTTTCTTTGATTGTTTTGTAGTTATTGTTTTACCCTTTGTCGATATCTCTTCAATCCTCCTTCTTTCGCCAGTACTTTCTGGTTTATTTACTAAAGTTGTACTGTTATTTTTTTCTCATGTTGTCTTTTCCTTTCTGTTCCCATATATTGCAGCGTCTCTCTTTTGTTTTAGCATTTTGACCTGTTTTCGCAGATTTTTTTTTTATCTGCGTTTCCAGTCGAATTTCCCATCCTAGCTTTCAATTTTTCTTCGTGCTTTTTTCGGGGATCCCAATTTTCTCACAAACTAATTTCGCCCCTGCATAGATTAGTTCATTTAACTCGGTTATATTATTCGTTGATATGTAAGGTTGTACTTGATTTATTTTATTTGTTTCTATCTTAAGTGTTTTCTATTCTATGCTTCTTAATGATGGTAAAGTAGTCTTTTTACTGTTCATAATTCTCTTTACATTTTCTAGATTTATGTTTTGTTCTTGTGATAGTGTTTCGTTAGGGTTATTTGGTTGTGCGCAGTTTGGTAGTGTGGCGTTTTCATTTTCAGAAGTTGAGAGTTCGTTTCTGTTAGGTTGTTTTTCTTTGTCGACACATCAGGTGTCTGATATTTTATTATCTTGTTCATGAGTTTTCTGATGTATCTCTAGTATTTCAAGGTCAGAAAATTAACCCTTCCATATTATTGTTCTAACTTGATCAGCAAGCCTTTGGCCTGTTAACAGAATATTAGCACATTCTTGCCAGATCTCTATCATTCTTTTCCTATATCATCTTTGTGAAGGGTTGCTCCTAAAATAGCAAAGTAGAGCAAGTTGATTATCTTCCCTAGTCCATGTTTTGCGTTTAGGTCTCAGATCGTTGTGGTTTCTTACGTCGTCATTCATATACCTGAAAAAAGAGCGGCCAACATTCGCAGGATGACGATCGGGTCTCCCATGTTGGTACCTGACGATCATGATACCCAAGCCTTTTGCCTGGGTCACACGTTGTGTAATATTATGATTGGACATTTTCATTCATTTTCAAAGAGGCATATTGTGGCTATACCGGATCCATGGGTTGTTAATGATCTGCGCGCCTGATACAGATGTGACCGGGAACAGTCATGGTGGCCGTTCGTAAACAGCGGGTCACAAAAAGTGAAAAAATTATATATATAGCCCTTAGTTAATGTCCGTTTTCCTGCTATTTTATATTTTATTTCCCGACCTTGAACTAGTTTAAGGTTTTCCTGAATCTCTCTGATGGTTTATATCTACTGTCTTATTCTTAGACTATTTCTAAAGAGGCTGATCACATTCTATTAGATAAAAAGCTTCTGATGACTTTCCGGTTGAATTCAAGGCGGAAACTGATTAAGAAAATTTATGAGTGATATGGAGATTAGCGCGGTAAATTTAAACAAATCTTTCGTCATTCCCAGAATAGTTTTAGCTGGAAATAATTTTGCTGATTAGAAAGACTCTTCATTTAAAATTACAATAATTCTAAAAAAGATTTTACAAGTAACCGAAAATCAGTATTTTCTTTCAAAGAGGCATTTTACTAACCTGATTTCCTCCGATCAGCCGTGAAGATTTTAAATTACCTTTCTTGGGCGTTCGAATACTGCCAGCTACTAAGCAAAAGACATTTTTTTTTATATATCTTTTCTAAGAATTACATGTCACGTGACTTTTGGTCATAATTTCTTAATACTCATTTGAGAGTTTTTCTCATCACAGTTGGCTGAGGGATTTTCACTGGAGTCTGAGGGGCAGCAAGTCTACTCAAGTCTCTCGGACTCTTTTTAGTACTATGGCTGATCTGATCAATGCTGTAGTTTGGTTGGTCTCCATTCTTCCTCGTATTTCTATGTCCTCCTTTCTCTGTAAGAATCCTTGGGTGACTGTACCTAACATGCCTATTACAATTGGTATCATTGTAACATATATTTTCTATAGTTTTTACAGTTCTCTAGCAAGGTCCTGATATTTATCTCTCTTTTCGCTTTCTTTCAGTTTTACCCTTTGATCAGCTGGAACAGCAAAGTCTCCTATTCGGCAGGTTCTCTTTTTTGTTGACGATCACTAGGTCTGGTCGTCTAACTGAGATTGCATGATCCATGTATTATTATTCTTGTTGTTGTTGTAATTTTTATTTTATTCTATAGTATTTATTCCTTATTTTTTTAAATTCTATTTTATTTATTTTTAGTCACGGTAATTTTTTTATTTAGTCTTTGGATTCATTTCAGGTGACTTAATTGGAATATATTTTAATTCCAACATTTGGATATAAGTTCTAATTATTCATTTACAAGTTTGTTTTATTCTAGGAATAGGTTATTTTTTTTCAAAATAAATATCACAGTTCAAAGGTGTTGTTGTAAATAAGCACTACGTTTTTACTCGCCAGGTTATTTTAATCAGTTTTGGATTTAATTTGTGTTGTTCCATTTTCTTCATTGCCGATGTTGAACAAACTTAGTAAATATACAAACTACACACACACACACACACACACACACACACACACACACACACACACACACACACACACACACATACATATATATATATATATATATATATATATATATATATATATATCCGTTAAGTGGATATATGTAAACAAAAACAATTGCGATAAATAACCGTTTAAATTTCCTTCGCTCGCGCTAGTTTCCTCGTGGCTGAGTGGTGGAATCTTGAATTGGCGTTTAAGTCAACCGGGTTTCGATCCCACCTTTGGGAATCTATCCTGTCTAGCCACACTGAAGAGTTCTGAAAGAACGAAACAGATCTGTCTGTGGATGACAATATATATATATATATATATATATATATATATATATATATATGCGTGTACACGAGGTCTTTGTATAGATAAACAATTGTCTATTAACTAATGAGACAGATTTTATTTTAATATTTCAGTTTTTTTTTTTTTAATATTTCAGGTTGGTCACCATGTCTGATAAACATATTGATAAATGTTGATTGTGAACATGTGTGAAAACGTTTCAAGTTCAAATGATTAACATGGCATTTTCCAAAACTCGAACTGACTAACAGAACATTTTATATAGAAAGCGATTTATCGGAACTCGAATGTCATTAGTCGGTAGTGTTCTAACTGAAACACGCCACCACAAAATGGCCATAATATTCAGCAAATGTGAAAATGGAGGCTAAGATTGTAAATATCATCTGCTGGAAGGAGAATTAAAGTCTGATCAGCTCTAATTGGATCGCCTGGAGGAGAGAATGTGATGTTGAAAGGCCTAAGATTCCCTAAGACACTAGAATCATTTCATCACAGACAACTTTCCCATGAGTGTCAAAAAGAAGAATATTGCAGAAGAATTATTACAATTATATAGTGTTGTAACCTAACAAAAGGTTACTGAATGAGAAATAACCAAAACTGAGGTTGGAAATGAAATATGAATCTTTATAATATTAACAAAATACAATACTCGCCAACAGCATGAAGACAGTACTCACTGTTAGTGGTGACAACTGAGTCAGCAGAAATACCCACCCCCACAATAGAATCCCGCGTATTCATGAGGAATGGGACATACCCACTACAGTTCACCGGTAAGGTATTTAAAAATTAGTTTATTACAGTTGTTGAGATTATAACATTTACATTATTACAATTATATAGTTTCAATTATATTATTATTCATATATATTATTGTATTATTGAATTATTATTAAATGTATATTTTATATATCATAGATTATATTATGTTATTGCAATTATATATATTATATATTATCATATTATTAGAATTACAATTATATTGTATTATTACAATTATATTTTATTACAACCATATTTCCATAAACAGAATACAATAGTGAAATGGATAAAATGCAGCATATTCTCTTTCACGAAGGAAGGAGACCTCGGAATCACTAAGAACTCCAGAGGCATAACTCTAAAGGCTATAGCTACTAAGGTTTATAATGTTCTAAATCTCCACCGAATCAAATCTGGAATCGAGAAAATTCTTTGGAAAAATCAGAACGGTTTTCGGAGAAATCGATCTGATTCTGACAATGTGTCGAAAAATAAAATGAGTACATGCAAAAAATCCCGAGACAACACAATATTCTCCGCAGGAAAATTTTACAGCAATAATGAGGCTTTAAAAAAACACGAAAGCCATGGTTTATTTACGTGGGGGAGACGTAGAATTCTTCCACATTGTTGCCGGAATTTTGAAAGGTGATATATGAGCACTATATTTGTTTATCATAATTACCCAACCCCTCCGTTCGGGCAGGATATAACACAAGGTCGATTTTTTAAGCGGAGTTTAACAGCTTTGAATTCAAAGTTTTCCTTCTCCTAGACAAGTTCCATCACCAAGGCTGAAGAAATCAGTCTATCCTACTATTTACCCAAAGCTGGAAGGAGAATAATTGGATTCATACATTTCCCAAGGGTATTAGTGCTATGTGAAATGCAATCAGTCTCGTCCAGGATTTGAACTCGTGTCACCGTGTCCAATTCCTGCGACGATAACACTTACACCACGGGCACCATATTTGTTTATAATCATCCTAGACTACATACGTCGGTATAAAAGAAATTGGCTTTACGCTAAAAAAAGAAGACAATATTTTAGAGAAACTATAAAAGAGGAGGGATGAGCTCGTAAGTGCTGTACTCCTGTGTACCCCTTCACATGGACGAGCAAAGGCAGGACGGTCAGCTAGAACCTACATACAGTAGCTCGGTGCTTATACTGGATGTAGCCCGGAAGACCCACCAAAAGCAATGGACAATTGGGAGGGGTGGCCAGAGAGAGGTAGAAATATCAGTGCTGATAGCGTGTCATGATGATGAGGAGGAGTAGGATAACAGAGGCAGACTACGCAGATGATCTAGCACTTCTAGCGAATACTCATGCCCATGCCGTATGTCAGCCATATAAAGACAGGAAGCAGTGGTCTCCATGTGAACGCAAAACGGAGTACATGTCTTTTAAACGAGGACCCGTCTAAAATTAGTAAACAAGATCAAATACCTTGGCAGCAATATGTCATCAAGTACAGAGATGCTAACATACGTCTAGTGAGGGCTTGGACTGCTATCGAAAGGTTATCGATCACACAGAAGTATGATCTCTCCGATGAAATAAAAAGCTGTGGCTATGACAATACTACTGCTTGAATGCACCACATGGTTGCTAATGAAATGCATTGAGAAAAATTTTGATGGGGACTGTACAGGGATGCTTCGTGGTATTTTGAACAAATCCAAGAAGCAACCTCCCAGAACACAGCTACTATAAGCCAATTAACTCTCATCTTAAAAACCATCCAAGACGAACAAGACATGCGGGAAATTGCAGGAGAAGCAAGTTCAAATTCATAGGACGTTTGTCTATGCACTTCTGAGCATGGACACACCTGTGTTGACTGACCAGCGAAGACTTACATCTGTTCTGTGCATATATAGTTTGATGATCTACCGGGAGCGATGGCCGATAGTAACGGATGGCGATAAAGAGTCAGAGAAATCCGTTTAGTTTTGTTTGGCTTTATGGCATATCAAGCATTGTAGGTTATTTAATGCCAAATCCATTTTTACACAAAAAGCAGTTCTATTTCAAACTACTCGGTTTAGCACAAGTACAGACTTTAAACACACTGTTAAATGAAAAAAAAAAATTAATTTCAAGCAATTTAGTTTAGTTCTATTTAACCCATAGATAGGACCTTATCAGGTACTACCTCTCTAGGCCTGAGTTGAGATGGGAGCAATGGCAATGCAGGGGTATTCAGCATTTTCCCATAGCTCCAGCATTACCGAAGCCCCAACATCAGATTCTTTAGTGTCATATCTAGGAAACTTGTTAGAGGAGGGGTTTAACCCCTGTGCAGAGATGAAGTCACTGTATTTGGCAGCCCCAGCCGACGGGGCCATTTGTTATTTTTAGATTTAAAAACAGTTCTATTTTATTAATTCAGTTTAGCATAAGTAAACAGTTTAAATGTTCTATTTCAAACAATTCGCTTTAGCTTAAGTAGACAGTTAAGTTTTATCTAATCCCTATAAAGGATCCTATGAGGGGCTACCACTCCAGACAAGAGTGGCAATGAAGGGATACTCTGTATTCTCCAATGATCCAGCGTTACTGGAGCCTCGGCATGAGATTATTTGGTGTCATATTTGGTGCCAGGGTACACGTTGAGGAAGTTATACCCCTCTGCACAGATGCAGTCAGTGTATTCTGCAGCCCTAGTCTATCTGACTGAGTTTGTTTAGTGTCATAATGTAATATAATTGCGGAGGGATTTAGTTTTGTATTTCTTGCCTTTCGGTTTAGTTAGGATGAGAACCGTTCGGCCCAGTGCATGGGTTAGTTAGGTTCACGGGGAGGATGCGTCATTCACAGATGTCAAAATAAAACCCCAGATAGGAAATGTGACCCGTGGGTATGAATGACATCATGCACCGGAAGCGTTGGCTCAAGATTTGGGGGATTTGAGAAAAAGCAGAGAGTTGAGTTCTTGCCTCGGAGGAAGAAGGTTGACTTTCTGGGCCCGCCGAGGCTGCATGGCGTTTGGGGCAGATGTAAAAGCAGTCAGCATAGAAAGATTGTGTTTCTCTCTCCTCATGTCGAATAACTTTTAACTCAATGGTAATAAAGTTTCGTACCTGAACCAATCTCGTGAATGTCGTGTATTTCGGATTCCCTATGTCTATTTCACACATCCGTATATTATGGGTATGTTACAATAACAAAACACTCGCTGGGAGGAGTATTACCCTTTTGCAGTGATGCAGTTGGTGTATTCTACAGTCCCACTCTAACCTCTCTACAACCAATTTGTCAAATTAGGAATACCAATCATGGAAACCACATCATAAACCTTTAAAGATCTCACGAGCATCCAAAAACGAACCAACAACGCAAGCACTTCTCACGTTGGCATATACTGTATTCCATAAAAAATTGTAACAAACATTACATCTGCGAAACCTAACGCAATCGACAGAAAACATCTACAAACAAAAACGATCAATTAAAATAAATGGACGACCGAATTGCCTTTTTCTCCCACTTGTTAGATCTCAATAACGCTTTTAATTTTTCCCAAGCCACTCTAATCAAACCCAAACATTGCAAAAATCGCGCTGATTATTATATTCTGTTGTCATTTCGAAAACGAACAACACAAAACAACTTCCAGGTTTCTATCAGATTTCACCCTACTTGGTAGGCATTATACTACACGAAAACAATATTAGAATAGAGAATGGATAAAAATCTGACAAAAAATTCAGCAAAAATTATTAGCAAACTAAGATATTTTTAACTCTATACTACCATACTATTGAGGATTCTTTTCTTTTTATTTTCTTTTTACTTTTTCTTTTCTTTTCTCTCTTTCCCCTTGACGCTCGATTCAAGTCAATGTCTTCGAGGAAACAG
>OY757919.1:18170040-18282540 GCA_963585895.1 Sepioteuthis lessoniana
ACCAACCAAACCTTTTGTAAGTGTCTGTATTATCCATCTTTCCATTTATTTTTATCATCTTGTCAGGTTTGCCACAATCTATCATTTCAACATATATATAAAAGTTAGTAACATGTGTATAAAAGTAAGTAACATGTGTATAAAAGTAAGTAAAGTTGTCGACCGTAGTGTGGTCCTGTGCCAAATTTAAGCACTGGTTTTCTTTTTGATAACTTATGCTCAAATTATGCTTAAGGTACCCTCTCTCACTCGATCACCGAAATTAGGCAACGATGAACCCGTTCCTTGCTTAAATGGGTGACCACTTAGAAACAGTAAGTATCGGTAGTCATCTAGTAATTTACGAAGCTCTTTGCTTCGATGTGGCACAAGGCTGATTGAATGGGGCACCCAATGACACTCGAACTCACTCGTGTAGGTTTGCTAGTCTAGCTTGCTAACCATCACACCCTTTACGGACTAAGCAAATCTAAGTGAATTCTGTATTTTTACTGTGATATGACAGTGTGTGCGAGTGAGATATGGCAGTACGTCTCTCTCTCTCTCTCTCTCTCTCTCTCTCTCTCTCTCTCAGTCTCATACACACTTCCAGACACAAATAAATACACACTATTCTTTTCCATGGATTGCTCCACTTTATCCTTGTTACGTACCTTACATTGCTGAGTGTTAAGTAAGGAGGTATCAAATACCATTTTTAAAGTCGTTGATATGACCCAACCTTGGATTGAACACAGGTCTCCCGGACCATTGCTGAACACTCTATGAATTAGACCGACGTGTATTTTTCAATGATTCCCCGAAAAATATCAACTCTATCAATATCCCAACACGAAAAATAGCACAATAAGAAACATAAAAGAAAAAAAAAAAATAATAATCCTATTTACCAACCCCTCCGCTCGGGCAGGATATGACACAAGGTCAATTTTTAAGCGGAGTTTAACAGGTTTGAATTCAGAGTTTCCTTCTCCCAGACTAGTTGCCTCATCAAGGCTGAAGAGTCAGTCTGTCCTACTATTTACCCATAGCTGGAGGGAGAATAATTGGATTCATACCTTTCCCAAGGGTATTAGTGCAATGTGAAAATGCAATCAATCTCGTCCAGGATTTGAACTCGTGTCGCCGTGTCAATAATAATAATAATAATAGCAAGTGTAGCTTGTGTGGAGATAGAGTTCAAAAGCTTCATCACACATTAAGCGAATGCAGCAAAACTAGAATAAAACGACTACATGACTCGGCACGACACGATGAAAAATGTGATTCACTAGTGGTACATAGCAATACTTGGAATCATTTATCTTTGTTGACATGCTAAAAGGAATTGTCTGAAATTGAACTGTTTTTTTTTTTTTTTTTTTTTAGATAACATTGCACCAGACTTGCAGAAATAGAGAAGCGATGATAAACCAAGATAATATGATACTTAGACACCAGCTCGAACCTGCAAACATATCTGAGTTTTGCCCTTTTACCACAATGCTCTGAATATAGGAAAGTAAAGAGAACTAAGATAGTAAGACACTTTATGAGATTAGACCATGCTTTGAGGGGCAAAAATGAAGAAGCGATGATAAATCAACATAGCACACTCCTTGAAATAACCTTGTACCAGACTATCAACACCGAGAAAATCTGTGAACAAAAGACTGAGAAAGGCAAATATAACCGCCATTTACGATTCCTTTGTGCCTGAACTTGAATGTCGAGAAATTGACTGACTGTTGATTTGTGTAGTGGCTCTCCGACTCTAACTTGCAACCTCCAAGAATGCTGAATATATGTACCATTTTTCAAGACCTTTTTCAAACTGAATATTATTATTGTATCAAAGCCGTGTTCTATTCTCTGTTTGTTGGCAGTATCACCAATCCATTCATCAACTGACGACTCTGATTAGCAATTGATCTGCTGTCTGGAACAAAGACACATCGTGTGGGCAGATAAGAGGATCGATCGTGCCATCCGATAACATAACCATCGAAGCCGAACAATCAGCGGATTGAAAGCGAAATAACTCTAGTGTTTGGGAAAGGCGGGTGTACTGCCACACACACACACACACACACACACACACACACGCAACTATATATATATATATATATATATGTAAATATACGTCACAAGGGAATAAAATTTGTCAACTTCCATTTGCCTAATGATTGCTGAAGAACGTGAATCTCAATGATGAAGAGAAAATAAGAGTGTGATATGATCATACACAAACAAGCACGCGCACACACACACATTAATCCAATTAATTTCAAAACTTAAAAATCTGCATATTTTGTATATATATATATATATATATATATATAGTCATCCACAGACAAACTGTTTCGTTGTATCACAACTCTTCAGTGTGGCTCGACACGCCAGATTCCAGAAGTTAGGATGAAAGCCCGGCTGACACAAACGCCAATCCAAGATTCTACCTCTCAGCCATGAGGAAACCAACGAAAGCGAAGGAAACTTATGTATCAAATTTGTTTTGTTTACATATATCCGCTTAACGGCTACCGAGAGCTCAATTCATTTCAAGAGCATTGCTTTACGCTAGTGGCAACCATTTACTTCTCTCGCTAGAGAGCTCAACCCCACAGGGGCAAGGGAGCATATATATTGTTATGCACAGACAGACTGTTTCGTTGTATTACAACTTTTCAGGGGGGGGGGGGGAGACACACTAGATTCCAGAAGCTGGGTTCGAAACTCGGCTGACTCAAATATATATATATATATATATATATATATATATATATATACTTTCTTTAAGAAAAAACAAAAATCGGTCACATTTACCAGGAACATTTAAATGTTCATAGTTGAATGATGTTTGTCCTGACGGAATTATTCCTGACTCCGGTTTAACTGGACTGAATAATACATAAATACATACATATATATATATATATATATATATATATCAAGGGTGTTTCATAATTTTTGAAACTAAATGAGCGAGTACAGATCAAGTATTATGAATGATAGAGTAATGAAGATTACATGCATTGAAAGAGAAAAAGATACCATTTTAGAATCTGTAGGTATTTAATTAATAAAACGTCAATGAAAATCTCAAGAAAAGCCTGAGAGTACTTGTTCCAAATGTCCGCCATTTAGGTGAATGCGACGGGTAAAGATAAGAGCTAACAAGAACCCAAAGCTCCAGGCTGATTGTCTGTTATCGGAATCCCAGATAGTGAAGAACCCGTAACCATACGATTCTCACTAGTACTTTGAAATTCAAAGTACTTGATCAACTTGAAAATCTGAAAATTTGACTCCTACTCGAAATGTTGAATTTGAACATCATCTCTGTATCATGCTCGAGCAGTCTCGGTTTGGTTTGACGTCTTTGTTTAATGGTATATCAACGTCTGTAGGTTATTTAATGCCAAAGCTATTCTAGAAGGACAGTAGTGGTACTATTTAACTCATAGCTGGGAGGATAAGAGGGTTCATACAACGCTTACTACGATTCAGCAGTCCATCGCTTTAACCATTACACCACGAGGACATCCCCGAATTCCAAAAAAAAAAAGAAGAAAAGCAAATGTATTTTTATTGTATTACCTAAAACCCGTCAGAAGATAGGTGGGTTGTTGTGAGAGATCACTGTGTTCGGGCTGTTTGGGGTGGAAGAGCTGAATTCCTGATCAACGCCACCAGCCAGTTATCAAAAGTGACTATTCTAGAATTAGAATAAAACTAAGAGTATGGAATGTATTTAAACAATCACAAAATAATAAGCGTCAGCAGAAAATTCATATTTTTTCGGTTCGACCCGTCCCTAACCTCTGCTGAAAATATACATAAAACGACAGGGTTTGTCTCTCGCTACAGTAGACCGACGGGAGACTGAGAAAAGGACAGCCCATATGTCAGTGAGCAGTTTCCCCGAAAATCTTAGCCTTTCAACTTGTACAAGACTACCCTTTGTATAGAAAGCGAAGAAAACCGAACATAATACAACAATATTAAAAAGGACAGAAGCATAAAATGATAAACACTTGAGAAGTAGTTCCGAGGACTGCTATTTAAATATAGCCATGTGCAAGTCTATAGACACCGATGGATAAAAAAGTCTAAAACTTATTCAAGGAATTGACGGACTGTTAACACGTGAACTGATCTTTAACTAAAAATTACAACTTCCGGGATGGGTAAATATATGTATCATTTTTGAAAAACTTTTTATTTTATGCTAAATTTTTGCAACCCATATTTAGTTCTCTGTTTCTTCGGGTTGACTTTTATTTTTTTACTTTCTTAATTGTGCGGTCGAATTCGTTTACACGTCGACAGGCGACTCCGACTACCGATTGATTTAGGGTCTGGATCTAAAGAAAAAAAAACACAACATATTGATCTTTGACCAAACCGTCAATCAAGAAACAAGTGCATCCGGTCGAATATATCGGAATATCACCTTGACTTGCGGACGGGTTGAATTCGGTGCAGATGCGACGCCCACAGGAAGCAGGTGGGTGTCAAACAATTATATAACCAGGTGCCACAGACGGTTTGAGTTAGTTGGAGTTCGAGGCAGACAGAGATCTGTTCAGTTGCAGTCACAGTTCGAGTTCCAGTCGCAGTTGCCCGCGGAGTGAGAACCACCGCCAGAGGGCTTGGGCCCTCAGGACTTCGGGTGAGTAACCCAGCAAAACGAGGAAGAAAGTGCTGCTATAGTCAGAGGAACTTGGGGTCACTATGTTGCAGCCTGTTCCGTCTCCAACTCACCTCTCACACATCACCAACATCAACCCTTTCGCAACCCTTTCAATAATAAAGTGTGAAAGGTATATTTTCCTAAAGGTGTTCTTCATTATTGTTGATTATGTTTCCGCATGTATATGTATACGAATAGTCGTATCATGGCTATATAACATAAGCAATCGGTCGTGTCATCCGAAGATATATCCAACCAACGGAAAGATCTGCGGATTGATACGGATTCCTCCCCATTATTTGGCGGGGATGGCTGTACCGTCACATACACACGCGCGTGCGCAGACACACACAAATATATACATATATATCTATGTATGTATACAGGGTATTTCACAATTGTTCAAAGAAACAGGCTCTCAGATCATCTCTGCTAACTTTATTCTCCTTTTTTTGCAGACTATTGGTGGGAAATATTTACTATTATTGGCATAATGGTTAGAGTGTTCGCCAATGACCCGGAAGACCCGGATTTAATTCCAGGTTGAGTCCTACCAAAGACTCAAAAAATGGTACTTGATGCCTCAGCATTATAAGTTACGGCTCAAGGGAAAAGTGGGTCAATCCAGGAAAAAGATGTGGCGTCCTCCCCTACACCTCGGTGTAGTAGCAATCGAAAAGGGATCCTTCGGGTCAACCTTGACTACGGTCGCCAACTTTACTTTCTTACATAAATTTAACCACATATAGCAAAATTATGATTGGTCGATAGAGTCGAAGATCTTTTGTATGGAGACCTATTATGAAACTAAATCTTTCAAGACTGTTCAAGGGGGTGTCCTCGTGGTGTAATGGTTAATGCGATTGGCGGCGGAATCGTATTAAGTGAGTTCGTACTCCAGTCGCGCTATTACGTTCACTTTCGGGCAAATACCCTTGGGAAAAGTATGAACCCCCTTATCCTCCCAGCTATGGGTTAAATACTGCCACTACTGTTCTTCTAGGAGAATAGCATTGGCATTAAATAACCTACAAAGGTTGATATGCCATTATACAAAAAAAACCAAACCAATAGCAATTCGTTTTTGTCGAATTCCTTTCTCGTTAACATAATATAATTTTTCTCAACTCTTTATTTCTAAAATCAATTAAACCATTACATGTATTACTCTGTTTTTTTTCAAAATCGAAAGCGTTTTTTTTACCTGGTTAAAAAGAATTATTTGACTTGCTTTAAACTCTCTTTAGGGTTATATATATATATATATATATATATATATATAAGTCCACAGGGAAGTTGGTGACTACTATTGACAAGTTATCAATGATATGAACATCTGCTCTCTCAAATTAAAAAAAAATGGGTTTTCATCCAAGCCCTGGTTATGTCAGTATGGCTATAAAGGTGCACCTCCTGAGCTCTATAAAAATGCACAGAGAAAAAGCGAGATGGCAACAATACAAGAATATTAATTGTTGTTTTGAACAAGTCCTGGGAGTAGCACCCCAAAAAAATATACCGTACAGCCTCTCATCTCACAAATCATACAAGCAAAACCAACAAAAAATGCCGGAGAAATAGAGTCTCACTCATAAGCAACCAGCCAAATGAGCTGGGGGTGCTGTAAAATACACCAACTGCATCTCAGCAGAAAGTAAGACAGCTCCACCATGAGTCGCCAGGATATGACACTAAATGATGGTGAAACTCCAGTCCTGTCCAGCTGTAGCCCATGTTGAGCAATCCTTCATTGCCAGTGTTCCCGGGTCCTCTAGTAGTAGCTGTTCGGGTTCCATGTATTGGTCAGATAGGACTATTTAATCATTAATTATATTTTACACAATTTAACAGTGTCCAAACAATTGATTAATGTTTAATTAAATTTTAGGGTGTAATGGTTAACGTCGTAGGAAATGGACAATCCGACACGAGTTCAAATCCTGAACGATACTGATTGCATTTCACATAGCACTAATACCCTTGGGAAAGGTATGAATCCAATTATTCTCCCTCCAGCTCTAAGTAAATAGTAGGACAGACTAGGTTCTTCAGCCTGGTTGAGGTAACTAGTCTAGGAGAAGGAAAACTCTAAATTCAAACCTGTTAAACTGCGCTTAAAAACTGACCTTGTGTCATATCCTGCCCGAGCGGAGGGGTTGGTAAATATGATTAATGTTTAATTAAACTATTAGTTTGACAGGGCAATACTTAAAACCATTGACTGTGTGCAAACGGATCGGTAATGTTGAATAGAATTACTAGTGTTAAATAACAACACTTGAAACAATTTAACTGTGTGCAAAGAAATACACTAAGGTTCGTTTAAAAGTAGTTACCAACAAACTATTCATTTTGCTAATCATTTTTATATAATATAAACAGGATTCGACATTGCCCAGTTGGCTGGGGCTGTAGAATACACTGACTGAAACTCTGCAGACGGGTAAGACCACCCCCTAACGAGTGACCTGGATATGACACTAAACAATCTGATGGTGAGGTTCCAGCAGTGCTGGAGCTTTGGGGAATGCAGAGTACCCCTTCATTGCCATCGCTGCCAGGTCCACTCTGACCCGGAGTGGTAGCAGCTGATAGGGCCCTATCTATGGGTTAAATAGAACTGACAGCATACTTATGGTAAAACGAATTGTTTGAGTCAACTGAATAGCTTGAAATGGAAATGTTTTTGACAATTAAACCGTACTTACATTTAACCTGCGTGCTTATACTTAACTGAATAATTTGAAATAGAACTGTTTTTCGACATTAAAACTGTATTTACATTTAACTGAATTGTTACATATAACTGCTTGAATAGTTTGAAATAGAAATGTTTTTGACAATTAAAATGTGTACTTATGCTAAACATAATTGTTTTAAATAGAACAGATTATTTACATAACAATGGATTTGGCGTTAAGTAACCTACAAAGGTTGATGTGCCATAAAACCCAACAAACCAAACCAAACCAAACCAGGATTCGACATTATATAAGGGTTGATATGTTGTAAAAGCCAACCAACCAATCAAAAGCAACATTCACCTTTGGACTCTTTCACATTAGCACATAGGAGTTGGCCGACCAGTTGACACTTACATATATTACCTCGGTGCGAATACAAGTGGATGCTGTCTTTCGGTCCTTCCAGAAACTTTGGACGATAAGAACGGACACACGAGCTACAGAGAGAGAGAGAGAGAGAGAGAGAGAGAGAGAGAGAGAGAGAGAGAGAGAGAGTCAAGGTACTCTGTGCCCTCAGCAAGATTTCATTTTGTCTCCCCCTCTCTCTCTCTCTCTCTATATATATATATATATATATATATATATATATATATATATATAAGTATTATTCAGTCCTGTTAAACCGGAGTTGGGAGTAATTCCATCAGGACAAGAAAACTATTCAAAAGTGAACATTTAAATTTTCTAGGTAAAGAGCTCAATGTAACTGACATTACAGAGCAATAATTTCTTTAAGAAAAAAACACAAACCGGTCACATTAGGATTATAAATTTATGTCCACCCTTTTATGTGATTTTGATAAAATCAATATATATATATATATATATATATATATATATATATATATATATATATATATATTGTCATTGGAAGCTATCAATATTAAAAACTTACGGCTGGGTTGTTCGTTTAGAAATAAAAGTATCTTTTGATAGTTGCCAAATTGGGCTAAGAAAAAATTAGTTGGTCGATTTTCTTAAGTGAAAGTGGACTTGAAATTCTGCATTGAATATTTTTGTCACAAATACTTATGACTTGTACCAAAGGAACATATGTAAGAGCGTTACCGAAGAAATTGTTCAAACATATTATCTATTCTTTATTGAGAATATCAACTTGTTTAAAGTCGTCTCTTTGTTATACAATGATAGTGACATTTTATATATGAAACATATATGCAAATGTAACCACTGTTATTTTACAGACATTGTAATATTTCATGTAGATGTATATTTAGATATCCACAGACACATATCAATCTATCTATATTTATATCAATAAATCAATATATATATATATATATATATATATATATATATATATATATATATATATATATATATGTATTATTCGGTCCAGTTAAACCAGATTTGGGAGTAATTCCTTCAAGACAAGAAAATCATTCAGGAGCTGAACATCTAAATTTTCCTGGTGGAGAGCTTAATGTAATTTTTTTACAGAGCAATATTTCTTTAAGAAAAAATCAAAGACCGGTTAATTGAGGATTATAAATTTATTTCCATCCTGTTTTTCAGTTTCAGGTGTAAACCAAAAACACGAAGAAAAATATAACAGGACTTCTTCAGATCCAACGGATGAATAAAACAGAATAGACACGTGGGGTTGAGGGGGAGGGAGAAGAGATTAAGGAGTTACCTCCCCGTTTTATTGAATTTCCGTTTTTTTATTTACCTATTTATTTTATTTTCAAAATTCTTCCGCCAGTACGGAAATTCAATAAAACGAGGAGATAAATCCTTAATCTCTTCTCCCTCCCCCTCCACCCCACGTGTCTATTCTGTTTTATTTATCCGTTGGATCTGAAGAAGTCCTGTTATATTTTTCTTCGTGTTTTTGGTTCACACCAGAAACTGAAAAACAGGATGGAAATAAATCTATAATCCCAAATTAACCGGTCTTTGTTTTTTTCTTAAAGATATATATATATATATATATATATATATATATATATTGAGATATATATATCTCACTATATATATATATATATATATATATATTACGATCATCTATATGAATTACTGAGTTGAAAAGTCATCCCAATTTGCACTATTTACGCCTTTCAGGTTCCAGGTTCACTGGATTGAAAAGCAACATTTCAAAGGTGACATAGCTAAGAAGGCGAATTAACCCATACGATATACCCTAAGGCAAAAACGCAGAATAAGAATAGTTTTACATAGAGGATTGAATAAAGGGTTGCGTTTGAAATTTCATGAAGATTATTGACACCCACAAAAGACTCCTAAAGACGAGAGGGGTGTATTGCAGTTGAAATGTAAATAAACCGAAAATAAAATGCAGAAAAAGTCTGCATCAAGCTTTTCTGCATTAATATTTTCAAGTATTTTTTTCTGTAAGTGTGACTTTTCTTTTCGTATTCTTGGACAGATTTCTGATCATAGTATTTAAAATTATAATATACAAATATCCATTTTTATATATACCATGATCATTAAATAAATTTTCAGACTTTTTTTGTATGGGCACTTTAATTGATAGTACACACATGAAACTCTACTCCCCTTCGGAGTAATCTCCTCCGGCTGCAATGCACTTGCTGTACCGTTCCAACAATTTCTGAAGGGCCCCATGGAAATACTCTTGTGTGAGCGTGTCAATAACCTTTGTCAAAGCCTATTTCATCTCCTCAATTGTCTCATAACGACGACAGCCTCTGGGCTTAGGTGAAAACCAAAAGTCACAGGGAGCAAGGTCTTGACTATAGGAAGGGTGAGGAACTATCTTGATACCAATCTTGGTCAAATAGTCTACGACAAGGATGGAGTTGTGGACTGGTGCATTATCCTGGTGGAAATGCCACTGAGCCGATTTGAAGAGTGCTGGCCTCTTCCGACAGATTCTCTTCCTGAACTCCCTTAAAACTTCAACATAGTACCACTAACCATAACCCTTTGGCCAATCAACTCTGGTGTATTGACTTCCTTACTCCTCCACACCTATCATCATCCCTCACAGACTCCCTGCCTTCCTTGAATCTCTTATGCCACTCGAAAACTGATGCTCGATTCATGCAAGAGGGTCGAAAAGCAGTCTGAAGAATTCCATACGTTTCTGTGGTATTTTTCCCAAGTTTAAAACATACTTTTATTGCATATTATTCTTTTAAAGTGTCCTGACATCCAGACTGCATTTTTGAAATTCACCAGCGGTGACAATCAGGCTTTAGTAGGGTGTATTCCGATTGCTGCTGTAGCTGTTGATTTGAACCTGAAATCATAAAAATTGGACGGTCGTCTCATAACATGTATAGCAATAACATAATGAATTTTCAAGAGTCTACGACAATATTAAATGCCTGTACAAAAAAGTCTGGAAACTTATTGATTGCACCACGTATGTTACCATACCCAAATAAACCTAAAACAATGCAGCTAAATTTTATCTAGCAGTAAAATGGTTTAATTTTAACTTAGCTTGACATGGGAGTATGTGGGTGTTCATTTTCATTTATGATATATATACAAAACGTGATAGCTTACCAGCCATTTCATTTCATTTCTCTCCATTCAAATCTCTTTTTATATGTAATTCCCTTTGAAATATATCTCCAACAATTTTTAAGAGTGTGCGGTAGTATTATCAATCTTTTTTCTCTCCAACTTATTTCTTCTTTTTTCTTTTCTCACGATCCCTTTGCTCCCTTTCAAACTTCTTCTTCTTCTTCTTCTTCTTCTTCTTCTTCTTCTTCTTCTTCTTCTTCTTCTTCTTCTTCTTCTTCTTCTAACTGATTGTGAGGGCTCTAGTTCTGGAGTTGGAATCCTTGGAACAGTTACTTTAAAAAACGGAAGAAGCTCTGTGGCGTCGTGGCTAACCTGCTGGTCTGCGGAATCGTACTAAGAGAGTTCGAACTCCACTCGTGCAATTTGAACTTGCTCATCCCCCAATTATCCGTTAAATAGCACAGTTGCTGCTCTTCTACAAAGATGACTTTGGCATTAAATAACCCACGAATGTAGATATGCCATTAAGCAAAGAAACCAAAACAAACCAAACCAAACCAAACCTCAGAATCCCTAAAAAAAACCCAAAAACGATTGAACTTAAGATCAGAGAAAGAATAAAGCCCATATAGACCACAGCATTGCTAAAATTGGATTGGATAGTTTGAATAGTCCTATATATTTGAGGAGATCTGCTGTCTACCAGACTCCAGTGAAAACCACTAATCATAATCTATGAGAAAAAATTTGCTTAAGTCAAAAAATAAATAATAATAATAATAATAATAATAATAATAATAATAATAAGAAGAAGAAGAAGAAGAAGAAGAAGAAGAAGACGAAGAAGAAGAAGAAGAAGAAGAAGAAGAAGAAGAAGATGAATGTTTAAGTTTTTCTGTAGAGGGTAATTATGCTCAACTCCCCATGTATCAAATGCAAAAACACATGAAGTACAAATCATATCTATCTATCTATCTATCTATCTAGAGAGAGAGAGAGAGAGAGAGAAATTAAAAAAAAGTAAATTAAAAACAGAACGATAGAATAATATCAAAACAATGAACCCCTCAATATTATTTTAAAGAGGTAGACTACTGTGCAATGGATTCTAGAGTGAAAATAGCGCATGATGCGACCACTTGAACTGCTGAATAGTGTTGTCTCTTTATACAATGTTGCCATCGGTCTAATATTTGTAGCATTAAATTTACGTATGCCTACATTCGGCACATTTATCCCTAGGGTTGAGTCGTCTATGAAACACACTGTACATAGGCGTGGATAAATAAGCATATTTCTCTTCCCTTATCGATATTCAATGACATTTAACACACAAGCCCCATGGCTTCCTGTGCACATCAGGCCATGATCGATCTGTTTTTGGACATATGTCTACAGAAATCGATAGTCTCGAGGCTGTAATAAGAGCGCACACTCTACGACATGATACAACTGACTGATGAAAATAATTACCCCTGTATTTAATATATATATATATATATATATATATATATATATATATATATATATATATATATATGTGTGTGTCAATTCCGTACTGGATACTTCTTTTCGCGTCTGTCTACAAGAAATACAAAATGGTATTATTCACCTGATTATCCCGAGCTCTAGTCGTTACGGTACAATTATGAGAGTTTTGTATGCGTGTTAATATCAGAAGAAGTAGTGGAATCAGAGACAGTCGAGAAAGGATAAGTGAAGAAGTCCAGGCGGAAGGTGGCAATGAGAAAGGAGAGTTAGTTGTAACCGCCGCGGGCGAACTAAACAGAACATCCCTTTCAACTTGAGTGAACGTAATTTGAAGTCAAATCAGACAGGCATTGATTTGACACATCGAAGCCTGCGGCAATGTCATTTTCTCGAAAGATGGCGACAAGGTTTCCGGCTTTGTATACACAAGACTGGCCTTATAACTATCTATGAATGCGTGATAGGGTATTGGTGTTAAATTTGGTGCGCACCGTGCGCACTAAGTTAAATAATATTCTGATCAGTCATTTTAGATTGAGTAATAAGATAGGCTACTTAGATTTCTTCGATTTTTGGATGTCATCAGCCTGCAGAGTGTGATTATCAGGTAAGCGTTTGCCAAATGATAATTGAGGAAGATCTTAGCCATCCATATTTCATAGTGACGGTGTTATTCATTGAATTTCAGAAAAAAGCCAGAAAAAGTCAAACCATTTTAATAAAAGGAATATAATTTTGCTTTTACTGAACTCTCTCTGATAGACTTGAACTTTGTTGTATTGAACTAGATGTTCTAGCCGATAGGTTCTTCGGCTCTCTTCGAGCATATTTCACCTTTTCTCTCGCACTATTTCAATGCACATTATCATCAAAGTATCGACCTTGCCCGTTTAAGAAAAAAACCTTCAACAGTGAAAACAATATGGAGGAACTGTTCCAAAACACAGAAATAAATAATGTGATATCATTCCTAATAACAGTGAAGTTATAAACAAAAATCTAAAGAAATTTACAATGAGACCAAATTACCCTTTCTTTAAAATATATATTCTAACAAACTGATCCCTTCCCCTAACTGTTTCACAATTTCTTTTATGATTATGATTCCCTGCAAATAAATTCTTAATTAGGTGATCCGTTCGTATCTCAACATTCCATGGTTCTTATGAGTCCCATTTTCAAGAACAAATGCTACGTTGTGCATAAACCATTATTATAATTATTAATATTTGTAACTTTATCACCCAAGCGTCTCTTATAGTTTGTGTGATTGCAAGGTTTCTGAGGAGGTTGAGATATAAACGAAATACTCAGACCTGGCCGGAAAAGTAAACCTTGCAATAAACAAAAAAAAAAAAAAAAAAAAAAATGACCGTTTCAGATTGTATTTTTCACCGTCTAGAAGATCTCAGACGGAAAATAAAGAAAAAAAGATTTTAAAAAAAGATATCTGGTCATTGCCAGAGTGTTCAAAACAGTTATGAAATATAAAGAAACTGTGTTGAATTGATTTTTAGATTAGGAGTTAATATATCGAAGAGAACATGCGTAATTAAGTGACTTAGGATTTGTTTTTTTTTGCCTCGCCTGTCTGTGGTACCATACGAAAGATGGCTTCAGAACTTTTCTTCTTCCTTAATGACAGCATCAAAACGGAACACTCTTTAAAATTGTAAGCCTGAATAACAAAACAAAAAAAATCTGAATAAAATTGGGAAGACATTTTTTTTCAAAGAAATATGATTTTTCTTTCAGTATTTCCGAAAAATAAAATGAACTTTCTTAAAATATTTGGGGAAAACAATAAGTTCAAGTGACAACAAGACATCACTTTAAATGTTACACTTTCTTTCGTCCTTTCTTTCTTTCTTTCTTTCTTTCTTTCTTAAAATTCTGTATTTCTATTCCACTTCCTTTTCTTTATTTCTTTTATATATAATTTCTTTTTTTCTTTTATTTTTCCCTTTGTTCAGTTGTACATTGTTCCTTTCCTTGTTCCTTTTTTCTTTTTGTACACTTTTTCATTTTTTTTTTTTGGAATCGCCCTTCTAACTGTACGTTTGAACAGTTTTATTTACGCATTAATTTTTTTTCTGTTCGTTTGCCCTCCTTTCTTCACATTTAATTAATGTCACAGTAAGATACAATTTCAAGTTTTTTTAGTAACACGTGCAGAGGGGTTGACATTTCTATCAGTAGATAAGATACTTCAGCGATGGTCTCCTATGAGAACGGGTCAAATAATTTTAGTAGCTTTCCCCTCAAAGTAAAGATGGCTTCTTCTTGTTTAACTCTCATTATACGTTCACGAATAATCCAATACTTCTTGCTGTTTGCTGACGGCTTTGCAGCAGGTATTCAGCTAGGCCGAGTGTACTTGCAAGAAGTGCAAGTTCAACTGCGTAGTCTGGATCCTTCTCAGATTCTGTGAGATGTCCCTCAAAACAACTGCTGTCCGGCCACATATCTCTCATCTCACAAACCATCCAAATGAAATGAACCAGACATGCAGGGCACAGTGAGGGAAATAAGAATGAATTCATAAGTGACATTCTTCTATGAACTCCTAAATATGGATAGCCCAGTCGGCTGGGGCTGCAGAATATACTGACTGCATCTCTGCAGAGAGGTAAGACTCCCCTAAAGAGTGTCCAGATATAGCACTGAACAAGTTGATGGTAAGATTCCAGTAATCCTGGAGCTTTAGAGAATACAGGGTACCTCTTTATTGCCATCGCTCCCTGGTCCACTCTGGTCTGGTGTGATAGCACCTGATATTGTCCTATCTAAGAGTCAAATAGAACTAAACTGTGTAATTATGCTAATCTGAATTGTTTGAAATATTATATTCAATTGTTTTTAAACTGCGTACTTATGCTAAACTGAATTGTGTGAAATAGAACTGTTTTGATATATAATACTTATACTAAACTGAATTGTTTGAAATTTTTATTAACTTGATTTAATTCGGCGTTAAATGACCCGAATAGGGTTGACACGCCGTAAAAGAAAACTACCAATCAACCAACTAACAAAATATAGATGCTTCAGCAATGACTAATATACATAAGCTCAGTGTGGACACAGGATAGAGTCTAGAGGACCAGTCAGGAACGATTGATGATGGGGATGGATGGCTGGAGAAATTTAGGGAACTCTGTGCTATCAGGATTACTTGATGATAATGATAATATATCTATCTTTCCATGTAATTCTAACAGAAAGCAACCAATGCCTGACTAGTTTTCAATCAAATAGAATAAGAAAGAAGAGCCATGGACGTTAAGGAATTAAGTATGAAAGAAATTAATATAACATTGTTAATTTATTCAAAGGCGAAATTCTTTTATTTTAGCCCAGAATAAGGATAATTCCGTCGGGAAATATTGTCCGCCTACGGCATTTTATACGATCCAGTAATCCAAAATCGCCCACAAGAAATACTCCGTAATAATTCGCCTTTCTTCCTTTCAACACGTTCGTTGGTTGGATATTTTCCGGATTGACAAGCTCTAGAATTTCCAGCAGGTTTACTGCAAGTCGTAGATTAATACTTTGAACTTTACTTACTCACCTGAAAGACACAAAGATCGATTATATTGAATAGAGAAATAACAGGATACTCAGAAAATTTTAGAAATGCTTCAGTTTACTGTGGAGAGTGTATTTACTCTCCTTCTTTGTCCCGAGCCGGATGCGACACAGGGTCAATATTTAAGCGAAGTACAGCTTGCTTTGAATTAGAAGTTTTCCTTCTCTAATACTAGTTAACGTATTTTACCTGTACCAGGAAAGAAGAGAAATTAGCTCATATTTTCCCATGGGCATTAGCGTAAAATGAAACACAATCATCTTCGACTAGGATTTGAACTCAAGCCACCCATTACACTTTGTACAATGATAACCATTATACCAACATGCCTCCGCAAGCTGATGAGTAGGTATCAATTTTTTGGTTTGATTTAATTTTATGGCATATCAACTATCGAAGGCTATTTAATGCCAAATCAATTTTTATACAAAAACTGTTCTATTTCTAACAATTCAGATTAGCATGAGTTTAGTTTTTTGTTTACACACAGTTAAATGTAAAAACGGTTGCATTTCAATCAATTCAGTTTATCATAAATACACTGTTTAATCCATAGATAGGATCCTATCAGGCGCTACTAGACCGGGACAGAGTAGACCTGGGAGCGATGGCAATGAAGGTGTGCTCTGAATTCCCTAAAGCTCCTGTATTCCTGGAGCCTCGCCATCAGATTATGCTGCGTCATTTTATAGGCAATCGTTGGGGGAGTCTTACCCACGACAGAGATGCAGTCAGTTTATTCTGCAGCACCAGCTGACTGGGCCACGATCTATCTATCTATCTATCTCATATCTTTATCTTGCTAATCTTCCAAATGCCCATGAACCTTGTTGTAATCAAGCTGCATAAAAATGCAGCTTATTTCCTTGATATGAAAAGAACGCCTGCATCAGGATGTACACCATCCCTTGGAGCACCTGCACAACAAGGAAAGGCCCTGCGGCGTAGTAGCTAAGGTGTTGGTCTGTGACATCGAAGTAAGTGAGTTTGAGCTCCAGTTGGAATAATATACTTCTGAAAGATATGAAGCCTCTTATTCTGAGTGGTATGGGTTAAATAGTACAACCTACAGTTCTTTTACAAATAATGCTTTGGCGTATTTATTTAAATAACCCAGGAAGTTTGACATACCATTAAACAAAAAACAAAACAAAACAAAAAAAAAACCCAAAAAAAACGAAACCTAACTTGCACTATATGCAGTAAGGTAGCTAAGTCATTTTTGCTCTCTAAATATGGGAAATAGCATCGGAACGTGTCCCATAATTTAGATTATTATATGACTCATATGAGGGTGAATCTGCGAAAACCAAAACTAACTGAAATAAAAAATAGTAACATTTTATGAATCAAGAGGTAAATTAAGGGAGCGGAAAACAAAATTTAAAGTAAGGCATCTGGTTGATGGATTTATTGATTTCAACGGCATATCAACCTGTTTGGGGTAATCTCATTCATTCTATGTTTATATCAACATTGTTCATGTAGTTATTTTTTTCACTAATGCATACGCTGTCAAGGATTCCAATCTAATGAGATAATTTGCATACTGTTGTATGGTTCCAAGTTAACATAATCAATACCAATTATTTATACATAATTGTTTAAAGTAACCTATTCTATTTGATAATGATGAGTTGTTTGCACAGAGTCATATACTTTTTGGCCCAGTCGGCTGCAGCCGTAGAATTCGCCGACTGCATCTCTGCAGAGAGGTAACACTCCCCAACAATGAGTGTCCTTGATATGACACAAAACAATCTGATGGTGAAGTTACAGGAATGCTGGAGCTTTAGGGGATGCGGAGTATCCTCCTGTTGCCATCGCTCCCAGGTGCACTCTAGCTCGCAGTGGTAGCACATGATAGGGTCCTATCTATGGGTCAAATAGAACTAAACACTGTTGATTAAGATGGGACTGTTTTGACATTTAAACTGTGTACGGATGCTCAACTGAATTGCTTGAAATAGAACTGTTTTGGCATTTAAACTGCATGCTTATGCCAAATTTGGTTGTTTGAAATTGAACTGTTTGACCATTTAATTCTGGTTAAATCAATGACTGATGTCTACTTGAATACTTTGTGATATATAGCAATACTTGGAGCCATTTATCTTTGTTGGCTAAACTGAATAATTTGAAATAGAACTGCTTTTGACATTTAAACTCTGTGCTTATGCTAAACTTAATTATTTGAAATAGAACTGTTTATATGTATAAAAATGGATTTGAGATTAAATAACCAACAACGATTGATATGCCATAAAACAAACCAATCCAAATCATATATATTTAATATGTATATGTATAAAAAGGATCTGACATTAAATAACCTGCAATGGTTGATATGCCATAAAACCCAGCCAAATCAAATCATATTTAATAAATATGTATAAAGGGGATTTGGAATTAAATAACCTACAATGTTTAATATGCCACAAAACGAAACAAAACTGTTATGGTAAAGGGGAGGTTCAAATGATGACACGACACAGAAATAAGTTATAAGAAATATGATGAAGGCGAACAATACATACACAAACGATAGCTGGGAGAAACCCCTCCACAGCTTAACAATCAGGAATATTACAACTCTTGGTAACGACTTGCTAAGACAGAACGAAGACTGAGTTCGAGACTGCGTCTGAGACTGTAACTGTGCTGAAAAGAGCTCAGTTGGTATATATCACATGAGGATGATTCAATCTATGGGGACACCCCAATACTTTCCCTATTCAAAGGAGTATTTCTACAAAGCTTTATTACAATCTCTCCATGCATCTTGAAGAAAAATAATCACCACTCTTTCATTCAAACTGGCAGGGATTTTTTTGTATATGCTAGATGTTTTTTTGGGTTCCTCACTCTATTTGATAATAATGATAATTACAGGGGAAGAATGGGCGAAGCCATATCAACAACCTGATTCGAGAGAGGCAAGAAGATTTTGGAGCAAAATATGAGAATGGAAAGGTCATTACAAAAATAGCCGAATGAATAAACAACATGGAAAAAGATTTGGTAACGGTTCGCTGAGACAGAACCAAGACTGCGTCCGAGACTGCATCTGAAACTGAGACTGTGCAGAAGAAAGCTTAGTTGGTACATGTCACATGAGGACGAGTCCATCTATAAGGGGCACCCCAACAGAAACGAAACGAAACCAAATCATATATTTTTAATATATATGTAAAAAGAGTAATTAACATTAAATCAATAACCCAAAATGAACTAATATACTTTAAAGTAATTAATAATGATAGCAAAGAATTATATCTTGAAATAATTCTTCTAAACAGAAAACATTACATTCATTTAAACAGTATCAAGTATTCCGAGCTAAGTCAAGTCATTTTTAAGAATGTCGGTTTGACCCAGAGATGGAAGCCTAACAGGGTGTACCTTTTCGAGATTGAATAGACAAGGGGGTTATGTCAATAAAGGGTTAATCCACTTTCTATAAAACTGAAGCCATACTATCAGATGCTATTTAATTTCAGGACACCCTACTTAGGGAGATCTTTTTCAGACACCCATCATGGGGAAATCTTACCCATCTGAAGAAGATACAGTCCGCGTATCCTAAATACTGCTGAATTGGCGGACACCATTTGTGCTTCTTTACTTCATAGATAAAATGTTATAGCGCAAAGGAAGAATTTAATGTTCACATATCTGGTTAAAAGCTGTACACTTTTATATGAAGCACAGGGTGGAACACTAGAGTGCATGAGTTGTACAGCGGCGTATCTCCGATCTCGCTCGTTGAACATTGTGTCACTTTCAGACATGATACACGGCTCCTATCGTTCTTGAGATTTGTACACAATTGACCAACAAAAAAAGAAAACTGGTTTTCATTTAACGGAAATGGAATCATGTGGTCTTTTCTTGGGCGACAATTTTATCGTTGCATCCTGTAGATAACATGTTTGAGCGTAAAGGTAGAATTTAACGTTCACATATCTGGTTAAAAGCTGTACACTTTTATAAGAAGTATAAGAGTTAAGGTCTATCGAGTGATTATTGATTGTAAACTTAATATTTACTAAGTACGTATGTAAGTTGAGTTTACGTCTGGTTTAGTTGACAGATGTTCATGAGTTTTGTGTCGTTATTGATGACAAGTTCAATGTGTTATGGCATTGAGGGTAAAGTCGTAAATGATGTCTGTGAGTGGCAGGATGACGTGCTATCAATCAGGTGGAAAAGTGTATCTTTGTGTGGGTATTTAGTGAATATGTTCTAGTGAAGTGTCTATCATCGTTAAGGTGTTTGTTCATGTATGCCTGCTTTTATATGTTGAATGAGTCGTGCCGATGCTTATAAAAGAAATAAGAAATACACCCCCATTGTTCACACAGCTGAAATAGTGATGGTTTGGTTTGGTTTCTTTGTTTAATGGCATATCAACGTCTGTAGTTTATTTAATGCCGAAGCCATTCTCCTAGAAGAACAGTAGTGGTACTATTTAACCCATAGCTGGGAGAATAAGGGGGGTTCATACCTTTTCCAAGGGTATTTGCCCGAAATGAACGTAATAGCGCGACTGGAGTACGAACTCGTGTATTACGATTCCGCAGTCCATCGCTTTAACCATTACACCACGAATTAGAGATTGATAGCAATAATTGAAACCGTTTAACTGTGTAGAAACAATAAGAACACTTGTATACAAAAGTCGTTTAAATGTGCGCAAACAAATCATTGATTTTAAACTAAATAGTTACTTGTGCATAACAATACTCGAAACCACTGAACTGTGTGCCAAAAATGAGCTCAAGTTCGTTTAAAGACGTTATCAACAAATGTGTTTTCAAATTTTATTCCTTTAATAAATATGTAGCACGATGTGGGCATTCGTTGTGTGGGTGTGGGTGAGTGCCTGTCAGAGGACCTATCTGTCTGTTTTGGTGCGAAACCTATACAAAGGCCTTGAGCTCGAGATCTCCCACGAGGCCAGAAGACAAGGGAAGGAAGGTCCCAGAGTAGTCAAGGGAAGGATGCAGAATAGAGAAATGGACAGAACAGGGCAGTAGGGGGAAGTCAACTATTAGGATGTGTGGATCCAGAAGCCGGGTTGGGCAAAGTGAGAAGATGAGTCGGCATTACTGGTGACTTTGTGGGAATTAGTATCACTGTCACTCTCATGTTCGATAGTTTTTTAGTCCTCTAGCAAGGTCTAGGTACTGATCTCTCTTACGCTTTCTTTCAATTTTACGTAACGGCAAAATCCTATATTCGCCAGGTTCTCTTTTTTGTTGAATATCAATTGGTGTAGATGAGATTAGGGGATCCGTTCGTACGTCAAAATCCAATAGAAGTTTGTGTGTCTCATTTTCCTGGATGGATTCTGATTTGTGCATATACCATTCGTTCATACTGTCAAATTAAAACTTCTTGCACAATTCCCGGTGGAGCACATTCCTCGCCATGTCGTGTCTAGACTTATATTCTTTTTGCGTTAACTTACAGCATTCACTTATTATAACATTAATTGTTTAACTTCTATCACCACATAGATAGTTTGTCCTTATGGCGTTGTTCTTTGCTACATTAGAAGATATTCAGTTTCTCTCTTAAGGTTTCCCTTTCTTAGCTATGTCCTAGTTTTTTCGCGTGATGTTGATTATTTTTTGTGAGTTTTTCTATTTTGCGTTACTCCTTGTGACAACAATATCCTTCAGGCCACCAGGACTCTTTCCAGTATTCTAGCCGATCTCACCATTCTGTGGTCTTGATGATCTCAGTTCTTCGGCAGATTCCCAGTTTCCCTTACTCAGCCTTTGAAGACCATTCTAAACTCACCAATTACAATGGATATCATCGTGTCACGCATTTTCCATGGTTCATTTTTTTTATTTTGCGAGCAAGATCCAAGTACGTGACGAATTCAAAAAAGTTTCCAGACTTTTTTTGTACAGCTATTTAAAATTGTCTTAGACTCTTGAAAATGCAGAATGTTACTGCTATACATCTTATGAGATGACTGACTAATTTTTATGATTTCAGGTTCAAATGAACAGCTACAGCAGCAATTGGAATACATCCGACTAAAACCTGATTGTCACGGCTGGTGAATTTCAAAAATTCAATCTGGACGTGAGGACACTTTAGAAGAACAATATGCAATAAAATTCTGTTTTAAACGAGGAAAAAATACCACAGAAGCGTATGAAATGCTTCAGACTCCTTTTCGACCGTCTTGCATGAATCGAGCATCAGTTTTCGAGTGGCATAAGAGATTCAAGGAAGGCAGGAAGTCTGTGAGGGATGATTAGTGGTGTATGAGGAGTAAGGAAGTCAATACACCAGAGTTAATTGACCAAAGTGTTAGGGTTACTATGTTGAGGTTTTAAGGGTGATCAGGAAGAGATTCCGTCAGAAGAGGCCAGCACTCTTCATATCGGGTCTGTGGCATTTCCACCAGGACAATGCACCAGTCCACAACTCCATTCTTGTCATTGACCAATATGGACATCAAGACAGATCCTCAGCCTCCCTATACTCCAGACCTTGCTCCTTGTGACTTTTGGTTATTCCCTTAGCTCACAGGCTGTCGTTATGAAACAATTGACGAGATGAAAGAGGCTTTGACGAAGGTCATTGATACGCTTACACAAGAGGATTTCGATGGGGCTTTCCAAAAGTTGTTGGAACGGTACAACAAGTGCATTGCATCCGGAGAAGATTACCTCGAAGGGTACTAGAGTTTCATGTGTGTACAATCAATAAAAGTACCCATACGAAAAAGTCTGGAAACTTATCGTCTGCCCCTCGTATTTGTCTATCTTCTCGCTTACATTTATCTCAACTCAGTTGTCCACACGGCAAATCTTTTGTTAATTATCACTTAGTCTTTTCTTCTCGCCGGAATTATGGGATCTATTTGTTTATCAAAATTTTAAAAAATAAATACAATTCTCATTCTCTAGGACGAGTTCTGTTTTGCACACGTACCATTTGGAACTATGGTCAAATTTCAAACTTTACCGATCATTCTCTACTACTATTTCTACTCCTACTATTTATATAATAAAGGTATAAAATCAGAGTATTGGACGTTTTTCTGTTTTGCCAATCCTTTCTTTTCTTTTTCTTTCGCTCTTTCTTTCTTTTGATTGACTGTCTTCTCTCGTGTGTCTATTCTTTCTTTCGTTTTAGGTTTTTAACGGTTCTTTCTTTCTTTCTTTCTTTCTTTCTTTCTTTTTTTCTTTCTTTCTTTTAATTGATGGTCTTATCTCTTTTGTCTATTTTCTCTTTCGTTTTAGGTTTTAACGGTTCTTTCTTTCTTTCTTTCTTTCTTTTAATTGACGGTCTTATCTCTTTTGTCTATTTTCTCTTTCGTTTTAGGTTTTAACGGTTCTTTATTTCTTTCTTTCTTTCTTTTAATTGACGGTCTTATCTCTTTTGTCTATTCTCTCTTTCGTTTTAGGTTTTAACGGTTCTTTCTTTCTTTCTTTCTTTCTTTCTTTCTTTTAATTGACGGTTTTATCTCTTTTGTCTATTCTCTCTTTCGTTTTAGGTTTTAACGGTTCTTTCTTTATTTCTTTCTTTCTTTTTTTCTTTTAATTGACGGTCTTATCTCTTTTGTCTATTTTCTCTTTCGTTTTAGGTTTTAACGGTTCTTTCTTTCTTTTAATTGACGGTCTTATCTCTTTTGTCTATTCTCTCTTTCGTTTTAGGTTTTAACGGTTCTTTCTTTCTTTCTTTCTTTCTTTCTTTCTTTCTTTCTTTCTTTTAATTGACGGTTTTATCTCTTTTGTCTATTCTCTCTTTCGTTTTAGGTTTTAACGGTTCTTTCTTTATTTCTTTCTTTCTTTTTTTCTTTTAATTGACGGTCTTATCTCTTTTGTCTATTTTCTCTTTCGTTTTAGGTTTTAACGGTTCTTTCTTTCTTTCTTTTTTTCTTTTAATTGACGGTCTGATCTCTTTTGTCTATTCTCTCTTTCGTTTAAGGTTTTAACGGTTCTTTCTTTCTTTCTTTCTTTCTTTCTTTCTTTCTTTCTTTCTTTCTTTTAATTGACGGTCTTATCTCTTTTGTCTATTCTCTCTTTCGTTTTAGGTTTTAACGGTTCTTTCTTTCTTTCTTTCTTTCTTTCTTTCTTTCTTTCTTTCTTTTAATTGACGGTCTTATCTCTTTTGTCTATTCTCCCTTTCGTTTTAGGTTTTAACGGTTTTTTTCTTTCTTTCTTTCTTTCTTTCTTTATTTATTTATTTCTTAATTGCCATTTTGTTATTTGGCTTTTTTTGTTTACCTGTTTTTTCATTGTTTGTTTGTTTGTTTGTTTTCATTTTCCGTTTTGACAGCTCCTATCTTTCTTTCTTTCTTTCAACTATTTTTGTTTCTTTCTATTGTATTAATCTTCATATTACTTTTACATTATAGTAATTATATTTTACTTTCATTTTTAGCATTTCGTATCGTTCTTCCATTAATTTCCGTTGGCGTGTTTCTGTCTGTTATTATCTAAGTAAATACCTCTAACCTTGACCCAACTGATTTTCATCTTGCTGAATCTGCTGAATCCACTTATATCTGAAATCATCCACTAAGAATATTCTCTATCCCAAGAAGAAACAATTCTTCCGAAAAATCCAGGTGAACTGTCCATTATTCAGAAGGAAAAAAAGAAGAGTCGGCAACTCCGATACAAATCTGGTTTGAGATAAGAAATTGAATTTCCCGGTAAATTGTCATTAGAACGAAATTGTAATCCAAGAACAATAAAAAGCATTCTTTTTCTTGATCACTGCTCTTTATTTTCCTGGCTAGATTCGTTATTGAAGGTTTTCAGAAATTATTTTGGAGGAAAAGATTTTAAAACTAGGGTGAGTCAAAAGTTTTGCAGAGATTTGATAGGTGCTTTTTGAGGTGCATATACGAGGATCATTAAATAAAGTTCCAGACTTTTTTTCTATGGGCACTTTTATTAATAGTACACACATGAAACTCTAGTACCCTACGAAGTAATCTCCTTCGGCTGCAATACACTTATTGTAACATTCTAACAACTTCTGGAAAGCCCCATTGAAGTCTTCTAGTGTGAGCGTGTCAATGACCTTCGTCACAGCCTCTTTCATCGCCTCAATTGTCTCATAACGACAGCCTGTGGGCTTAGGGAATAGCCAAAAGTCACAGGAAGAACGATCTGTACTATAGGGAGGGTGATGAACTGTCTTGATCCCCATCTTGGTCAAGTAGTATGTAACAAGGATGGAATTGTGGACTGGTGCATTGTCCTGGTGGAAATGCCGATGAGCCGATTTGAAGAGTGCTGGCCTCTTCCGACAGAATCTCTTCTTGATATCCCTTAAAACCTCAACATAGTATTCCTTGTTGATTGTATGTCCAGTGGGAACCCAGTGCATGTAGATCATGCCAATGCTGGCAAAAAAAGGGATCATCAAAAGTTTTTGGGTGGATTTGCTCTGTCTGACCTTCTTGGGTCTGGGAGAGCCAGCATGCTCCCCCTGGGAACTCTGTTTCCTGATCTCTGAGTCATAACACTAGATCCAGCTTTCATTGCATGGCATTTTTTCCAAGTTTAAAACATAATTTTATTGCATATGGTTCTTCTAAAGTTTCCTCATGTCTAGATTGCATTTTTGAAATTCACCAGCTGTGACAATCAGGCTTTAGTAGGGTGTATTCCGATTGCTGCTGTAGCTGTGCATTTGAACCTGAAATCATAAAAATTGGTCAGTCACCTCATAAGATGTATAGCAATAACATACTGAATTTTCAAGAGTCTACAACAATTTTAAATGCCTGTACAAGAATGTCTGGAAACTTATTGAATGCATCATGTGACCGAAGCGCTTCATGCGGTGGAGGGTAACCGCTGTGTTTCGTCAGATCATGTTAGAGCACAGGCACATTTTTTTGTATTGCTTTGTTCATTGTGTGTGATTTCAAAGTCGAACAAATGAACCTGCAAGATTGTCTAAGTCGATAATTAATGCTTTATATTGCCTTGTGGGCAGTGGAGGGGCTGTAGAATACACCGACTGCTTCTTTGGAGAAGGGCAAGACCTCGCACCTTGATATGACACCTAGCAATCTGATGGTAAGGCTCTATTAATGCTAGATTGTTTGGGAATGCAGAGCACCCCAGCATTTACATTGCTCCCTGGTCCACTCTGGCCCGGAATGGAAGCACCTGAGGTGTCCTATCTATGGGTCAAATAGAACTAAACTGAATTGTTTGAAATAGAACTATTTTGACATTTAAACTGCATACTTATGCTAAACTGAATTACTTGGACTAGAACTGCTTTTGTGTGCTAAATTGAATTGTTTGAAATAGATCTCTTTTTGGCATTGGATCTGTAATTACGCAAGGCTGAATTGTTTGAAATAGAACTGTTTTGACAGTTAACTGCGTGTAAACACAAACTATACTTATATTGAACTGAATTGTTTGAATTAGAACGGTTTTACTAAAGGGAATAGCTTGAAATAGAAATGCTTTTGACAATTAGATTGTGTGCTTATGCGAAACTGAATTGTTTTGAATAGAACGGTTTATTTGAATAAAAGTGGATTTAGCTTTAAATAACATACAAAGCTTGATATGCCATAAAAATCAAACTCACAAACAAACAAACATAATGCTTTCCAAGTCTGCAGTCGGTCATAACGCTTTGGAAGTAGCCAACATATTTGATGTATTAAAAGTGAATCCGTTTTGATCAAATTACCGTATATTGCTAAGTCAGCTGGGTGTAAAAGCATAGATTTAGAGGTCGAGCTCCAAGCCATAGAGGCAAATCTGGTGAGTAGCAGTTGGGGAGTATCAGGCGAGTATGGCTTCTTGCACTTCGGTATGGTTCTTAACCTTTGAGATATTGGCAAAAACAACTGCAGATGACGAATTGTGATTTAAGTTACGAAAATATTTCCCAAAATTTACCTCTTCCAAAATATTAGTCTAAAAAATCAAATAGAAGGTAGAAATAGAGATTCGAATAACAAAAGCGATGTTTTTAGGTTTCGTTTAGATCCATATATTTCTATGTGCATATCAAACAACAGCGAGAAAATGTGGCATAACGTTTAAATCGGAAGACAGTTTGTTTTTGCTTTTCTTAAACTCTTTGTTTAGATTTTCTGCAGATACCTATTTGATTAAACATTCAAATTACAAAATCTGATGATCTTGATTATTGATAATTGTTATTTATTTATTTATTAAGCATTTCCAAATTTGATTTTGTCTTCGTTAGGAAATTAACATTGGAAACATCCGTTAATCGAATCTAGAAAAGAAAAAAGAAAATTAAGAAAAACAAAACAAAACAAAGCAAAAAACAAAAAACAAAAACGAGTCGCCGATTTTTCTGTTGAAATCTTTTAAATCAAGAATTGACGGTGACCAGTTAGGTTTCAACTGCAGTTCCTGAACTTTTTCTTTTTTTTTTTTTTTTGTCGTGTTTTTTTTTTCAGATAAGTTTTTATTTACCTAACTCTCTCACACAAGCAAAATACGACACAAGGCTATATTTTCAGATGAATTTAACAAGTTTTATTTGGGATTTTTTTCTAATTGACCGTTTGCTATATAAAGGTTAAAGAACCTATTCTGCGCGACAATTTACCCTTTGCTAAAGGGAAAATAGTTGTGTTATATAGACGTGATGAATGAAAAAAACAGTAATACTTAGGTATAGAAATATAACCCACAATATTTTTCTTGGAATCAAAGTTTCTGTGGTTTGAGAGAGACAGAGGGACGGAAGGAGACGAATAGAGACTGATACATTGACCCGTAACGTCTTTTGTTGACCATACCAAGCTGTGTTATCTTCAAGGAACCGCTTAGCACTTCTTCTACTTCTTGGCCGCAGGGTACTCAACCCGAGGTTCTCTGTGGGCTGCTGTGCCACCGTGACTGAACGCTCTTCCGGCTGTAAACTGAGACTGACAAAGACACACTCTGCCCCTATCTCACGTGGGCATCTGCATATATCATTTAAAAAGACCCACCCATTTCCGTTCAATTATGTGACTGCTTCCGCTTATTTTTACAAGTGCTTCCTGTGTAGAGAATCTCAGATTGACGAATCAGTCAAGTATCAATATGCTATAGTTGGATATGAGCTCTATGTGAAATATAATCATCCTCGCTTAATATTTGAATTCAGATGGCTATATTCATATTCTATGACGATGAATTATAACATCACAAGCACCTATCATAAATGATTCATTTGCTTTTTTATTGAATATTTACGGTGTTCAATCCCAGGTCAAGTCATAACAAAGACTAAAAAAATGGTACTTGATGCCACCTTGCTTAAAACTCTGCATTATATGGTAAGGATCAAAGGTAAAATGGAGCGATCTAGGGAATGGAGTAGCATCCTCCGCTAAACTTCGGTGTATAGCTATTGAAAAAGGAGCCCTCGGGTCACCCTCGACTTTTTATTTTTCTAAATTTCTCTTCCTTAAGTTCGTTGTTCCTTTGTAAATTTTTCTTTGATAATTTTTTTTCTTTCAGTACTTTGAAGTAGTTTAACCAATTACTATAATTACAAAAAGAAAATGATAAAGAAACGCATAGATTATTGAATCAACAAATCGGCCATTAAATATCTTTTAATTTAAAATCTTTCTTTTCTGCTGTTAATTTAAAAATGTGATAAAACTTTTTTTAAAAAACATAAATTTCGTTGTAAAATAATAATTAATGTAGTTCTTGCTTAGGTCATTTTATTTGGTTTAATGACATATCAAACCATAGATGGTTAATTAATGCCAAATCCACTTATATATACATATATATATATGATTTGCATATATATATATATATACATATAAGATAAGTAAAGTTGACGACTTTAGTCGAGGGTGAACCGTAGGCTCCCTTTTCAATAGCTACTAGCCCTAGGTGTATTGGAGTGCGCTACTCTATTTGTTCCACTTTACCTTTGATCCTTACCTTATATTGCTGAGTGTTAAGCAAGGCAGCAGCAAGTACCATTTTCGAGTCTTTGGTAGGACTCAACCTGTGATTGAACCCCAGTTTCCCCAGACCACTGACGAACACTCTTCTCAATATTTTATAGATAACTTTAATTTTAATAATGTTAGCGATAATTATTTACACATAGTTAAATTGTTTCAAGTACTAATATCAAACTCTAATATCAAACACTAATATCAAACACTAACAATTCGATTTGATATTATTCGATACAGCGAAATAATTCTTAGTATTGCTATTTGATAATTATAATTCGATTCAATTTTAATTATTTTTTGCACTCAGTTAAGTGGTTTTAAGCATTCATATATAATACAACTAATTCTATTTGATATCAATTTTTTGTTCACCGTTAAATGGTTTCAACTATAACTTATAACATGGTTGGTTGGTTGGTTGTTTTGTTTCACCGGTCTTTTAACACCGAATTAAATTTCGAATCATACAGTTCAGTATAAGTATAGTTTTTTTTATTTATTTACTGTTAAATATAAAAGCAGTTCAATTAAATGTAAAAACATTTCTATTTCAAAATATTCAGTTTAGCATAAGTACAAAGTTTAATTCTATTTAAAATCAGTTTTATTTCAAACAGTTCAGTTTAGGATAAGTACGCAGTTTCAATGTCCAAAACTATTAGCATACGTACACATTTTAGTTCTATTTAAAACACTTCAAGCAGTTCAGGTTAGCATTAGAACGCAGTTTTAATCTCAGAAACTGTTCTATTTCAACCAATTCAGTTTAGCATAAGTTAAATGCCGAAAACAGTTCTATTTCAGATATTTCAATTTACCATAAATACACAATTTAGTTTTATTTGACCCATAGATATGACCCTATTAGGTGCTACCACTCCAGGCCAGAGTGGACCTGGAAACGATGACACTATAGGGGTGACACACATCACTGGAACCTCACCATCAGATTGTCAAGTGTCATATCAACGACACTTGTTTCGTAGGGGGGGGGTCTTACCTCTCTGCACAGAAGCAGTCGGTGTATTCTACACCCTCTGCCGACTGGCTAATTTTAATATCAGAACTTCTCCCTATCAAGTATTTCAATATATTATGACCAACTTGCACATATATGATGGTTTTATATGACTAATAATAATTCTCTTTAGTAAATTATTGAAAAGTTCTGCGGAATCCATGGGTTTGGAGATTAGTTATTTAAGATATGCGCAGAGTTTTGGTGGTTTCATTGGATGTGTTTGGAAAATTCGCGGACTCGATTTTGAGTTGTGTCGAGGGAGAAATTTTATTGAGTGAGCTAATAAAAGGTTTGGGTGGTTTAGAAAAGAACACCCGGTATTTTAAGGGTGAAAGAAAGAAAGAAGATAAGAAAGAAGGGTACTCGTAAGCTGTTGAAAAGATGTGAGATCGACCGTTTGACGGTGGTCAAAAGTTGGAAAAAACGGGGAAGCATGTATCTTGGTTTGATTACAAGCTATGCTTGGTTGTGGAAGGTTAAAATGTGTACATTAATTAATGACAGAGATTACGTAAGAAGGAGATATAAAGTTAGCAGTAATGTGTACGGACGTAGGATGAAGGCAAAAGTCATAATGAGCAATTGACCTGAGATTTAAAAAAATAAAACAATAAAAAAAATATGAAAATAAGAGAACAAATTAAAGACTGAAAAAATATACATGCCGAACGAGTGACTGTTGAAAATCTTTTTTAAAAAAAGAGAAAAAAGAACCAGAAAATATGGTCGGAAAAAAAATGAAAAAAAACCTCAGAAAAACGATGGACAATACGATTACTTTTTATTTTCATTTCAGTGACTTTTGAGCTTGGGACTGACACATGTTTTTTGCTGTATTATTTTGTTGAAATTGTATTGCTGAAAATTTTGTTGCCCAGTTCGACATGAGGAGGAGCAGCACAATAGTTTAAGAAAATAATTTGTCATCATCGATGACAAATGATTTTATTGTGGTTGGATAGGTATGTTATAAAATAGCCGAGGGATTTCGGTTCATGCCTTTGAGTTTAGTTAGGCTGAGAACCTTTCGGCTCAGCACATGGGTTAATTAGAGGCAATTGAGGCAGGTGTTAACGCGGGTGCGCGCGGGCGGATGGATGTCTCACTCAGATGTCGTAACAGTCCGAGACGATACTCGGTGACAAGGTGCGGGTGACGTCATGCACCGGAAGCACGCGGAAGTTTGTGTGAGAATTTGAAGAAAAAAGGAGTCGAGTACTAGACGCCAAACGAGAAGGATCGATTTTTGGAGCCCGCAGGCGCGAGGCGAACGTGCGCCCTATGGGGGCCGCTCGAGTTGGGGGCCAAATGAATAGGACAGCATAGAAGATTGTGCCTCTCCTCCTTACGTCGAAACCTTTAACTCAAAGTTAATAAAAAGGTTTCGTACCTGAACAAGAAGTCGATACGCGTTTTCGAATTCCGAGATTCCTATGTTTTTTATATATTCTATAGTAATGAACATTATATGTCCATTTCGCACACACCGTTAATTGTGAATATGGTAGATTATTCAATGCCAAATCCTTTTTTACAAATAATCATTTCTATTTCAAACTATTTAGTTTAGCATAAATATACAGTTTAATTGTTAATAACATTTCTATTTCAAGCTATTAAGTTTACTCAAACAGTTCTAATTCAAACAATTCAATTCAGCATAGGTACAGTTTTTATCAAAATCAGTTCTATTTCAAACTATTCAGGTTCGTGTAAGTAAAGTTTCAATGTCAAAAACAGATCCATTCCAATTCAGTTTTGCATACAAACACAGTTCCATTTGAAATTATTCAGTTTAGCATAAGTACGCAATTCAAATATGCAATTCAGTTTTGCATAAGTACACACTTTACTTCTAGTTTACCCATAGATTGGACCCTATCAGATGTTACCACTCGGAGCCAGAATGGACCTGGGAGCGATTGCAATGAAAGGGTATTCCGCATTCCCCGAAGCTCCAGTATCACTGGAACCTCACAATCAGATTGGTTAGTGTCATAAAACTATTGTCCAGCAATTCAGTTTAGTCAAGCAGTTCTTATTCAGATAATTCAGTTCAGTATAAGTAAAGATTTTGTTTAAACACAGTTAAATGTCAAAACAGTTCTACATTAAACAATTCAGTTTAGTGTTAGTACAGTTTTAATGTAAAAAAAAAAGTTCTATTTCAAATTAATCAGTTAAGCATAAGCACGCAGTTTAAATGTAAGTACAGTTTAATTGTAAAAAACATTTCTATTTCAAGCTATTCAGTTTAGTCAAACAACTCATTTTAGTATAACGGGGGTGTCCACGTAGTGTAATGGTTAAAGCGATGGACTACGGAATCGTAGTACGCGAGTTCGTACTCCAGTCACGCTATTACGTTCATTTTCGGACAAATACCCTTGGGGAAGGTATGAACCCCCTTATCCTCCCAGCTATGGGTTAAATAGTACCACTACTGTTCTTCTAGGAGAATGGCTTTGGCATTAAATAACCAACAAAGGTTAATATGCCATTAAACAAAGAAACCAAACCAAATCATTTTAGTATAAGTATGCCGTTAGTTTTATTTAACTTATCGATAGGGCCCTATCAGGTGCTTCCACACCGAGCCAGAGTGGACCTGGGAGCAATGGCAATGAAGGGGTACTCCACATTCCCCAAAGCTCCACCATTACTGGAACCGCATCATCAGATTGTTTAGTGTCATATCCAGGACACTTATTGTCTTATCCCTGCAGTCGGTGTATTCTACAGCCCTAGCCAACTGGGCAATGAGTAGGTATTGGAATGCCTCCAATAAAGCTAATGTTTCATCTGTAAAAAAATTAATACAGAACAAATTCTTATGAGCTGGAAATTAATGAGATTTTACAATAGTTTAAAATGGCCGAAGTCTTTTACGCAGTACTGCGTAATAAGCATTAACATCGCGGGAACATTCAAACTTTGTAACGTATTTCTTATTTTGGAAACTTTGTTCAATTTGATTAATTGTATTATCGTTAATATTAAAGAATTTCTGTCCTGCCTAGGAGATTTTCCTAAAACTTTCAAAGTAGACATAAGCAAAACGTTTCGGTAACAATTAACATTCTTCACGTCTGTGAAGTCCAGGTATATCCATTCGTTTTTATTCTTCCTCTCTGGCAGCAGCATCTTTCAGCCGAAAATACATCAGGAACATCCCTTGTAGATGAGTAAGATCTCTTTAGAATAAGGATGCTCATGACATGACACTAAACTCAACCCAGATATTAAGCTCGAGGAATGGCCGTTAGGAGTTTTGATTTACTTCTTCATGCCGTTTTATTACGACAATCATAAGGTAGAGAAATAAATTTATTGGAGTAATATTATTAATAAATAATAACTCAAGCAGAGATATTGAGTTATTATATAATAGCTCTACAATAGCTACTGAACGATTTCCAATTTACCTTTCTTTCTCTGGCTGATGATTGTCGTAATAAGACAGCATGAAACCAGTGGTCGCAAATAAGAATCCAAATATATTTATAAAACTAATATATATTTATTCATTTATTATTCCCTCATTAGAACTTTTCACGTCAGCGTTAGCCGATAGTTTTTCACTGGAGTCTGAGTGATAGCAAGTCTCTTCAAGTCTCCAGGACTCTTCTTAGTATTCTGGCCGTTCTCAATAATGCTGTCGTTAGAATGGTCTCCACTCGTCCGCCAACTTCCAAGTCCTCTATTCCCTTTAGTAATCCTTTAGTTACTGTTCCAAACGCACCAATTAAAATTGGTATAATTGTTACCTGCATGTTCCATAGTTTTTTCACTTCCCTAGCAAGGTCGATGTACTTATCCTTCTTTTCACATTCTTTCAGTTTTATTCTGTGGTCATCCAGGACAGCAAAGTCGACTATTTTGCAAGTTCTCTTTTTTTGTTGATTATTATTAAGTCTGGTCTTCTGGCCGGGATTAGGTGATCCGTTTGTATGTTAAAGTTCCATAGGAGTTTAAGCGTGACATTTTCTAGGACAGGTGCTGGGTTGTGCATATACCATTTGTTAGTATGGTCGAATTTAAATTTCTTACGCATTTCCCAGTGAATCACCTTGCCGACCCAGTCGTGTCTCGCCTTATACTCCCTCTGTGCTAATTTGTTGCATTCGCTTATTGTATGATTGATGGTTTCATCTCTGTCACCACATAACCTGCATTTGCTATTTTGTTGAGTCTTATCTATTCTCGCTTTGATATGATTGGTTCTTAGGGCGCTGTCTTGTGCTGTTATTAGGAGAGATCCTGTTTCTCTCTTAAAGTTTCCTTTTCCTAGCCATGTCCAGGTTTTGTCGTGTGAGATTTATTATTATTATTATAATTATTATATAGCTCTATAATAGATATTGAAACCTCTCCAAATTCATACCACATTTGGTCAGCCACAAACCTACCAAATGACATAGCGACAAATTACACCGCTATATATATATATATATATATATATCATGTGCCATCAGCATGGATCTTCTTGGCCCTCTTCCGCCACCCTGCTCTATCGTCCATCACTCCCGGTAGATCTTTAAGGCTACATCCTGTATCAGCACAGAGCTGTTGTATATAGGTTCTAGCTGGTCGTCCTGCCTTTGCTCGTCGATGTGAAGGGGTCCACGGGAGTACGTCACTTATGAGTTCTTCCCTACTTCTCCAGTAGTGTCCCGCATGTCTGGTTCGTAATAGTTTTCGTGATGTGTGGTAAGTTGCCGTACAGCTACTGTTTGTGGGGTGCTGCCTCCAGGATTTGTTCAGTATTGCTCCTAGCATTATTGTGTAATTGCCGTCTAGCTTTTTCTCCCTCCGTTTCGTTAGCGTCCATGTAGTGAATCCATATAGCTGTATCGACACGGCCGCTGCTTGGAAAAAACTCTGTTTTATTTTATCGGTCAGGTCTGACTTCCGTATGACCAATAGCTTATTGATAGCTGTCCATAGACATCTAATACAATGGGAAAGCCGGATATAAAACCGCAGTATGATGTATACATATGTACTCCATTTGTTGGTAGATAGGGACTCGATAGCAACAGTGGCGGCAACCCATCCAGGGGAAATCTCTAACGCAAAACCTGAGAGTCCGGTGTGAACTGATCGTGTCATTTTATGTGCCATTGGAGATTCTGCATCTTACTCAAAATGTGGATTGCATACGTTGCAAGTTCAATTTACTATGAATAAATTCATGCACAGGTACCCCTTGAGAATTAAAAAAAAAAATTAGTGGTTACACTCAAAACTGAGAAGACAGCCTATATGTATGTATTCTGTCAACTCCTCAGAAACAGTAAGGACTTATGACCGAGTTAATTTTTTAAGTATAGTACAGATGGAATGAATTCAGAGTTTTGCATCTCCTAGGCTGGTTACCTCACAAAGGCAAAAGAATCCAGTCTGCCCAAATAGTTATTTATAGCTGAGAGAAAAACAGATGGATTCATGCCCATCCGAGGATTTGAACAATGGTCGCCGATTTCATTTTTTGAATACCTGTTTCTCTAAGCTTCTCCCTAAAGCTGTCAGTAGTTTAAAATTTCGTATTGAAATCTATGAGCTTCTTGTAGTTCAAAACTGTTAAGTAGTATTGGTTAATTTAATCTGTACACTAGGATAATACTTTTTAATCTATGTAGGTAGAAAAGTAAGCATAGGCAATCTTTGTCAAGAAAGATTGTGTTGCTTAATTTCTTCAATGGTGCATAGGAATCTGTGCAAGCGAAAGAAAAGTATAAATCTACTCTGATCTAATTAAGGAACGAACTATTTTTTTTCTTTTTTTCTTATCTATTTATCTATTCATTTATTTTGCAATCTGACACGATTGGCATTATTTCACCGTGACGTGCGAAAGTTAACTGCTATGAGAAGCGATTCATTAAAAATAAGAAAAGAAAGAAAGAAAGAAAGAGTATTGGTGTCAAAGAAAGGATATTATTCACCGAAGTGTGGACGAAGCCCAGAATTTTGGATATGGCAGCAAATATACGTAGTGGGGAATAGGCTTGTATTAAATATCCCAAAGTTAAATTCGAGGAACACAAATTAACGCCTCAGTGTTCTAGCAAATAGAAATAAAACTATACACACACACACACACACACACACACATATATATATATATATATATAGTTGCCTCCGTTCTGCCATTACTCTCGAGTACCACTTTGTCAATAACAAGTGCAAAACACATTCGGTCATGTCAGACGAAGAGCGTATTTCCTTTTGTCTGTGATTCATCTTTCGTATCTGCCTTAACGTTTCTCGTATCAAGAAAGGTGCTTAAGCGAAACATGTTCTCTTGAATAGAGGTGGGGGAAGCAATTGCTCATTCTGTTCAGGTGAGAAGTGGGGGCGTTTGAATAATAATCTCGGCATTGGTAGCACACTCCTTGGTGGTGGTAGTAGTAGCGATGGAAATTAAAAAAAAGAAAAAGAAAAAGAAAAAGCCCGATGTTTACATAAGTAAAAGGTAATAGAGCAGATAAAATACAAACATACACCCTTGATTGCAGTAACAGGTGTAAATGAAACTCACCTGCAAAATAGACAATCTCTGAACGTCGGAGATTGGGGTGTCATCGTGGAGTAATGGTTAAAGCGCTAGGCTGCGGAATGGTAATAAGCAAGTTCGAATTGCATTCGTGCTATTACGTCCATTTTCAGACAGATATCCTTGGGGAAACACATGAACCCTATAGTCATCCTAGATATGGGTTAAATACTACGACTTCTGTTCTTCTAGAAGAATGGCTTTGCAATTTGATTACACAAGAAGGTCGATATGCCATTAAAGCAACCAAATCAAAACCCCGGTGAGTCTCCATGGCGTAATGTCTAACGTATGGGAGAGAAACATCAGGGTAGGCGAGTCAAACTATTACGTTCTCTTTTGGACTCATATACCTAGGAAAAAGGTATGAATCCCATTATCACTCTGCTAAGTAATTAATAGTAGCACTACTGTTCTTCAGCAAAGATGACATTGTTCTAAATAACAAATGTCGGTTTATATGCCATTGAATAAAGTCTCCACTTCGGTTGGTGTAAGGATCGGCAAGCTAGACTAGCAAACCTTCATGAGTGAGTTCAAGTCTCACTGTGTGCCCCATTCAACTCGAGTTACAATTTTTCAAGAGTGAATTTAAGTCTTATTGGCTACCACATTCCTACGGCCTTGCACTTCATTTTAGAAAAAGTTGAGGAAATCAGAAAACAAAAACATCAAACCTAAAAACTTTAAACTCTCTTTTCAAAGTTCTCTCAAAAAGATATTCACTTGTCTTGTATCAAAATTAAATACGTGGTGCCTTCAATAAGTTTCCAGACTTTTTTTGTAGAGGTATTTAAAATTGCTGTTGGCTCTTGAAAATTCAGTATATTATTGCTATACATCTTATGAGATGACTAATTTTCATGATTTCAGGTTCAAATCAACAGCTACAGCAGCAATTGGAATACTCCCTACTAAAACCTGATTGTCACAGCTGGTGAACTTCAAAAATGCAATCTGACGCTTTAGAAGAACGATATGCCATAAAATTCTGTTTTAAACTTGGAAAAAATGCCACAGAAACGTATGGAATGCTTCAGACTACTTTTGGAGCATCTTTTATCTCCTCAGTTGGCCAAAGGGTTAGGGTTAGGGATACTATGTTGAGGTTTTAAGGGAGTTCAGGGAGACATTCCGTCGGAAGAGGCCAGCACTCTTCAAAGCGGGTCAGTGGCATTTCCACCAGGACAATGCACCAGTCCACAACTCCATCCTTGTCACAGATTATTTAACTATTTGATGGGCATCAAGACAGTTCCTCACCCTCCCTATATTTCAACCCTTGCTTCCTGTGACTTTTGGTTATTCCCTAAGCTCACAGGCTGTCGTTATGAGACAATTGAGGAGATGAAACTTATTGAAGGTACCATGTACCTGTCGTTGAGGGATGGGATATATACATATTTTAACAGAATTTTCGTCTGGGTTCTTTATCCTTGCAATGAAAACCGAAAAAGAAAAACCGAATAGAAACCAAATGTATGTATTCCGCTTTCTTGACATTGTCTCGAATCTTATCCTACGACATTGCGATTCAGTAATTAAAATTCAGTTTGAACAGCAGGAAACTTCGTTGAGTTTCATTGCTAACGTCAGGAAGAGATAGATCACTCTAAAAAAAAAGAAAAAAGACAAAAAAAAAAACAAAAAAACAAACAAACAAACAAAAAACAAAACAAAAAAAGCAAATAAAAAAAACAAACAAACAAACTTAAAACAAAAACAAAAACAAACAAAAATACAAAAATGAGTTGGCTTGGTCGGGTGAATATTTTTATGGCCTAACAATCCTCGTCTGTTATTTAAGGCCAAATCTTATATATATATATGTATACACACACACACACACACACACATACACACACACACACACACACATATATATATATATATATATATATATATATATATATATATATTCATGAATTGAGCAATCTGGGTAGCCGATAAAATAGAATGATGATTGGTTCTTGGTTAAGATGTTTGACTGACATAAAATCTGCCGGATTTCGATCACTGCTTGAGGCATTTCGTGGGTCTAACCAAACTGGAGAGTTGTGATACGACGAAACAGTCTGTTTGTAGATGTCTCTCTCTCTCTCTTTTTCTCTCACTCACTCACTCTCTCTCTCTATATATATATATATATATATATATATATATATTTGAAAGAGTTTGAAGAAGTCGATTATAAAACGAGTGAGAACTTATTTGTTTGCCTACAGTTAAATGGTTTCATGTTTTGCAATTATTTATGATTATTTAATATTAATCAAGTCCCTATCACTTGGTCTGTCTTTATCACGTGCACCCTATCCATGACACTCAGCTTGCTAGCAAAGAGATAAACTGTTTACCTTTACAAATCTCTTTCGGTATATTTCGGTGTCATTTCTGTTGCCATTTATGCTGCACCTGGGAACATTGAGGTCGTGTCTACCAATCACCTCGTACATTACTGGAACCTCACCATCAGATTATTTAGAATCATATCCAGAACACTCGTTGAAGGAGTCTTACCCCTCCGCAGAGATGCAGTCGATATGATTTACAGGGGCCACCAAATTTTTAGTTTTAAGTAACTACGTTTAGTGCGGGTGATGTGTATACCGTTACACGGGTTCAAGTCTTTTTATATATTATAAATAATTTATCCAAAATTATATGGTTTTAAATAACTGTTCCTATTTGATGATAATGATTATTTTGTAGAGATTAAGGACAAATAAATGTTTTGCAACAATGCGCTCCTATTTCGTTCTCGATCACACATTTTTTCCCTACGTTGATACAAACCTTTTGTAAATTTTGTCTTCCCCTCTTCATTTGAGATCTTCTGAGGGGTTGTTTACGACCTCTAGGATAGGGCTCAACAACTGAATGAATCCACTACTGTCTTTTAACCTTACGAAGTGCCCGGTCTGTTGGAGATTCCGCTCTCGGTACTGCACAATCTCGCCCTTCACTTAATGTGAAATCAAGTCCTTGAGACAATTTTCTGAGAATGATAACCGTTGCACTGAGTGTGCATCGTTTGAAGTAATTTCGTTTTCAATGATACTCTAAATTTTAATCAGTGATGTGACATAGTAATCGGGTTCAAACTCCAGTCAGACTATTACGTTCACTTTCGACAAACACCCTTGGTAAAAATGTGAGCCTCGTTATCCTTTCCGGCGATAGATTTCATTGTACCACTACTGTCCTTTTGCGAGGATGACTTTGGTATTGTATAACCATTAAGGTCTGTGTTACCACTGAACAAAGAAATAAAACCTATTTAATAATAATCGTCTGTTTGCACGAAGTTGGTGGTGCCCGTGGTGTAATGGTTAACGTCGTAGGAAATGGACACGGCAACATGAGTTCAAATCCTGGACGAGACTGCTAGCATTTCACATAGAACTAATACACTTGGGAAAGGTATGAATCCAATTATTCTCCCTCCAACTATGGGTAAATAGTAGGGCAGACTAGGTTCTTCAGCCTTGGTGAGGCAACTAGTCTAGGAGAAGGAAAACTCTGAATTCATACCTGTTAAACTTCGTTTAAAAAAATTGACTTTGTGTCAAATCCTGCCCGAGCGGAGGGTTTGGTAAATAGGATCTGTTTGCACGAAGTTATATTTCAAGTAGTTGTATTATATGAATAATTTTTAAACCGATCTATATGACCCATTGATGAGACCTTAAAATGTAATACCACTTCCGTTTAAAGATGACCTTTGGTTAATGGCAACTCAGGAACACTTTACATACCACAGGTATCCAGACCTAAAGATTGACCACCTGATGCTGTTTGGTGTCATACACAGGACACTGCAGTTTAGTGTCATACCTTGACATCCCAATTCTTGGTGTGATCTTACCCTTATGCAAGGGATACAGTCGCTGTATATTAGGCCTCACTGACAGAACAGTGCTATTTGTTATATCTTACGATTATTTGCATCGTATTATTATAGATACCAACTTGATTAGCACCTCTTTATTTTTTATGCCTTTCTGTGGTAAAAATGTTCCCTGAGACCAAACATATACATACCATATTTGATAGTTTGATATGAAATATTCTGACTGTCTATATAGGACATATGCTTCCCAGTTATTGGGTGACTCAGCAGTTCCTTATGCTTTTGCTGATGTGATGTTGACGAACGACAGAATGTAAGATGATGTGCTTGTCTGATACTCTCCGATTGCTACTCGCTGGATTTGCCACGATGGCTTTAGGCACAGTATTGGATTACACACTTTTTGACCTACCTGACCTAAACAGATCGCCACACTTCTTGATACCTGAGTAAAATTTTTTAAACCATCTACTTAATATACTTTGATCAACTACGCCTTCACCATTATCCTCACTGTAAATGTTTTTAGTTTTCCAGAATGAATCCCAAAAAAACAATCACATAGCGCTTCTGGCAAACGCACCTCTTCCAAGACGAAACCCTACTGCATAGTTTGGAATGAGCCACTGCAGGAATTGGCCTCCATGTCAATGCACACAAAACTGAATATATGTTTTAATCAAACAGTCAACATTTCCACACTAAACGTTAGCTCTTAGAAACTAGTAAACAATTTCACCTACCTAGGAAGCAGTGTCTCATCCACCGAGACGGACATTGACACGTGACTAGCAAAGGCATGGACAGCTAACTATAGACTATCAGTCATATGGAAGTCAGACCTGACCGATAAAATGAAACGCAGTTTCTTCCAAGCAGCGGTCGTGTCGATACTGCTATATGGATGCACTACACGGACGCTAACAAAACGGCTGGAGAAAAAACTTGACGGTAACTACACAAGATTGCTGAGAGCCATATAAGACAAATACTGGAGCCAACACCCCAAAAAGTAGCAGGTATATGGCCACCTACCACCCATCACGAAAACTATCAAAATTAGACGAAGCAGACATGCCGGACACTGCTGGAGAAGTATTGACGAGCTTATAAGTGATGTACGCCGGTGGATCCCTTCACATGACCGCGCAAAAGCAGGGGGACCAGCTTAAACCTTCATACAGCAGCTCTGTGTGGATACGAGGTGTAGCCCTGAGGACCTGCTGGACGCGATGAATGATCGGGAGGGGTGACGAGAAAGGGCCAGGAATATCCGTGCCGATGGTACGACAAGATGATGATGAATGATGATGAATTTATAGTTCAGTTAAATGTTGTAAAACATAAATTCCCGAAATGTACTGCTTTTATCCGTGAGGCTTTCAAATTATACACATACATTTTCACCCCCAGTGAAACAAAGTGCCAGTTCTCTAACTACCATGATACTACCAACCACAGTGGATACCAAATACTGCATTCGCTACGTGATATAAGTAAACTTGGTGAGTGTAGTCGTGGGCGACCAGAAGGCTTCCTTTTCAAAAGCTACTACACTAAGGTGTAGTGGAGGGCGCTACTCCTTTCCCTGGATTGCTCCACTTTACCCTTGATACGTACCTTATATTGCAGAGTGTTAAGCAAAGAAGTATCAAGTACCATTTTTAAAGTCTTCGGTATGACGCGACTTGGGATTGAACCCAAGTTCCCGGACCATTGGTGAACACTCTACCTACTTGGCAATGAGCCAGTTTACACCGTGATGTAACCACCTTAAACAACACGTAATACGAAAATATTTCAAAATATTTGACTTCCCCTAGTTGATTATACTTATGACTGTAGTCATTTGCTATATTTCATAGTGCGTCTTTGATTCATCGTTTTTGTTCATTGATTGATTGGTTGGATGTTTTATTTTACGGCGTATCAACACTTTTCGGGTAATTTAATGCCGAATTTAATTTCAAACAATTCAGTTAAGAATAAGTACATTTCTTTGTTTAAGTACTGTTAAATGTCAAAACAGTTCTATTTCAAACAATTCATTTTAGCAAAAATAAGCAGGTTAGTTCTATTTGACCCATAGATAGAACTCTATCAAGTGTTACGACTCCTAGTCAGAGTGGGCCTGGGAGTAATGGCAATGATGAGATACTCCGCATCCCCCAAAGATACCGCATTATTGGAACTTCACCATCAGATTGCTTAGTGTCATAACTAGGACACTCGTTTAGAGGGACCATTAAACCGAGGCTTTTCTTAAAACTTTTTCGTTATTTGAATTCAGTTTCGATGCAATTTACTGGGGCCTAAAAATAATGACTAAATGATGGGAATAATTTACAACATTTTTAAAAATATAAAACTGATAGTATTCCCATTCTTCTTTCGCTACACTTTTCCGACATATTTGTTCCCAAACGGTAAGTGTGGAGTGGACCGCTTGACCTTTTGTGTACTGACAACAAATTTGTCTGCGAAGATCATATTTGTGGATGCCTGAAAAAGTATATATCAAACTATTTCCACAGCTGTGTGTGGAGTGCAGATCATATTTACAACAGGATATAAATACTGGGTGGGGCAGCTGGAGTTGTCAATTTCGTTTGTATTTCTGTTCGTCTACTGACTTACTCTGGCATGGTGCAGGGGGGGGATTCTGTTTGAATTGAAATCGTACTCACAGACCCGAAACCGGTGCGCTGCTTAAAAATACCAAACACACAGTCATCTCAGTTGTGTTTTTATTTATTTCTTCTTATTTTTGTTTTGATTTCCGGCTAAATAAACTGCAAGGATTTAGAGAGCGGATGGATATGTTTTGATTCTCTTCATGGAATTCATCATGATATATTTGAGATGGATTGTCAGAAATATGTTGGGACACATCGACACGAAAATATAACAAGATGGTATATGTATTTACCAATCACTCCGAACCTGCAGGATGAGACACAAGGTCAATTTTTAAGCGGAGCTTTTAACAGGTTTGAATTCAGAGTTTTCCTTCTCCTACATCATTAACCGTACCAAGGGTAAAAAGCCAGTCTGCCCTACTATTTATGCCTAAGTGGATTGAGAATAGTTTGATGGTTACCTTTCCCAAATGTATTCACATAGACGAGAAGCAAATAACCTTGTCCTGGGGTTGAACTCAGATCGTCTTGTCTATTTCCTGCAGGGATATCGATTACACCACTCCAAGAATAAGTAAGAAGTTTTTACGTTCATGTAAATTTAATGTAACTATATTCAACGCATAGAACCTCAGTGAAAATAGTATGTAGTAGTTAGAATGATATCTGGATGCACTAGTTTTATTCGAGGATCCATTCCCTTTTATTCTTCAAACTATTTTACTTTCCCACAACCAGCGTATTTTGCTTTAAAATCTTACACAATGAATAACTTCTGAAATTTATCGAGTTTACACTTCATTAAAAGTCGACAATATTATGTTTACTTGCAACATTTCTCGGTATATGAGGGTAGAAGATCGAAAGATTCGATAATTGTGTTAATTGCCGAAGTTCTCGGTGACTTTTTGGAACGTTTAACCTTCGTACATAGTTTTCACAAAGCTTTTAAGTTTGTGTAAATCAGTAGTTTTAAGATTCAGAGCATCAAAATTTGCTCATTAAGGGTTTTCGGACTATTGTTTTCATCTTTATTGTTATTTCCACAACGTTTGAGCCGATATGTCCTCCGGCCTTCTTCAGATGTTTGTCGAACTCGGGAACCTTCACAGAACTTCGAACAACCTCCTTTATTGAATCCACGGGGGTTGTCTGTTCTGATTCCGTTAGCCATAACCTGGTACAAGTGTTAAGTATTCCTGTATTGTTACTCGCCTGTAGTCAGGATTGAACCTGCAACCTCGAACGCCTATAACCCTTACGCCATGTGTCCAGCAGGACACATAGCGTAACGGTTATAGGCTTTGGTTCCCTAAGCTTCTAAGGAGATAATCATCTGCATGTTGCAGGTTCAAACCTGACTACAGGCGAGTAACAATACAGGAATACTTAACACTTGTACCCGGTTATGGCTAACGGAATTGGAACAGGCGATCCCTGTGGATTCAATAAAGGACGTAGTTCAAAGTTCCGTGTAGGTTCCGGTGTTCGACAAACACCTGAAAAAGGCCGGAGGACATATCGGCCGAAACGTTATGGAAATAAAAATAAGGTTGAAGACTGCAGAAGATAATTTTTCTATTGTTAAAGACCGGGAATTACCTGAGTACCTCTCTGGTCTATTTCAAGAATGGTCCAGAATATATTAGGAGGAGGAGGAGGACTGCACAGGTCTTTTTTTTTTTTCTTAACTAACACTAGGTCTGGTGTTTTGGCCGGGATTAGGTGATCTGCCTGTAACTCAAAATCCCAGATAATTTTGTGCGTCTCATCGTCCAGGACGGATTCTGGTGAATGAATATACCATTTAGTTGTATGGTCAGATTTTAATTTCTTGCACCTTACCAATCCGGTCTTTTAATATAATGATGAGAAACAACAATAACAAGAAAATGGAGAATAGAAAAAAGAAGTTTAATAATTATAAGGAGAAGAGAAACCTCCTTTCTTTTTATTTGCTAAATGGGTGACTTCTGTTTGTTAGCCAAAGGCTGCTGACAACAAGAATTTGAAATTAAAGAAGATGCTAAATGTACAAATTATGAACCAAACACACACACACACACACACACACACACACACACACACACACACACACACACACACACACACACACACACACCGAGTCTAAAAACGTTACGGAAAAAGAAAAGAAAAAAGTACCAACAAACATAGGGAGTCAGGGAAATCCACGTTAGCCGCGCAACTTCAGTATGATTACTTGTGTTTGTCCTTTTTTAAACTATCTTTTTGATGTTATGTGTTGGTTCTTCTCAGGTGCTCTATCAATCGGGTCTGTTCTTATGGCCTCTATCTTGATATTTAACTGGCTTCCCATCGATTCAGAATCCGGTTCAAGGTCATTTTAAAGTAGGAAGCCATTCAGTCGTCGAAGCCCATGTGTGGCCAGGCCAAAAAACGCATCTATGGCCAAAACCTACGTCGTTGTTGTCTAGCATTTCGAGTCTTAAGTTAGTGTCTTCTCTCTTATTCGTTGCTGTAACCCCTACTACGAATTCTTCTTTGCTAGGATAACAACTTGGACACCATTATTATGCAAATCTTTTTATTCTACGACAGCCCCGTCGTTCCGGATTGACCATGGATCCAATAGCTTTCAATCATACAAATTGATCCTCTGTATTTTTCTAAACGTTTAACACCCCAGAATTTAATAAAATTAAAATACATGTGAATAGAATTGAATAAAATTAAAATACATGTGAATAATAGATCTCACCAATCTTTTATGTAACAATTGAAACTATATAGATATATGCAAATTATTTACGTAAGGTAGAAAATATAAAATCATATAAGTGAGCAAATTATTTCCATGATATAAAAATAGTTGGAACCATATTACCACGTCTAATCAATTATAATTACTGAATAATAAAAGTTTCTTGAAACCATATGAAAACGTATAAGCTGTCATTATCAAAGAAAAATGTTTGAAAACGTATCCAAACTGTTTGTACATGGTGTTTCAAGATAGATGTAACCCATTGATATAATAATTATTTTTTAATGAGACAAGCGAAATAGCGGCCCTTTGGAAAACATCCTTTAAAAAACGCATCCTTTAAGCAGGAGACATCAAATCAATGTTTTTTAATTGGTATTGTATCCGCTTCCAGGACATGCAAACCTTTTTTGAGTTTCTTGTCTCAATCATAAAGCACTATCATATTATTGGGTTACGTCTATTTTGAGACAGTTTTCAAAGATTTTATCTCCAAAAAAAGTAATGACGCAAAATATTTTTCTGACTTCTTACTCCTGCCACACCTCTCATCATCCCTCACAGACTCCCTGCCTTTCTTGAATCTCTTATGCCACACAAAAACTGATGTTCAATTCATGCAACATGGTCCAAAAGCAGTCTGAAGCATTCCATACGTAGTATTTTTTCAAAGTATGAAACAGAATTTTATTGCATATCGTTCTTCTTAAGTGTCCTCACGTCCAGATCGCATTTTTGAAATTCACCAGGTGTGACAATCAGGCTTTAATAGGGTGTATTCCAATTTCTGTTGTAGCCGTTCATTTTAACCTGAAATCATAAAAATTAGTCAATCATCTCATAAGATATATAGTAATAATATACTGAATTTTGAAGAGTCAACGACAATTTTAGAAGTCTGGAAAATTATTGAAAGCCCTCGTTCGAAGAACGTCCAAAAAGTTACAGATATTTACTCATTCATATATAATTTTGACTATATGAAGAACGAAGCATACAGCACTACTATGCTTCTTTTCCTCGTTATCACTGTTGAGATTGATACACAAGTTCTTTTAGTTCACAAGCGCCTAGATACCCTCGTCAATGAACGGGGCATCGAGTTATTTACTCTTTGCTGAAGTGGTTTGGGATCCAGAGTAAAACATGTTATCGGCAACATAAGACAATATAAGATCCAACGTAAAAAATGTTATGGAAAACATAAGTTAGCTTTTTATAAAGACAGTTGACAGTGCAAACGTTGACATAAGTGCCTTGGAACTAAATCATCCGACGTCATAAGACAATATAAGATCCAACGTAAAAAATGTGATGGACAACATAAGTTAGCTTTTTATAAAGACAGTTGACAGTGCAAACGTTGACATAAGTGCCTTGGAACTAAATCATCCGACGTCATAAGACAATATGAGATCCAACGTAAAAAATGTAATGGAAAACATAAGTTAGCTTTTTATAAAGACAGTTGACAGTGCAAACGTTGACATAAGTGCCTTGGAACTAAATCATCCGACGTCATAAGACAATATGAGATCCAACGTAAAAAATGTAATGGAAAACATAAGTTAGCTTTTTATAAAGACAGTTGACAGTGCAAACGTTGACATAAGTGCCTTGGAACTAAATCATCCGACGTCATAAGAGAATATAAGATCCAACGTAAAAAATGTGATGGACAACATAAGTTAGCTTTTTATAAAGACAGTTGACAGTGCAAACGTTTACATACTGCCATGGAACTAAATCATCCGACGTCGTCGTTCGTGAAACTGTTCACGAGTGTTTGGGATATCGGAAAGTTTCATTTTGTTTTGCTTCGAAGAAACTGACTGTTCGTGTTTTCCTTTACAATAATATTATCGTCTTCTCTAGCATTTTTGATGCGCAACCTGGTATAGGATAACAAAGAATCCTACATCCAAATTTACGGAGCGTGAGGCAAGGAACCCTAACCTACACAAAAACTGCTTAATATTGAAAAAGCAGTAACATCAGTAACTTGGGTTTGGCAGTTGTCCTGTGCCCGACAAGAGCTCAATAGGAGTCGACCACCATCTAACCAGTTTTAAACCTTTTATCCCGCAATGGGATCTCCCCAAATGACGCCAGTTACGTTAGTTTGTTTCGTCATTGTACATTTTATTTCTGGAAGCAAATAGGAAAAACAAGTCTCTAGAGAAAGGAGAATAAAAGAAAAATGTCCAGACCACAAATAATGATAAAACCTTTGCAAATCACTGTCATAAATCAAGTGGCTCAGCGCCAACTCGATGCGATTCGAATTGAAGAAGAGATTGACATTGTAGACCCATAAATTTTGGTAATATTAACGGGAGACAACTCTTCTTTTCTTCTCGGATTTACCGTCAGTCGTAATAAAAGAAAAAAAAATTGGGGATAAGCCGGAAAGCTTATTTAGTTGTCAGTTGAAAGACGAGAGATGTGCGGGGAGAGGCGGATACTATAAGAGACACAATTTCTTAGTCAACATATAACGAAGCAAACAATAAAAAAGAAAAAGAAAAAGGAATAAAAAGAAATAAGACTTCAGTGAAAATAAACACTGAATTAAATGAAATTCAGATTATTCCTGGAAAAAAAAAGGTAAATCCGAGAAATTAAGTAGATCAATACGATATTTGTTGATTTTATAATTTGTGTTCCGATTATTTTTGGTTTAATATTCTCTGGTTGTCTTCAGAGGTTTCGTGCCTCTCGGTATGAATTTGGTAAAATGTTGAGTATATTTGCATAGACCAGGCTTTCTCAAACTTTTTACTTGTTACACTCTACTTAGTAAATATTGTTAATTTCCATTCACCCCAAATAAATTGGATATTAAATTTAGAAAAATAATTACCTATTAATTAGTATTTAATACATTTTACCGGAAAAAATCAGAAAGCTTTAAATGCAAAAACACCTTTAATTCTTTATTTATTTTAAATAGGAAGGATGGGTTATGTAGCCCCTGGGAATATCACGGTTATTTGGTTGCTGGTTTACGATTTTGAGCTGTAAATCATATTGAAATTGCTTCACTGTTTGCTTGGTAAATTATGTTCATGGATGAAGGCAGATTTCACCATAGACAAACTTGAAAATAGCCCATCAAAATGACTGAAAGTCAAAGTAGAAAATCAACAAACATTGTAATAATGAACTTAATTTCTCGTATTCCCTTTTTTCTGTGAATTATCTGAATTTCATGTAACTCAGAATTCATTTTGGACACGGCAATTTGAGTTCAGTTCCTGGACGAGACTGCTTGGGTTTCACATAAAACTCTTGGAAAAGTTTTGCATTCAACTATTCCCTTGCCAGCTACAAGTAAATAATTAGGCTGACTGGATTCTTTGACCATGGTGTGGCAACCTATCGAAGAGAAGGAACACTGTGAATTTAGACTATTTAACTATTCTCTCACCAGCTACGAGTAAATAATTAGGCTGACTGGATTCTTTGACCATGGTGTGGCAACCAATCGAAGAGAAGGAACACTGTGAATTTAGACTATTTAACTATTCTCTCACCAGCTACGAGTAAATAATTAGGCTGACTGGATTCTTTGATCATGGTGTGGCAACCAATCGAAGAGAAGGAACACCGTGAATTTAAACTGTTTAACTATTCTCTTGCCAGCTACGAGTAAATTATTAGACTGACTGGATTCTTTGATCATGGTGTCGCAACCTATTGAAGAGAAGGAACACTGTGAATTTAAACCTGTTAAAAACTCCGTTTAAAAAATGGACGTTGCCTTCCTGCTCAAGCGGAGTATTTAGTAAATCTATATACGCACTTGCAAATGTTAATAAAATGGGATTAACATTAATACAAATCTGGTGCTGTTTACATGATCCAGCGATACGTATCCAGTTATAAAGAGATTTATGAATGCGAACTAATAAATTCACCCTCTGTGGACCCCTTATGCTTTTATTTACCCAGCGAAATTTTAATCAAATCCAGAGGTCTATAGAAACCAATTTAAGGAACCCTGAACCATTCTCTTTTTACTCGGATTTAGAATTTTGAACATTTCCTCGTAATACAATATTTAAAAACTGACATATTCTTCAGATGTTTTTGAGGTGTATATGAAAATATATGTCGTTTCTTTACATAACGTTCTCTTAGTTTAAGGTTTGTTTTGCTTTGGTTGTATTGCATATCAACCATTTGAGGTTATTTAATACTGAATTCAATAGCCTATATATATATATATATATATATATATATATATATATATATTTATTTATTTATTTATTTATTTATATATTTACCAATCCCTCTGCTCGGGAAGGATATGACACAAGGTCAATTTTTAAGCGGAGATTAACATGTTTAAATTCAGAGTTTTCCTTCTCCTTGACTAGTTGTCTCAGCAAGGCTGAAGAACCAAGCTGGAGGGAGAATATTTGGATTCATACTTTTCCCAAGGGTATTAGTGCTATGTGAAATGCAATCAGTCTCGTCCAGAGTTTGAACTCATGTCGCTGTGTCCATTTCCTACGGCGATAACCATAACACCACAAGCACCTCCATTATATTAAATATATATATTTGGTATATACATTTTATCGATGACGTTTTTAAACGAGCCTAAGCTCGTTCTATTGCACACAGTTAAATGATTCCAGGTATTGCTATGTATTATTAACAATTCATTTAAACATCAGTCATTTGTTTATACACAATTAAATTATCAAATGGTTCTATTTCTAACAATTCAATTTACCATAAGTCAACGAAGTTAAATGGTTCCACGTATAGCGATGTATCCCTAACTATCCATTTAAACATCAATCAGTTGTTTACACATAGTTAATTGATCAAACAGTTCTATTTCAAACAATTCAGTTTAGCATGTCATTTGTTTGCACTCATGTCATTTGTTTGCACGGTTCTTTTTGACCTATAGATAGAACCCTATCAGGTGCTACCTCTCCGAGCCAGAGTGGACCTGGAAGCGATGGCAATGAAGGGGTACTCTGCATTCCCTAAAGTTCTAGCATTACTGGAACCTCACCATCAGATTGTTTTGTATCATATCAGGGACACTCGTTACAGGGTGTCTTAACTCTCTGAAGAGATGCAATGGGTATATTTTACAGCGCCAGGAATCTAAGTTGTTTTCTTAGTTTAGATAGAGCGTTTATGAATGAAACGATTAATTCATTTGTGGAGGTGCCCGTGGTGTAATGGTTATCGTCGTAAGAAATGGACACGGTAACACGAGTTCAAACCTGGACTGATTGCTTTTCACATAGCACTAATACCCTTGGGAAAGGTATGAATTCAATTATTCTCCCTCCAACTATGGGTAAATAGTAGGGCAGATTAGGTTCTTCAGCCTTGGCAGCTTGACTAGGAGTAGGGAAACTCTGAATTCAAACCTGTTAAACTTCGCTTAAAAATTGACCTTGTGTCATATCCTGCCCGAGCGGAGGAGTTGGTAAATATGATATGATAAACGAAACGATGAAAGTTTGATTTAATATTTATCGGAATAATTTGTCCTGTGCACTCGTCTATAAAATTTTATTTTCATTGAAAATTTTACTCTCATCCTCTGGCTATTTCCTGTCATTTACATCTTCATTGTTATATTTAGAAATACGAAAATTCGGCTTTGAAAAAAAAATGTATAAAATAAAGTAGTTTCTCCGACCATACTAAGTGAAGTCATAAGTGTCGTTATTTTATAGAACAAAAACTATTTTATATTTTATATCACAAAAACTAACTCAAAAGTCTAAAGGAAATATGTTTTATTTCCATTTTCCTTTTCACAGTTTAATTATTCCTGTTATTTCAAGTAGAAGGAAGAAGGATTTAAAAACTATTTGACCTCGTATGCCTATAAATACCGAACATGTAAATTAATATGTAATTTAAAAAACAAAATGCCTGACACAAAATATTTCCGTTGAAATTAAAGACCACGAACCAATAACCACTTATATTGGTAGAACAACAATTGGAATTGGCAATTATTAAATTTAATCAGCCCAATTATCTTCTTTTGGTTTGGTTGGTTGGTTGGTTGAGCTTTATGGCATATCAACACTTGTTGGTCATTTAACGCCAAATCCATTTTTATGCAAATTGTCAGCTCAATTTCAAACAATTCAGTTTAGCATTAGTACAAAGTTTAATGGTCAAAACAGTTCTAATTCCGCTAATTCAGTTGAGTATAAGTACATATTTTGTTTACACAGTTAAATATAAAAAAGTTCTATATTAAACAATTCAATTAATGTAAGTAGAGTTTCAATGTCAAAAACAGTTCCATTTTAAACAATTCAGTTTAGCATGAGTATGCAGTTATTTCTATTTAACCTGTAGATAACACCCTATCAGCTGCTACCATTCCGGAGTAGAGTGGACTTTGGATCGATGGTAATGAAGGGGTGCTCTGCATTCCCCAAAGCTCCAGCATCACTGAAACCTCACCATCAGATTGTTTAGTGTCATATCAGGACACTCGTTGGGTGGGGTCTTACCCCTCTGCAGAGAAGCAGTCGGTGTATTCTACAGCCCCAGCCGACTGGGCAACTTTTTGGTTTAGGTTATTCTATTTGCTTAATATCTTCTTTAATTGTTATTTAATGCCGAAATCAAAATAATTCCTTAATGTTTATTTGTTTGCACATAGTTACGTGATTCCTATCCGTTATAATACATATAATTTGGGGTGAGTCCCAGTAGCGTAGAGGCTAAAGCGCCGGACTGCGACACCCCTCCAGTTATGGGTTAAATAGAACCACAACAGTTCCAGTACCAAGATGGTATGCAGTTCAAAATAAACAACAAAAGTTCATATGACACGAAACAGACAAACGAAATCGAAGATATTTGAAGTTGTTATCCTAATATTGAAGAAGTATTCCTATCTATATAATGAAGTGGGTGACTCCCACCAGCAGTGAACCTGATGCTCCCCGAGGCGAAATGGTTAATGTGCTAGACATAGAATCATAGTAAGCGAGTTCGAATTCCAGTCGCAGTATTACGTTCATTTTAGGACGAATGCCCTTACGAAAGGCATGAAGCCTCTTATCCCCCACCAGCTATATTAACAACACTCGTCAAAGGATTGCTTTATCATCAAATAACCCAAGGGAATTGATATGCCATTAAACAAATAAATATTTGCTTTTTGTGGATGAAATCAATTGAGTACTTACTTTAAATACTATTACAGTTATCTGGATAGATAGATAGATTGATACTAAGCTGAGCAGATTGATATGAACAAACAATATAGAAAGCTATAAGTTGGAACAAAAATATTTAGATTGACGCTCAAATATTTCAAAATTGGTAATTTATAATTTAGTTAAAGATGTTTTAAATACCAAAAAGATTTCAACACAAAACTCCAAGCACATTGAAAATAAGCAAGGTTTGCAAATGATATTTGCATTTTTATTAACGATATTCAAAACGAACAGATGAATTAAATTTTCAATTAGAGACAGGAAATAATTGCACCCTGTGTATCTTGCTCTTCTGCCGTTTCTAGAAGACATATCAACCTTAGTGGGTTATTTAATGCGAAAGCTATCCTTGTAGAAGAACAGCAGTGATGATATTTAACCCATACAGGGGGGTTAGGTGTTCATAACTTCCCCAAGACATAGGTCTGGATTGTTTTGGTTTGGTTTGGTTTTATGACATATCAACCATTATAGGGTAATACCAAATCCATTTTATACTTATAAACAGTTCTATTTCAATCAATTCAGTTTAACATATTGTTAGATAGTCATCTGCTGATCCATGCGGAATATACATATATATACTGGATACATACCGACGCAATGATAACAGACGCAAGAATAAAGGACGCAGGAAGACTTCTTTACAATTATATTTACCTCTCACTTTATTGCAAGGGTTCGAAAGGGTTGTTCAAGGTTTGCATGTGAGAGGGTGCTGGAGACCTAACATAAACTTCATATTTTGACCTCCACTACTTTTGACCGTCACGTTGTGTCTTTCTTGTTCTCTTAGATGCTCAACCAGAGGTCTTGGGGTCCACTGCTGGATACTGGCTTTCTTTACTGCATCTTATCAGCATCTTCTCTGTACCCCAGTTCATCAGGGATTCAAGCCCCATTGGCCTGGTGTGGCTTTCCTTACCACATCTCGTCTCCAACTCTCTGGAAGTCTGCTGGCAACTGCTTTTGGCTCGTCGAACTCAACTGAGTTAAATAATAATTCAACGCTCACACGATCGCCCACTGGATCTTTGAAATCGAATCTTTAATCGTCATCAAGCGGAAATAACTGTCATGCAGTTCAGAGGTTACTCTCTTCCGGTGCATCACTGTAGTGGCACCGTGGGACCTTCAGCTTGTCCCATATTATAAGCCTTAATCCATCCACGCGATCTCTTTCGATTACTGGCCATTGGAATGTGTCACTTCCTTCCGGTGCATCGCCTTGGAATAGTATTTTTGGTCCAGGTCGAAGATCAAAATATAACAATATGTTCTCAGTTTAAGTGTCACAAACAGTTCTATTTCAAACAATTCAGTTCACTATAAGTACAAAACGGTTCTATTTCAAACATTTTTACTCAGCATCAGCTCCCATTTTAGTTCTATCTAACCCAAATGATTCTATTCGGTACAACCGGTCCGAACCAGAGTTGGCCTGGGAGCGATGGCAATGAAGGAGTAATTCGCATTTCCATAAGGTCTAGCATCACTGGAGCCTCAACATTAGATTTTTTTGTGCCATATCCAGGAGACTCGTCAGGGGATTTTTACCCCTCTCCAGAGATGCTGTCAGTGTATTCTGCAGCCCCACTCCACTGGGCCTCCCAAGATATGAGGAACATTAAATAAGTTTCCAGAATTTTTTCGTATGGGCACATTTATTGATAGTACACACATGAAACTCTAGTCCCCGTCGAAGTAATCTCCTCCAGTTGCAATTCACTTGTTGTACCATTCCAACAACCATTCCAAGATGAATAGAATTCATCTTGTGGGAGCGTGTCAATGACCTTCGTCACAGTGTCCTTTCATCTCCTCAATAGTCCCATAACGATTGCCTCTGGGCTTAGGGAATAACCAAAAGTCACAGGGAGCAAGGTCTAGAGTATAGGGAGGGTGAGGAACTGTCTTGATGCCCATCTTGATTAAATAGTCTGTGGCAAGGATGAAGTTGTGGACTAGTGCATTGTCCTGGTGGAAATGCCATTGACCTGATTTGAAAAGTGCTGGCCTCTTCCGATGGAATCTCTTCCTGAACTCCCTTAGAACCTCAACATAGTATTCCTTGTCGACTGTATGTCCAGTGGGAACCGAGTGCATGTAGATCATGCCAGTGCTGTCTAAAAAGGGATCATCAAAAGTTTGTGGGTGGATTTGCTCTGTCTGGGATTCTTGGTTCAGGGAGAGCCAGCATGCTTCCACTGGGAACTCTGTCTCTTGGTCTTAGGGTCATAGCAGTAGATTCAGCTTTCATTGCATGGCATTTTTCCTAGTTTAAAACAGACGTTTATTGCATATCGTCCTTCTAAAGAGTCCACATGTCCAGATTGTATTTTTGAAATTCATCAGCTGTGACCATCAGGATTTAGTAGGGTGTATTCCAATTCCTGTTGTAGCTGTTCATTTGAACCTGAAATCATAGAACCTGAAATCATGTTATAAGATATATAGCAATAACATACTGGATTTTCAAGAGTCTACGACAATTTTAAATGCCTGTACAAAAAAAAAAAGTCCGGAAACGTATTGATGGTTGGTTGGTTTCTTTGTTTAATGGCATATCATCTCTTTTTAGGTTATTCAATGCCAAATCCATTCTTCTAGAAGAACAGTAGTGGTACTATTTAACCTATAGTTGGGAGGATAAGGAGGCTCATGCCTTTCCCAAGGGTATTTGCCCGAAAGGGAACGTAATAGCGCGACTGGAGTACGAACTCGCGTACTACGATTCCACAGTCCAACCATTACACCAGGAGGACACACCCGAAACGTATTGAATGACCACGTATAATTAAGTAGTGTAATTAATAATATTAGGTAATCTTTTTCTCGTTGTGATAAAGAGTGTGTAATAAAAAACTGAATTTGAATTCTTATTGGCAAGGTCGAGTGGAAAGGTTATGCGTGTGCGTTTACATGTTGGCCCTCTCATTTGATTTGAAATCGGCTGCGTTCGAAATATTAAAATAAACAAGGGATCAGACATTTTAGAATGACGTGTCACTGAAAGTTTTAATTATACACGTTCTTATCAGATTAGTTGACTGAATAATTAGTAGAAGATATATAAGAAGACTTCAAAGACGCTTAGTTAGCTGAAGACTCGGAACTGACGGAGAGATCAGACGCTGAATTACAACCAAATCTGATTGGTCAGCGACAAAAAAACTAAAGTCCCTGCTTACGTCTTTGTCTATCGGGGCTTATCTCTTTGCCTATCTTAATCAGTCGTCACATTATTTCTATCACACACACACACACTCTCTCTCTCTCTCTCTCTCTCTATCTTTCTCTCTCTTGTCAAAATTGCCGGACTGTTGCAGACTACACTGGGAAAGGTATGAACCCCCTTATCCTCCCACCTATGGGTTATATAGTACCACCACTACTGTTCTTCTCTGAGAATAGCTTTGGCATTAAATAAACTATAAAAGTTGATATGCCATTAAAGAAAGAAACCATCAGATTTGAAAACCTGGTGGATATTAAGATTCTCTCGTTCCAAGCTACCAACTGAGTCGTTTCGTGTCATATTTAAATGGTAACATTACATCAAGATTCCCTTTGGTGCTATAGCGTTACACATGGTTATTGGTCCAAAAGAGAACGTAGTAGCGTGACTTGTCGATTTGTTCAATTAAATGACAATATACATGAAAGCGCAAAAAAGTTTTAACCAGTTTGGGTTGATGAAAGCAGGTGAACAGATTCTATTAACACTCTCCGAATTAGATGGATGGATATGATAAAAAACAGTTTTGCTATATCAACTATTTCTGAGATAGCGTAGTATTGTATCGTAGTAAGGAAGATTGGTAGGTTGTTTTTTTTTTTTTTTGGTTTTATGGCATATCAACATTTGTAGATTATTTAACGCCAAATCCATTTTTATGTAAATAATCAATTCTATTTAAAACAATTCAGTTTAGCATAAGTACACAGTTTAATTGTCAAACACATTTTTATTTCAAACTATTCAAGTAGTTATATGTAACAATTCAGTTAAGTGTAAATACAGTTTTAATGTCGAAAAACAGTTCTATTTAAAATTATTCAGTTAAGCATGAGTACGCAGTTTAAAAGTGAGTACGGTTTAATAGTCAAAAACATTTCTATTTCAAGCTATTCAATTTAATCAAACAATTCAGTTTAGTATAAATATGCTGTTAGTTCTATTTGACCCATAGATAGGACCCTTATCAGGTGCTACCAATTCGGGCCAGAGTGGACCTGGAAGCGATTGTAATGACAGGGTACTCAGCATTCCCCAAAGCTCCAACACTGCAGGAACCTTACCATCAGATTGTTTAGTGTCATATCAAGGACACTCATTAGTGGGGGGGTCTTACCCCTCTGCAGAGGTGCAGTCCGTGTATTCTACAGCCCCCAGCCGACTGGGCAAACTGAAGGAGGAGATACACAATGAAATAGAATTTATCATTTATTAAATCAAATGGTACAGTCTGAGAAATATTATAAGTCTCACGCCGTGTTGCCACGTCCGAAGTTGGTCTACTTCTAACCGAGATCTTACAGAGCTCTCTATCTGCTTCTTCTTCTGTGTACTCAAGAGGCACGGCGTCTTTTATATTTCCGCGATACTGGAAGTTACGTGGTACGAGCCACTATACAACATGTGGAACGTGCACACACACATATATAATTTGTGAGTTGTTGGTGACTATAGTCGAGGACGACCCGAAGGCTCCCTCTTCAGTAGCTACTACACCGAAGTGTAGGGGAGGGTGCTACTCCTTTCCCTGGATTGCTCCACTTTACCCTTGATACATACCTTATATTGCTAAGTGTTAAGGAAGGAGGCATCAAGTACCATTTTTAAAGTCTTTGGTATGACGCGACCTGGGATTGAACCCAGGTCTCCAGGACCATTGGCGAACACTTGTAGATAAGTTTAAAAAGATCTAGACCTTTACAATTAACTCTGGGTAACTGACAGTTAAAGTTATTCTTTCATTGGAGGAGTAAATGTCAGGTGACTAAATTCCAGAAAGGTTGAAGACAGATTACGAACTTTAGATAAGCCGAGTGGAGTCGAATCCAGAGTATCTAATTTCCATCTATGGTCAAGGCTCTCTGGCCTTTTGTGTGGAGTCGGTAATTTATGTGAAGAGGGCTTCATTAAGTTATATGCATAGCAAAAGAAGTCTGTGTTATACATCACAACGAAATAGCGCAGAGGTTTGGCCTTGAAAAAATATCAAGCAAAGAATAGAGAGGTTGGTTTGTTGGGTTTTATGGCACATCAACCTTTGTAGGTTATTTAACGCCAAATCCATTTTTATGTAAATAATCTGTTCTATTTAAAAGAATTCAGTTTAGGATAAGTACACAGTTTAATGGTCAAAAACATTTCCATTTCTAACTATTCAAGCAGTTGTATGTAACAATTTGGTTAAGTGTAAATACAGTTTTAATGTCGAAAAACAGTTCTATTTTAAATAATTCAGTTAAGCATAAGCACGCAGTTTAAATGTAAGTACGGTTTAATTGTAAGAGTAATTTCTATATCAAACTATTCAGTTTTACTCAAACAATTCATTTTAGCATAAGTATGCTTTTAATTAACCCATACATAGGACCCTTATGAGGTGCTACCACTCCGGGCCAGAGTGGACCTCGGAGCAATGGCAATGAAAGGGTACTCCGCATTCCCCAAAACTCCAATACTGCTGGAACCTCAATCATCAAATTGTTTAGTGTCATAACCAGGACACACGTTGGGGGGGGCTTATCCCTCTGCAGAGGTGCAGTCAATGTATTCTACAGCCCCAGATGACTGGGCAAAGAATAGAGAGGATATGGACCATTGTCTGAATAGGATGGCGGTACAATCGATGAATATACATGGACTATATAGTCTAGGTTACCAGCCAATAGGCTGTGAGATAGACAAATAGATAGAATTGAGACTGGAACTCTAATTCTTAGAGATTTACCATTTTACGCATTAAACATCAGAAGGCGTGCGCCAAACTCAACAACACATATGATAAAGTAATGCTATCTAGATTTTTGGTAATTTCGTCTATACGATTGAGTGTCACGCTGAAAAATAATTTCAATCCAATCTTGATAGTTTTTTAACAGCGGTTATTTACGAAACAGAATCGCAGAATTTTTCATTTCATTTGACCAAGTTCAGGATAACTTCCCTGTTTCCAAAAGTGAAATCCCACCTTATCAATCGGATTTGAATGGGGTGTCTTCGTGGCGATAGACTGCAGAATCGTAGTAAACGAGTTCGTACTCCAGTCGCGCTATTACGTTGACTTTCGAGCAAAAAACCTTGGGAAAAGTATGAACCTCCTCATCCTCTCAACTATGGGTTAAATAGCACCGCTACTGTTCTTCTGGAAGAATAGCTTTGGCATTAAATAACCAATAAAGGCTGATATGTCATTAAACTAAGAAACCAACGGATATGAAAATCTGGTGGATATTAAGATGCCTTCTATATATTTACTTATATAGATAGATTTCGAATAAACTCCGGAGATTACTATCTATCTACCTATCTTGGCGGATCTCGAAAAAAAATCTCCGGAGAAAACAATCTATCTCTACCTGTGTGAGATTGTATATCACTAAGTACATTGAATATAAAAACGCGCGTGCACACAGACAGACAGATATATTTATACCGAGAGAAAAATATATCTGCTCAATTCCAAAAGACAACTTAAGGTCATTTAAAAAAATGATTTCAGAGATGCTGTGACCAAGGAAAAACTCGGTGGAATAAATGTAATGGTGAATATCAAAAAGGGTAATCTGAAGAAAATCAGGGTTTCGTTCGTTGTTGATTTTTCCTTCGGTAAATGCATCTTCGACCTCGCTAGATTTCGATTAAAGCAAGAAGGATATGTTCATTGCTTAGTCTTGATCAACATTGCAATAGCTTAAGTACTGTGGATCGCATTCAATATTCTAGGGAATAATTTGTTAACCATTACTCTATTTGACACACACACACACACACACACATATATATATATATATATATATATATATATATTGTCATTCACAGACAGACTGTTTCGTTGTTTCACAACTCTTCAGTGTGGCTAGACACGTAGGACGCTTAAAGTTGGGATCGAAACTCCCCTAACTTTACAGTAGACTTCTTATCATACCGCTCAACCAACAAGCGAACCACGTCAGCTCGGATATTATAAGGTATTAAGTTGTAGCTTTTGTTTGTTAGCATTTATACCTTACCAGATACCAGAGTGCTCAATTCGTTCGAAGACGTGCGCATTATGCGAGTGGCAGTCGTAAATTTCTTCCCCAGACTGCTCAACCCCCGTGGGGGAACGTATATATTGTCATCCACATGTAACATATTGACCTTCGAACCAGCTGTCAATCGAGAAACAGGTGCATCCGGTCGAAAATATCAAGATATAATCTTGACCGTGAACGGATTGAATTCCCTGCAAATGCGACGCTCACAGGAAGCAGGTGGTCGTCAAACAATTATATAACCCGGTGCCATAGTTGGAGTCAGTTTGTTGGAGTTCGAGTTGCAGTTCGAGTCAGTGAAAACCAGCTCCCAGCAGAGGGCTTGAGCCCTCAGGACACCTGGTTGAACAGCCCAGCAGAATGAGAAAGAAGTGCTGCTAAAGACAGAGGAACTTGGGGTCAATATGTTGCCGTCTGTTCAGTCTACAACTCACCTCTCATACACACAACCCTTTCGCAACCCTTTCGAATAAAGTGTGAGAGGTATATTTTTCTAAAGAATTGTGTTCGTTCGTCGTTATTGTTGGTTATGTTTCCGCAAGTATATGTATACGTATTGTTGCATCACAGCTATGCAACACACAGACAGACTGTTTCGTTGTATCACAACTCTTCAGTGTAGCTAGACACGTAGGACGCTTGAAGCTGGGATTGAAACCTGTCTAACTTTACGTTAGACTTAGTAAGGAAGTTTATTTATTAATGTTATCAAGAACAGCGTATGTTGAAACGTATAGAGATCCTACATATATTATTGCATATGTTTGTGTGTACTTGAAGCATCTTTGCAATATTATCGTTAATTTATAATCTAATTTCAGTTTAACATTTTCATACTACAAAGCCGGCAATTATAAATTCACAAGTTATTATTTTTCTTCCAACGGAAAGTAACGTTTTAGGAAAATGTATTTATATACCAAAATAAAAATAAAATAACGCCGAACAACTTCTGATAAATTAGATATATGTTCTAAATTAATTAAAGAACTCTAAATTGATTATACATTCATATTCCTTCCATTACATCTTGGCACTTTTAAAATCTATCTATCTATCTATCTATCTATCTATCTATCTCAATGTATTCATATCTATCTATCAATTCAGTCCATATCTATCTATCTATCTATCTATCTATCTATCTATCTCAATGTATTCTTTTCTATCTATCTATCTATCAAATCAGTTCATATCTATCTATCTTAACGTATTCATTTCTTTCTTTCTATCAATCTATCTATCTATCTATCTATCTCAATGTATTCTATCTATCTATCTATCTATCTATCTATCTATCTATCTATCCATCTCGATGTATCCTTTTCTATCTATCTATCTATCTATCTATCTATCTATCTATCTATCTATCTATCTCAATATATTCATTTCTATCTATCTATCTATCTATCTATCTATCTAACTTAACGTATTCATTTCTTTCTATCTATCTATCTATCTATCTATCTATCTATCTCAATGTATTCAGTTCTATCTATCTATCTATCTATCTATCTATCTCTGTATATGACCTTCCTTCCTTCCTTCCTTTTTTTCATTCATTCAATCCTTCTTTCTGTCTATTTGGGTTTGTTTATACTCTTTTACTTATAACCTTCTCTCTCTCTCTCCCTCCCCCGTTTCTCTATCTATCTATCTACCTCTGATGATTTTGCTAAATTTTTATCCAGTAATGAATAGTTGTTTGTGAGTTCGATTCTCAGTAGGAGCTCCATATGCCGGGCTTCATGTCAAGATGATCTAATATTTGTAAATGTTTTCATATCTATATTTATCCATCTCGTTCATTGTATATGATATGTACACACACTCATGTATATACATACATGCATGCATTGTGTATATGCAGAAATATATATATATATATATATATATATATATATATATATATATATATATATATTGATGTGTGACAATGCACGGGTACGTGTGTGTGCGTGTGTGTGTGTGGTGTGGTGTGCTTGCTTTTATGTTTATATGCATGACGGCGAATGAGAAAGAAAATTATGAAGAGAAAACTGATCGCATGTCGGAATAAATTTTACCTGCACTTAACAATGAAAAATGCAAGTCATTTTAAAAGGTTTCATTTTTATCTATTTTTCCTTTAATTATTTATTTATTTTTTTGGCGATGGGAAGTAGAGAAAGAAGTTCGAGGTTATATTTTGCTGTTTCGTTTGTATTTCGTTTTCACGAGTGTTTCCCATTTTAATTTGTGTCTGCATTAAACACTTTAAATAAATAAATATTTCACATACAAACGAATGCAAATCAAGAAACTATGATGGAATGGAAGTCATTTCTTCCTTTTTGATTGAAGTAATCTCCCATTATTCTACTTTTTTATGTTTTCTAGAATCTGTCTAAGCTTTGTAAAACACAAAGATACACACGCACGCACCTCTCTCTCTCTCTCTCTCTCTCTCTCTCTCTCTCTATATATATATATATATATATATATATATATACATATATATGTATATATATGCAAAAATGTTTTTGTCGTAGGTCCAAAGAGAGAAAGAATTATTCTAAAATGAATATGTCCACGAAGGGATTTGTATTTTTTAAGATTTGCATATTTATTTCATTCTTAAATACGTGTATGTTTGCAGCCTATTGCTTTCGTCAGAGAACATATATGGCACAAGGCCTTGTGAATATAGTACTCAATGAAACTTGAACTCACTCATGTTTGAAGTTTTCAACTTTAAACCCGAGTGAGTTCAAATCTCATATATACCACATTCACAAGGCTTGGGGCCATATATGCTCTCTGACGAAAGCATTAAGCCGGAAACATACATATATTTAAGAACGAAATGAATAACTAAATCTTAAAAAATACAAATATATTCATGTACCTATTCATCTATATATATATATATACATATATATATATTGATACATGTATTAAATATGCGTAGTATAGATCAAAACCTTTATCTGAATTAGTTGATTTATTAACCATCATAGTATTACTATGTGACCTCTCTCTCTGTTTTATTTTCCACCTCTCACTCTCTCGTACTCTCTCTATATATACATGTATGTGTATGAGGAAAATTAAAGTTCTGACAATGGTTTTATCATCTTTCAATTCTTTGTATCTTTTAGAAATTTAACTCATCTTAAACATCATTGCCTGTGCCAATCACGTAATAATTTTGAAAAAAAAAAAAGAACACTGACTGAACTGTTATGAGTCTTTCTCTGAATGTACCATCTTTCCTCCCGTTATTTTAATAAAAATATCCATCGTTGGTCAAGCTAGAATTTTTTTCCATCATAAAGGTCTGATGAAGGTTAATAACGAAACTTTTTACGTTGATTTTTATCATTAAGGATTTTTGGACTATTGTCTTCATCTTTATTGTTATTTCCACAACGTTTCGGTCGATGTGTTCTTTGACCTTCTTAAGAAGTTTGTCGAACTCGGGAACCTACGTGGAACTTCGAACTACGTCCTTTTTTGAATCCACGGGGCTCACCTGTTCTGATTCTGTTTGCCATAACCGTGTACAAGTATTAAGCATTTCAATATTGTTACTCGCCTGCAGTCAGGATTGAACCTGCGTCCTCCAGATGATTTCTTAATAAATTCATCACATTTAGAATACACTGCTTTTCTATTTTCTAAATTCTGTCGGATTTATTTTCATAATTTACTTATATATATATATATATATATATATATATATATATATATATATATATATATATATATATATATATATATATATATATATATATATATATATATATATATATATATATATATATTATATATATAATATATATATATATATATATATATATATATATATACATAAATATATATAATATATATATATATATATATATATATATATTATATATATATGCAGCAAGTTATTAATGTAGCAATTTTTTAAAGACTACGGAGCACTTTATTATTTTTTAATTTCATTTTCTCAAGATTCCTTGTTATTTTTCTGCTGTCGGGATCTAGATGGTAAAAGAATTCTCCCATATCTTCTGCCCAAGAGCTTTCGACCATACTTTTGGTCGTCATCAGGGGTATTGTTGAGTTGACTGTTGATTTTTTACTGTTTTTATAATTTGTAGGGTTTGTTTTGAAATTGACGGTTGGAACGTTTTTAGCGTTTTGCTTTTAAAGGTTTGGTTGTAAAAATAATAAACAGTGTTTCATCCTCTTTATCAAAACTTGCTTGAATATATATATATATATATATATATATATATATATGAAGAGGAATAAAAGTGTGGGAATATCTATTATACGTTGCTTATTTTTGATTGCTCTCATTCATTTTTGACCTTAGGTCCACATAGGAAGAAAATATTTTCGAGAACAATTTTTTTAGAAAGTGTTTAACAAGTTTTTTTAGGAATTATTATGCTATAATAGAAGCAGCAGAAAATTTAGTGCTGATTCGACATACCCATTAGTTGAATTAAATCCGTCTTTTATTCAAATTACCTACAAGCCAACTTTTTTATATGTAAATCTGCACTGAGGTCACCTGACTAATGATTTTTCCTTCAAGTTTGGAAAGGGCACCAATCAAAATATCTGTTGCGGATCAGCTGGTTTATTAGCATAAAAATGTTTGTTAGACTTTTTATCCAAGTGTACTCTTTTTGTTCAGTTATCGTTTTTATATTTATATGTATTTCAATCCTTTCTGTAAAGGTGATAATTGCATCTACAGAAATTAAATTGTTAAGATCCGTAGATTTGATTCAAAGTCTATTGCTACTTTGTCTAAAATGAAATGGCTATTCTAACTTTCGAACATAATGCTTTTGGCAGAGTATATAAATAAAAATCTCAGTTCTTTTTAATATAGTCTCATTATGACAAGCTACATAGTGAATTCAATAAGTTTCCTGACATTTTTTGTACAGGCATTTAAAATTGTCGTAGACTCTTGAAAATCTAGTATGTTATTGCTATACATCTTAAGAGATGACTAATCATTTTCTATGATTTCAGGTTCAAATCAACAGCTACAGCAGGAATTGGAATACACCCTACTAAAGCCTCATTGTCACACCTGGTTAATTTCAAAAATGCAATCTGGACGTGAGGACACTTTAGAAGAAAGATATGCAATAAAATTCTGTTTTAAACTTGGAAAAGATTATGCCACAGAAACGTGTGAAATGCTTCAGACTGCTTTTCGACCATCTTGCATGAATCGAGCATCAATTTTTGAATGGCATAAGAGATTCAAGGAGGGCAGGGAGTCTGTGAGGGGTGATGAGAGGTGTGGGAGGAGTAAGGAAGTCAATAGACCGGAGTTGATTGGTCAAAGGGTTAGGGTTACGGTCACTATGTTGAGGTTTTAAGGGAGTTCAGGGAGAGATTTGGTCGGAAGAGGCCAGCACTCTTCAAATCGGGTCAGTGGCATTTCCACGAGGACAATGCACCAGTCCACAACTCCATCCTTGTCACAGACTATTTAATCAAGATGGGCATCAAGACAGTTCCTCACCCTCCCTATAGTCCAGAACTTGCTCCCTGTGACTTTTGGTTATTCCCTAAGCTCAGAGGCTGTCGTTATGAGGCAATTGAGGAGGTGAAAGAGGCTGTAACGAAGGTCATTGGCACGCTCACACAAGAGGACTTCCATGGGGCCTTCCAGAAGTTGTTGGAACGATACAAAAGATGCATTCAACCGGAGATTACTTGGAAGGGGACAGGAGTTTCATGTGTGTACTATCAATAACATTCCCGCTACGAAAAAAGTCTGGAAACTTATTGCATGCACCTCGGATATATATATATATATATATATATATATGCGTGTTTGTGCTTATTTACTAAACCTTCTACAAATTTTGACTTAAGTGTTTTCCTTCCCTTAGAATGATTGGTATAAAATTAAAGAGTTAAGTTTGCCCAACTATTTGTCAAAGGCTGGAGAGATAATAGTCAGGCGTATACCTTTTTCCGGTTTATTAGCGCTATAAAATGCAAACAGCCTTCTCCAAGATTTGAACTTGAATCATCCAGTCCCTTTTCTATAACAATAAGTATTTCATCACTAGCACCTACCTCATACAAACACATTCGTACACACACAAACACACACATATATATATATATACACATATATATATATATGTGTGTGTGTGTGTGTGTGTGTGTGCTTGTGTGTGTGCAATTCAGCGCCAAGTGGATGGATGCCGTTTAGATTGAGTTGAAATCTTAGATTTCTCCTTCCCATATGAGATGCCGATAAGATTCTTTGTGCTAGCAGACGCTGAGAATAGAAACCTTTGGGTCAAATAGTTCACAAGCGCAGACTCACTGACTGCTGTTAAATGCGATGTCTTGGAGACAAGTTAAGGCATTTGGAGCAATATATTGTTGAAGATTTTACATGTTATTTTGATATATGGAGGTGCTGGAATGGATATCCCCATAAAAATGGATTCTCAGAATTAAGTTCGACATACCGATGAAGATGTTTGTATTTCAGTTCACATTACTTCCCTTCAGAAAGGCATGAATCCATATTTTCTGCCCTCCAGTTAAAGTTAAATTGTATAGCAGACCGACCACTCTAGTTCTTGCTTGGAATTCTGAATCAGTGTAAAAACATGGTCCAATAAAATAGAAGTGGGGAGAAACTTTTGAGAAAACAATTTTTTTTTTCATTATATAACGTGTGAAAGCACGAGCGATACTCTGCCCTCTCAGCCGGCAACCAGGAGTGATAACACAGTTTCGGTAGCTCAAGGCGGTACTGCCATTTCTGGCGCTACCAAGCAGCTTTTGTCGCCGGACAGGGTATTAAAGAATTATATATATATATATATATATATATATATATACGCCAGATCAATCAACAGCAGGAACTACATTGGACGTTCATCTTCATTCTTAGTGTGCAGTTTGTAATAAATATTTATATATATATATATATATATATATATATATATATATATGAAGCTTCAAGTCTGTGTGTACTATTTCTAATTAGAAAACAATGTACCTATTAATTTTGTCATTATTTGTGTGATCTGCGGTGCCTTAATTCATGACATCGACATATATCACAGTCTTGTGAGCAACAACCATATTGCCATATTTGACTCTTCAGCCATTCACTTTGGGTACTAAAAGGCTGTATACCTACCGTTTTATTGATTGTTTAGACTACAGGTTGATAATTTCTTTCTCTGAGTATTCGGTTTCTGTATAATTACCATATTTCCTTTTTATTTCTACCAGAATAATTGATTGCCAAGTCGGCTGTGGCCGTAGAATACACCAACTGCATCTCTGCAGGGAGGAAACCCCCCCTCAATGTTTGTTCTGGATATAACACTAAAGAATCTGATGGTGAGGTTCCAGTATTGCTGGAGCTTTGGGGAATGTGGAGTACCCCTTCATTGCTATCGCTCCCAGGTCAACTCTGGCTCGGAGTAGTAGCACCATTTAGGGTCCTATCTGTGAGTCAAATAGAAGTTAACTGTAGTTTCGAGTTAATTGTTTTTGTCATATAAAAAGGGTATTCATGCAAAACTGAACTGTTTTGACTTTTAAACTGCATATTTAAGCTAAATTGAATTGCTCGAAATAGAACGGTTTTGACATCTAAACTGCGTACTCATGCTAAACTGAATTCCTCGAAATAGAACTGTTTTTGACATTGAAACTGTATTTATTTCAAAATGACTTTTTTGAAAGAGAACTGTTTTTGAAGTTGAAACTGTACTTCTGCTAAACTGAATCGGTTGAATTAGAATTGTTTGACAAAAATAAATAGCCCTAAATAAAAATGTTTTTGACTATTACACTTTGCTAAACTGAATTGTTTAAAAAAACTGATTATTTGTATAAAATTGGATTCGGCCTTAAATAAACAACAAAGATTGATATGCCATAAAACCCAAACAACCAACTAACCGGAATAATTGAATCTGTAGTGTTACCAATCAATTAAATTTTAATAAAATTACATCTGAGGTCAGATGAATGCTTTTTCATTTTTGCTTTATGGTTACGTTGTCGCAAAGATGGTTATGCTGTAAAAATAGAACGTTTTTTAATGTTCATATATAGTCTCCAAATATCGTCTATATTAAAAAAGTAAAGTTGTCGACCGTAGTCGAGTGAGACCCGAAAGTTCCCTTTTCAATTGCTACTAAACCAAGGTTTAGGGGAGGGCGCTACTCCTTTCCCTTGGATTACTCCACTTTACCCTTGATCATTATATTGCTGAGTGTTAATTAAGGAGGTACCAAGATTAAAACCCAATCTCCCGGCCCATTGGAGAACACTCTACCAATAGGACAATCGTCCATAGTTGTAGACATTAAATATTGATATTGTGACGAAGTTGAATACTCTTTACCGGGCACTATCCTGTTGTCTGGGTTCATAATACGCTGCTTGTAACCCCTGTAAATAGAACAGAACACATACCAAAAAGCGATGGTCTATATGTGACACTAAACGGCATCTGGTGTTGTAGTCCCAGTTATGGAGCTTTCGGGAGTTGTGTACTTCTTCATTGCCATTACTCCCAGTTCCACTCAGAACCAAATTGATCATTCATGTTAGGGTCTTATCAATGGGTCACATAGAAGTGTTTGCAAATCATTTCCGTTTTATAGGAATATTTGTTATCATAAAAAAGGTGCGAAGGTTATTGTCGTAAGAATTGGGCACGGAGATTCGAGTTCAAGTCTTGGACGGAGTTGTTTGTATTTCACTTAGTGAGAATATTCTTAGGGAAAGGCACGAATCCCACTATTCTTCCTTATGGCAACGGGTCTAGGAGAAGAAAAACTCTGAATTTAAATCAGTAAAAGTAAGTAAAAAGTAAAGTTGTCAAGAGTAGTCGAGTGCGACCAGATGGCTCCCTTTTCAATAGTTACTACAGCACGGAGTAGGGGGGTGCTACCTTTTTTTCCCTGGATTGCTCCACTTTACCCTAAATACGTACCTTATATTGCTGAATGTTAAGCAAGGAGGTATCAAGTACCTGGTATAACGCAACCTGAGATTGAACCCAGGTCTCCCGGACCATTGGTGAACACTCTACCCCCGAGGCCAATGAGTCAACTCCTCTTTAAAAATTTGAATTTTTTGACCTATGCTCGTATGGCAAGCTCAGTAAATATATATACATATGTGTCAAAAATTTCATTTCAGAAACGACAGAAAAAATATAAATATAATTGTTCAGTGTATTCGATTCCCTAACCTCTTCGCCAGTCGGTTGAGACTGTAGAATACGCGGATGGCATCTCTGCAGAGTGGAAATTCCCTCTTTCTGCAACGAGTATCCCAGATATGAAAATAAGCTACACGATTTTGAGATCCAACACTTGGAGCCTCGTAGAATTTGGAGTTCTCCTTAATCGTCATTATTCTCTAGTCCACTCTGAGCCCGTGTGGTAGGGTCACATTTTTGCGTGAAATAAAACTGTTTAATCATTTACAATACTTGAAACCAATCAATTCTTTGCAAAGAAATGATTAATATCAAATTAAATTATTAGTATTGTGAGGCAATACTTAAAACCATTTAACTGTGTGTAGACAAATGAGCTCAGACTCGTTTTGAATTGTTACCTACAAACTATTCCCTTACAAATATGGACAAACAGGATTTGTCATTAAATAACGCAGGTTCGATGTAGCATAAATGGCTAATATACCATAAAGGGATGATATATCATAAAGTATAACAAAACCTCACCTAACCAAACCTTAACATATACAGATTGATTAACTTCCGATAATTGACATATCGTTAAAATCAATCAACATTCGCTTACAAATATGTATAAACAGGATTTGTCATTAAATAACGCACTGATATATCTTAAAACATAACAAAACCAAACCCAACCAAACCTTAATATCTTGGCATTGAATAACCTCCGACAGGTTGACATATCGTTAAAATCAATCAACCAATGCATTATTCTTATCAGACAAAATAAGTAAGATACAATTTCAGAAACGTTGTTGTAAACAAAATCATTAATTGTTGATTTATAATACATTTAGGAATTTCACATGTTAAAGATCATATACCGTATTTGACAGCATATAAGACCCACTTTTTACTAAAAATATCTTTTAAAATTTCTCTTCGTTTTATATGCCATACGTAGTTTTATTTTTATTATGTTTTCCTACCTTTGAATATAATAAGTTTTTATAGGCTTGTATTATATTTTTGCTATTACTTTTCGTTTAATTGTAATCATAGTTTGTTTAACCAAAATCACTGTATCGTTCCAATTTCAGTATATGTACCACCGAAGCTAGTAACCGAAATCACATCATAAGGAGGTGCCTGTGGTGTAATGGTTATCGTCATAGGAAATGGACATGGTGACACGAGTTCAAATCCCGGACGAGAATGATTGCATTTCACATAGCACTAATACCTATGGGAAAGGTATGAATCCAATTATTCTCCCTCCAGCTATGGGTAAATAGTAGGACAGACTGATTTCTTCAGCTTTGGTAAGGCAACTAGTCTAGGAGAAGGAAAACCCTGAATTAAAACCTGTTAAACTCCGCTTAAAATTGACCTTATGTCATATTCTGCCCGAGCGGAGGGGTTGGTAAATTGGGTAACCAAATTCACATCTCATAAATAAGCTGGATCATTTACTAATTACTAAATTTTTCTTGATTTCCCCCGCCGAAACCAGGGCGCGTCTTATACACCCCTGCATCTTATACACCCTGACGTCAAATACGGTAATTCATATCATATTAGCTATCCAAGTCAACGTCATGATTAAAATGAAAATTCAGGCTCATATCTTATTGAAAATTACCATGCAAGAACCGCTTGTTTGACTGGCCCATTGGTTTAGAGGGTATAGTGTTCACCAATGGCTCAGGAGACCGGAGATTAATCCCTGGTCGAGTCATAACAAAGACTCAAGAGATGGAACTTGATGCGGCCTTGCTTAACACTCAACATTATGAGGTACGTATCAAATGTAAAGTGGAGCAATCCAGCGAAAAGACAAGCGCCCTCTCCTATATCTCAACTTTGTAGAAAATGAAAAGGGAGCCTTCGGGTTGCCCTCGACTACGGTCGCCAACTTTTTTTTTGCTTACTTGTGAATAAATTCAATGTTCATACCGGACATTAGCAAAATGGTTTGAGTGTTCGCCAATGGCCCGGGAGACCCGGGTTCAATCCCAGGTCGAGTCATAACAAAGATGCAAAAACTGTTATGTAATGCCCCCTTGCTTAACACAGTATCATAAGGTACGAATTAAGGGTAAAGCGGGGCAATCCAGGGAAAGGAGTAGCGCCCTCTCTTACGCCTTGGTGTAGTAGCTATCGAAAAGGGAGCGTTTGGGTCACCCTCGACTATAGTCACCAACTTTGCTTATATATATATATATATATATATATATATATATATATATATAACAATTTTATTCTTCCATGAGAAAATGATAATGTAACCCCACAAATAAGTTATATTGTATGTATAAATATACATATAGCAATATCTTAATTCAGATTCTGCTACATACATATACTCTCTTGACACTAACTTTTGGTGAAGCATCAAATTTAGATTGTAGAGTAGCCCATTCATCGTCAACATTCCTTGGTTTACTCTATAGTCACTTTACCAATTATTGTCTCCAATGACAGACGGTAAATTGTATATTCACAATAATTTTAGACAGGTAAATACATAATACTTAATTGTAAAATCAAGAGTTTTACACCCAATGAACTAATAAAGTTTTCTTTTTGGTTGTTTGGGTTTTATGGCATACCAACCCTTATAGATTATTTAACGCCATATTCTGTATCTCTATATATTTACATATTCCACCAAAGATTTCTAAAGAAATACGTAGGTAGGTAAAATTTTCTATAAGCAGGATTATTTTTTTGTTTGTACAAGATTAACCAGTTTTAATTCGTCATATTTCTTGGTACAACTCTGTCTCTCGCAAGAAGGACTAACGTATTTTAAAATAATTAAAAACATGTCTCAAACCTATTTGGCCTTAGATGAGAAAAAAATAGGTACTATCATTCTGAGTTATAATGTACCCGCGAGTATTAGGAGCAAAACGGGTCCATTGTAGATGATGTAATTATTCGAAATGCCTCAACTTTCAAGTTAACTGCATACACACACACGTACATACACATACAGACAGATCTTTATATATGATCTAAATCCTGTTTATACATATATATATATATATATATATATATATAAGGCAGCGGTCACATCGATACTGCTATATGAGTACACTACATGGACGCTAACAAAACGGCTGGAGAAGAAGCTAGACGGCAATTACACAAGAATGCTGCGTGCAATCTTGAACAAGTCCTGGTGGCAACACCCCACAAGACACCAACTGTACGGCCACCTGCCTCCTATCACGAAAACTATTCAAGTTAGACGAACCAGACATGCAGGACACTGCTGGAGAAGCAGGGACGAACTCATAAGAGATGTACTCTTATGGACCCCCACACATGGCCGTGCAAAAGCAGGACGACCAGCACGAACATACATTCAGCAGCTATGTGAGGATACAGGATGTTGTCCTGAAGACCTACCTAGGGCGATGAACGATAGGGAGGAGTGGCGAGATAGGACCAGGGATATCCATGCTACCAGCGTGACATGATGATATATATATATATATATAAGTATTTGTTTATGTGAGTCTGTGACCAAAATACCGCAAAAAAAGCAAAGTTTGTATTTGAGTAATATTATTAACAGTTGTGAGAGGGGAAAACGATTCATGCCTTTGCTAAGGGTTTTATCAATGAAGCACAAACTACCTCGTCGTTGATTTGAACACGACACCGATTGCATTTCCAACTAGGACATCCGATACTGTAAGCACGCCTTTTTTGAAGCATAAGTATTTGAAAGCGTGAAGAAAGAAGAAGAAGAAGAAGAAGAAGAAGAAGAAGAAGAAGAAAGAAGAAGAAGAAGAAGAAAGAAGAAAGAAGAAGAAGAAGAAGAAGAAAGTGAAAGAGAAAGAAAAAGAGACAGTGGGAGAGTGAAGATATTATAAAGTAAAAAAAAAATCATAGAAGCCACCGCCCTCAAAAAAAAAAAAAAAGGAAAGTAAAAAAAAAAAAGAACAGAGAAAGATTATGAGAAATAAAGATGGGGAACTGAGGGTGTGAGGGAGAGGCCAGCTTATATTTGAGATAATTGGCGCGGGGCGAGAGAGAAAGAGACTTCGAGGAGGGTAGGAATGCACTTTGAGAAAACAAGTGTATTTATGCCATCTTCGCTTAGCTTGTGTGAAGTCTAACGTAACGATAACAACGTAAGTAATGTATCCGGGTAACATTGCTCAGCATTCCTGACTTCAAGGGGGAGAGGCATTTAAATCAGGTAGGAGGGGGGATTTTGCGTTTCTATCGGCAGGTATTCCTTCCTCGTTAATTACGGGTATCTTTAGCTCTAAACCACCCATGTCTCAACATAGGATTTTGGAAAAAAAAAAATGACAAGCTTCTTCTTTGTCCTCAAACATTCCCTATATATATATATATATATATATATATATATATATATATATATGTGTGTGTGTGTGTGAATATATTTATCTATATATATGTATATATATTTGTGTGTGTGTGTTTATAATTCAATGAAAAGAATGAATTTTACCTAAGGAATTGTAAATCGGAAGTACTGTTTACAGTTGTACATTTTTCAAGAAAATTGATAGTGGTGGGTACTTTCACACTCCTGAAGACAGTCAGCATGACCTTCTTCACTGACAACTGCGCCGGGAAGTGTTATCGAAGAAACTGTGTTGTTCTTCTCTATGGATTGTATTTTCAACACTGTTTCGTTTCTGCAAGACCATTTTTAGCTCATTTGCCAAACATATTTTTGATCAAAGCATACTTCTCCGTATGCATCTAACTTCTTCTGTAAGTGACCTACTGTTTGCACTTCTCAGCCACCAAAATACTGAGGACAGGCTTCTGTTCAAACCTTTAGTACTCTAGTTCATTTTCTTTCTTCATTTTTTTTTAATGGCATATCAACCTTTGTAGATTATTTAATGCCAATGTTATTCTCCTTGAAGGACAGTAGTGGTACTATTTAACCCATAGCTGGGAGGATAAGGGGTTTCATACCTTTCCCAAGGGTATTTTCCTGAAAGTGAATGTAATAGCGCGTCTGGAGTACGAACTTGCTTACTATGATTCCGCAGTCCATCGGTTTAACCATTACACCACGAGGAAACCCCCTTGTACTCTAGTTGATTTGATGCCATTTTGAATAGCTTTAAAAACAAATATTTCTGCATGATTAAAATGATAGGCAATAAAAAGAATTCTAACGTGCTGTGTTTACATTTATGGGAAAAAAAAATTCTGAAAAGAAATCATTTCGCTTTTTTTTATTCATTGAATCGCTATCACACACACATACACACACACGCGCCAGAACATGATGCAGTTTTCTTGTCTCGTTACGTAAGAAGACCACATCAGAATTTTGCAATCTCTTTGAATAATAATGACTGATAAGTATTTGGGGAGGGGTAAGTTTCAACCTACTATAGCTTTTTAATAAATCTAAAATTAGATCTATTTTGGTAAGTTCTTTTAGTTTTGAAACATAACCAAACCATTATGTATTTCTCTGTATTGATAGGTTATACAAACTTTGATTCCTATACTGAAAAACGCCATAATGCAGTTTTCTAGTCTTGTTACGTAAGACGGCTTCATAAGAATTTTGTAACATCTTTGAATGAGTGGTAAATAAGCACATATTTTCCTTATGTGTTAACTTCGATAACAACATTTAAGGGGTGTTCCCGTGGTATATGTTTAAAGCGCTTGATTGCGTAATCGTAGTACGCGAGTTCGAACTCCAGTCGCGATATTACGTTCACGTTCGGACAAAAACATTTGGGAAAGGTATGACCTCCCTTATCCTTCCATCTATGGGTTAAATAGTATCGTTACAGTCCTTCTAAAAAGATGGATTTGGCATTAGATTATCCGAGAAGGGTGATATGCTATTAAATAATATCAACAAAATCTAAGAATTTTAGCATTTAAAGAATATTTCTATGTACTTATTTCTTTTCTATTTCTTTTTGACTTGTTTCGTTCTGAGATTATCGTCACGAGAAACGTCTTTGTGAAGAAACGTTTTTAAGAGTCGATATATAAAAAAAAGCGACGAAAAATGTACTTATTATGCAGTATACCTAAATGTTGAATGCAAATTTGGTTCCTTTGTTTAATGGCATATCAACCTTCTTAGGTTATTTAATGCCAAAGCCATCTTTCACGAAGAACAGTAGTGGTTTATTTTACCTATAGTTAGGAAGATGAAGGGATTCTGGCCTTTCCCAAAGGTTTTTGTCCGATAATGAAGGTAATAGTTCGACTGGAGTTCGAACTCACGAGCTACAATTCCCTAGTTCAGCGCTTTCAGCATTCCACAATGAGCACCCACCCCGTAATTTTTTTGTTTCTAAGTGTTATCCGACTGGGGGTGTAGAATGCCCGGACTGCATCTCTGCAGAGGCGTAAGAACCCCTACCCAAGTGTGTCTTGGATATGACTCTAAATCCACAAAATTATCTGATGGTGAGGCTCCAGTTCTGGAGCTTTGGAAAATGTGGAGTACCTTCTGATTGCCATTACTCCCATGCCCACTCAAACCTAAAGTAGCAGTAACTGCTAGGGTCCAGTTTATCATATTTACCAACTCCTCTCTCGGGCAGGATATGACTCTAGGTCAATTTTTTAGCGGAGTTTAGCAGGTTTGAATTCAGAGTTATCCTTCTCCTATAATAGTTGCCTCACCGAAGCAGTAGAACTCAGTCTGCCCTGCTATTTACCCATTGCTGGAGGGAGAATAATTGGATTTATACCTTTCCCAAGGGTATTAGTGCTATGTGAAATGCAATCACTCTCGTCCAAGATTTGAACTCGTGTCGCCGTGACGACGATAACCATTACACCACGCGGACCTCCACTAAGTTAGGGTCCAATTTATGTGTGAAATTGAACCTGAATGATTTACTATACTCGAAAAAAATTAACTGTGTGCAAACAAATATTTAATTCTAAATTGATTTACAGCAATACTGGAAACTATATTCAAATTGAACAATTATTGTTCGATAACAATACTTGAAATCAGTGTGCAAAAATAATCACCGTTTAGTTTTAAAATGTTATCAACAAACTATTCGTTTCAACTCCGATATATTTAATTTATGTACATCAGAAGAGGATTTGGTTTTAAATGGATTTGATTTGCCATAAAATACAACCAAGCAAGTGTCTTCAAGTGACTATGAACTTAAACAATGGTCTCTCTTATTTTGTTAAGTATGTGTTTCAAATTAACCATGAGTGTTTTTGGCTCGATTTTTAACTTTTATAAAAGTGTGTATGTATTAATCGATAACTGTCCATCCTATTTCAAAGCAGGGCTTTTGTGGGTAGTTTTACTTGATGTTAAACTATTTGGTGCCTTGCCTAGTCGGCTGGGGCTGTAGAATACACCAACTGCATCTCTTCAGAGTGGTAAGACCCCCCACCAATGAGAGTCCTGGATATAACACAAAACAATCCGATGGTGAGGTTCTAGTAATGCTGGAGCTTTGGGGAATGCGGAGCACCCCTTTCATTTACATCATTGGTATCGCTCCCAGATCAACTCAGGCCTGGAGTGGTAGCACCTGATAGGGTCCTATTTATGGGGAAAATAGAACTAAAATGCAACCTTATGCTAAACTGAATTACTTGAAATAGAACTGTTTTTGACATCGAAACAGTATTTACGTTAAAATGAATAGTTTGAAGTAAAACTGATTTGACATTTAACTGTGTCTATGGACAAAAAGTATACTTATACGAAAGTGAATTGTTTGAAATAGGACTGTTTGACAAAATTGAATAGATTGAAATAAATTTTTTTTCATAATGAAACTGTACTTATACTAAACTGAATTCTTTCAAATTGAACTGTTTTTGTATGCTAAATTGAATTGTTTGAAATGGAACTGTTTTTGACATTGAAACTGTACTTGCGCTAAACTAAATTGTTTGAAATAGAACTGTTTTAACTTTTAACTGTGCGACAACAAAATTGAATTGTTTGAAATAGAACTGTTTGACAAAACCAAATTGCTTGAAATAGAAATTTTTTTGACAATCAAACTACTTTTGCAAAACTGAATTGTTTCAAATGGAACTGTAAATTAAATTGTTTGAAACGGAACTGTTTTTGACGTTGAAACTGTACTACACAAAATTGAATTGATTGAAATAGAACTATTTTGACTTTTAACTGTGCGTAAATAAAATTAACCCTCATACTAAAAGGAATTGCTTGAAATAGAACTGTTTTGAGGATCCAAGAGATGTGAACTACCAACTCAAGTGGTTTGTTTAATCGTTATGAAGGCTTGCGTAAGAAGAGCCACGCTTTTTGGATGGGCCGATAACAAAAGAATAGTGCTCAAGGGTACAAGAGTTTCTCCTGAACTCAGGATTTAGAATTCAGCCATTCCTTCTCCTTCAACGATAAAAGATGCCTTAATGAAGTGAAAGAGTCCATTCTGTCATATATATATATATATATATATATATATATATATATATTAAAATGAGTAGATCCACGAAGAGATTTGTGCTTTTTCTTAGGATTTATTTATTTATTCATTTCATTCTTTTATCTATCTAGTTATCTATCTATTTATTTATTTCAGAAGAAAATAAATAAAATAGCACTTTTCGATTCTTCAAATGGTTTTTAAACAATTACTTATTCTCCTTTGTGCTTATATATATATATATATATATATATATATATATATATATATATATATATGTATGTATATTAAAAAAGTGTATGGTTGTCACTATCTCATTTGGTGAGTTTGTAGCAGACCAAATATTGTATGATTTGGAGAGTAATCAATATCTGTGATAGAGCTATTATAAAATACTACTACTAATAAATATATATTGGCTTTTATATATATTTATTCAATAGCATGGATGTTGTCTGCGACCCACGGTTTCATTCCGTCTTATTACGGCAATCATCAGGCAGTTGAGAAATCGAAAAAAATCGAATCAAAGACTCCAAAATAATTTTTAACAGGACTTTATGAGATCCAATAAGAAGATTTTTTTTTTAAAATCTAAAAATGTCTATTTTTTTGTAGGATCTTATGGAGTCCTTTTAAAAATTATTTCAGAGTCTTTGATTCATATCAGTGCTCTTAACAGGATGGAAATAAATTTATTATCCTAAAGTGACTGAATATTATTTTTCTTGAAATGATATAAGTTGATCTGTGAATTTATTTACATTAAGCTATTTACCAGGAATATTTAAAAAAATCGAAATTTGAATAATTTATTTTTCTTGACAGAATTTTTCCCTACTCCGGATTTACTGGATTGGAGAATACCTTATATATATATATATATATATATATATATATATATATATATATATATATATAACTTATGAACACATTTTGTAAATAACAGTCTTAAACGAATCTGAGCCCCTTTTTTGGATACTGTTAAATGGTTTCAAGTATTGCTATACAACAGTTACAATTAAACATCAGTCATTTTGACCCATAGATAGGACCCTATTAGGTGCTCCCACTCTGGATCAGAGTGGAACTAGGAGAAATGCCAATGAGTGAGGAACTCCATATTCTTCAAATCTTTTAGTCTGAAGCCTCGCTATCAGATTGTTTAATATCATATCCAGGACACTCGTTCAGGGGTGGTATTACCCCTCCGCAGAGATACAGTCGGTGTTTTCTACATCCCCGGCCGACTGGGTTCCCCGTATAGTATAGAATATATTTTGAAAATATTTTTTCTTCAGGGCATTCTGTTGAAGTCATATGATACTAATAGTCATGAAACAATAGAATGGTGAGATCGTAATCTCTTTATCCACCCTCACAAACATACGCACAGATATACATACAGATATATAAACATATATATGTGTTAGCTTGTGTATGTGTGTGCGTGTGTGTATGTGAGTGTGTTCGTCCAAACGAGTTACCAGTTTAAAAATAGGAATCATTTGAATAGTGTCTAGACTTTCCAGCTGAATTTGACGTTGACAGCTCGTTAGTTTATACAAACTAACCAGATTGAATTAACCCCTCATTACTGGGCTTTTTTACCGACACATTGTTCATGAATCTCACATCTAATTTCACGTTCCCTGAAGTCCGCTTTCAACTTCACGTTCGGTGATTTGACGTCATCCTCTTGTCAGTTAATTCAAATCTTGCATTACTAAATTAACTCTTTTTGCTCGGCTCATTTACATTGGCTGTAAAATTCTGAAGACAACAAAGAATGAAATAACGATAATGCTTTTTCATCTGACGTTTGTACAATATGACGGATAATGTACCATAGTCAGATACGGATATGTGAAATGGACAGATTCATACCGGTACGCAAAACGTTCATAATGTTCGTATATATAACATATACATAGAACATAGGAATCCCGAAACACGAAAAACACTTATGACTTCTTAGTTCAGGTACGAGTTAAAGTTTTCTCCATAAGGAGAGATGTTTCAACATAAGTTAAAGGTTTCAGCATAAGTTAAAGGCACCCTGGATCTTCCTCTTGTGACGTTTCTCCCTAAAGTTGGCCATGCAGGAGTCCTCAAAGATTTGTATGACCTGGTACACCGTGCGGTGCCAAGCCTGACGGTCAGCAGCAAGTGTCGACCACTGCTTATAATCAATGTATCAGGTACCGAGGGTCTTCTTGAGGGAGTCTTTAAAACGTTTCTTTGGTGCTCCTCTGTCATGGTAGCACGTAGAGAGTTCACCATACAGAGCTATCTTGGGCAGGTGATTCTGGAGACATGACCTGTTCATCGTAGCTGTGACTTCAGCAACATGGCGTCTATGCTAATGATTTCTGCCTGATCAAGGACCTCAATATTGGAAACGTAGTCACTTCAGTGTGTTGAGGATTGTGCGGAGACAACGCTGATCTTAGTGCCCTTCTTCAGGTGCTCGTTGTTCCATACTCTTTTGTAAAGTCTGCTGAAAGTGCTGTTTGCTTTGGTCAGACTGTTGTCTACTTCCCTGTCGATCTTGGCATCTGATGTGGTACACACCAGATTAGTGAAAAGCTTTCTGCTCAATTCCACAGACAACAAGTGTATCAGTGCAAAAGTAAATGTCATAGCGCGACTAGGGTTCAAATTTATTACTTATTAGCTGATAGGCATGATGGTTAGAACGTTCACTAATGGTCCGGAAGACCGTGGTTTAATTCCTGGTCGAATCATACCAAAAACTCAAAAACGGTACTTATGACCCCTTGCTTAACTCGGCATTATACGGAGCCGATCAAGAGCAAGTGGAGCAATCAATGTAAGTAGCGGCGTCCCCTACAACTCGGTGTTGTAGCTTTTTAAAAAGGAAGATTCAGGTCTCCCTTGATATGGTCGGTCAAATATATATGCGGCTTTTCGTCTTTTAAACATGTTTGATTAAATAGGACCATCACTTCGTGTCACGCTATTCTATCTTTGATCCGTTTGTTTTTTGGATGGAATGAATTTATGGAGCTCCATCTAGCGCCATCTTCAGGGAGTGAATAACGCAATGAAAAATACTAATGTGTTGAAAACATTGTAATAAAAAGTAGGAGGATGAACAAGCGAAAGAGGAACTCACAAAAGAAAATAATTTTACTTGGGATAAGAGGAAGCATTCTTAATCTTTAAATATAGAGCTTCACGAATTTGAAGTTTTTATTTGGAAGTGATTTCTGTCAGATATATTCGTACGAGGAGCACAAATGCTTTTTTATGGAGTTGAGAAATAGAATTTACGCCGTACGAGTGAAGAGTTAAACGTATCGAATGAGTCGTAGTAGGAGGGCCTCTGGAGGGACTTACTTAATTGGAGATGTGTTTTCCTTGTAGATATCTAAACTGGTGCACTACGTTGTCCGTACTGAGCGTACTATAGTCAAACAACGGAGTTAGACACGCACGCACGCACGCACACACGCATGCATAAACACACACATATATATATATATATATATGTGTGTGTGTACTGGAAGAATTTTTTTTTGCGCAAAAAAATTTGCCGGGCACAAAAGTCGTAATCACATGAAAGGTTTGTTGTCAGCAGATTTGCTGCTGGAGACGTTGTAATTCCCAAAATTACATTTCTTTATGGACAAAAATAGAACGACGTATCATATTTTAACAAGAAAATAACTGTGGCTTTCTGTGTTTAATATCAATAATGTCGGGTTATTTAATGCCAAGTCTATATCTGTAGAAGACAGGAGTATTATTTATTTGTTTATGATAACCATGTATTTGCACAGTTATATGGTGTTTAATAACCCTATCAAATACAAATACTTTGCTCATATTTATATGGTTCAAAATTGTCTCTTCGTTTAATGGCATATCAACGTTCGAGAATAATTCAATGCTAAAACAGCAATGGTGTCATGCTTTTCCTTAAGGTATTTGTCCGAAAATAGACGTAATAACACGAAAGGAGTTAGAACTCACTTATTTCAGTCCAGCACTCTAGCCAAAACGCCACGAGGACTTGCCCGACATGTTTTCAAGCGTGGGCGCCTGAGCGGTTTTAATGGAATAAAAAAAATGTTTAAAAAATAAATTTGAAATGTAAAAATCGCAACGGAAAATTTGAAACGGAAAAATTTTAACGGAAAATTTTGTAACTGAAAATATGTGACAGAAAAATCAAATTGAATATTTGCAACGGAAAATTTCAAAAGATTTCATTTTGTAGAAATACACATATCGTATTCACTATCATATGTGCATTATTTTTACTATATTGCAGATTAGCCTTATGATTATTAGAAATCCCACTCTATCTCGCCCTTTGCCCACTATGATTTTTCTCCGAGACATAATGACGCTTTTAAGTTTGAGATTCGTGTTATAAAAGTATAAACGATGTTGATTCACAATTTCTAATGATAACCATTATTACAACAAACATGACGATTGTAAAATAACACTGTATGCGTCGTATATTGTACCGCTCGACAAACAACGAAGACCACGTAGATATATAAAAAATATAATTTATATTTCTATACTTCGACGGTGACGTTTGTGTGTAGTAGGAATACAGTCAGAGAGAATTGGCAGATATATTTCTATTGTGGCGGGGCCGCTTTTGTGCGTATTTGCGCGACGGCCGGAGAACACAAATGGGGGAGCTGACAGGTTTACTTGAATGACCAGCGGGTCTCTTTCATTGTCCAAAATTATAGACTTTATATTGTCTTTCAACTCCCACGCGGAAATATGAACACACCTCTTCACCCACGTATTTTCTATTCCTGGCTGGTTATTAGATCTAACATTCTTCGTTTTTTTTTCGGTAATTTGTTGATCTTATCTGCGAACGGAAATATTTGTCACTCATTCCACAGGCAATAAATTACATCTCGCATCTTTCTTTACTTTTCTCTTTCTTGTGAAGCCACTTTATTGATGTTATCTTGCAACCGCATTGAATTTGCTAACTTCATCCACAGCACTCCGTCCCCAGCTAACCCAGTATATAACATATCTTAAAATGCTTAAAATTGATTTTCTCGTAAAAATCATTCTTACGAAATAAATCATAAGAATTTTAAAATAAGGAGTTATTTTTCAATCTCCATGTATAGGAAAAATTATTTAAATAGTTTTGCGACATGAGAGCACCCAGGGAGTGTTCTTGTGGTGTAATGGTTAAAGCGATGGACTGTGGAATCGTAGAAAGCGAGTTCGTACTCCAGTCACGCTATTACGTTCACTTTCGTGCAAATACCCTTGGGAAAGGTATGAAGCCCCTTATCCTCCCAGCTATGGGTTAAATAGTACCACTACTGTTTTTCTAGGAGAATGGCTTTGGAATTAAATAACCTACAAAGGTTGATATGCCATTAAAGAAAGTAACCAGACCAAACCAAACCTTGAGAGCAACCAGTAGATTTCTGATATTCAATTTTGTGTTCGATTAATAATATGAGACTTCGGTATTGTTTTTTAATTCATCTATCATTTCCTTACATAAAAATCTATATTAAATATGAAAAATTATTTGCTTACCCTCTACAGATCTTTAAATTATTTGATATAGTGCTAAAACATTTGGCATACCTACTTATTGAAATCAGAGGAAGACTTTAACATATTTTATCTTCAGTGAGGAAAGGGAGCTCTTACAATGTTAGAGGGTCTCTTACTAAAAATGGAATTTAGCAGGAAACCTCGATAGTGTCAGATATAACTAATCATACTGAATTCAAAAGCAATTATTTTTTCTTTTGATGTTTGGAAATCCACCAATGTATCTACCGTTTGTCTATTTCATGGAAACTAAAGACTATTTGAATGTTGTCAGCCATAAATTATTTCTGACGATAATAAAGTATTCCCAGGATAATACAACTTTGACTATAATAATGAGTCCCTATGATAATCTTCCAAAAGACACAAATGAAAAATCTACCAGATAATGTGCCCCTAATGATTGTAAAAAGTTCACACAATAATGAACATTTGATGATAATAAAGACTTCGTACAGTAATTTACATTTGGTGATAATAAAATGTTCCCCGGATGATGTAACTCAAATGATGATAGAAAGTCCCCACAATAAGGAACCTCTGAGAATAATAAAGAGTCCCCACGATAATGGACCTCTCACAATAATTAAAAGTCCACACGATAATGAATTTCTGACCATGATAAAGAGTCCACACAATAACGTACTTTTGACACTTATTAGCAGTTCGCATGATAATGGACCACTAACAATAAAAAAAGATTCCGCACAATAATGGACCACTGACAAAAAAAAAAAACGAGTCCATACAATAATGGACCACTAACAATAAAAATGAGCCCACATGATAATGGACCACTGACAATAAAGAAGAGTCCATACGAAAATGGACCACTAACAATAAAAAAGAGTCCCCACGATAATGGACCACAGACTATAAAAAAGAGTCCACACGATAATGGACCACTGACAATAAAATAAAGAGTCCATATGATAATGGACCACTAACAATAAAAATGACTCCACACGATAATGGACCACTAACAATAAAAATGAGTCCACACGATAATGGACCACTGACAATAACAAAAAAGAGTCCAAACGATAATGGACCACTAACAATAAAAATGAGTCCACACGATAATGGACCACTGACAATAAAAAAAGTGTCCATACGAAAATGGACGACTAACAATAAAAATAAGTCCACAAGATAATGGACCTCTGACAATAAAAATGAGCCCATACGATAATGGACCACTAACAATAAAAATGAGTCCATACGATAATGGACCACTAACAATAAGAATGGGTCCACAGGATAATGGACCACTGACAATAAAAAAGAGACCATATAATAATGGACCACTGACAATACAAAAAAGAGTCCATACGATAATGGACCACTAACAATAAAAATGAGTCCACATGATAATGGACCACTGACAATAAAAAAAAGAGTCCATACGATAATGGACCACTAACAATAAAAATGAGTCCACACGATAATGGACCACTGACAATAAAATAAAGAGTCCATTGGATAATGGACCACTAGCAATAAAAATGAGTCCACACGATAATGGACCACTGACAATAAAAAAAGAGTCCATAGGAAAATGGATCGCAAACAATAAAAATGAGTCCACACAATAATGGACCACTGACAATAAAAAAAAAAGTCCATAGGAAAATGGATCGCAAACAATAAAAATGAGTCCGCACGATATTACCGACGGTAATAAGTTGGTTGATTGATTGCAATATGTTACGGCGTATGAATCCTTTCCGGGTCATTTAACACCGAATTACATTTCAAACAATTCAGTTTAGTATAAGAATTGTTTTGTTTATAAACAGTTAAATATCAAAACAACTCAGTTAAATGTCAAATCTGTTCTATTTCAAATAATTCGGTTTTGCTGAAGCACAGTTTATTTCTATTTACATACAGTTCTATTTCAAACAGCTGAGTTAAGCATAAGTACTCAGTTTAGTTCTATTTGACACACAGATAGGACCCTACCAGGTGCTACCACTTCGGACCAGAGTAAAATGGGAGCGATGGTAATAAAGGGGTACTCTACAATCCCTAAAGCTTTAACAGTACTGCAGCCTCACCATCAGATTGCTTTGTGCCATATCCAGGACAATCGTTGGTGGTGAAAGGGTCTTACCCTTCTGCAGCCCCAGCAGACTGGGCAACCGGCGGTGATTGGTGTCTCCTATTAATTTCGTCAGATTGTTGATATACCCGGGATAAATTGCAATAAAAATGAAAAAAATAGGTTTATTAAGCCGATATTTGCTACGTCACGTGTCAAAAGTTTAACAAAAATATTGTATCGAACTGATTTAAATCACCAATTAAACTGTGATAGTTTACAGTCATTATGACAGATCTTTAGTTTGATCCATAAAAATGCTTGGTAATTGATGGATGTACCTGAAGATCTAGCAATGCCATGAAATGTTTTTTTCAGAAAGACTATCTTGGTTTTTCTGATATATTGTGCAGATTAAAACCGTTTTTGCTAAAATAGCAAGTTAACAGATGAAACAGGTCTTGTCTGATAATGGCAGCAAAATCTCTGTGGGTGATGCTAGTTAAATAATATTGAAACTTTGAACGGATTGTATGTACACGTTGATATAATTATATGTTCCTTATTTAATTCCTATGAAATGATTTGATTTGGTTTGGTTGTGTTTTATAGTGTTGTGGGTATTAGCGGGTGACATAACCAGTCCATTGATTGGATCATACCATTTAAGCTTAGTTGGAGCAAAGATGGAGGCTGGCAAGTAATGTGACTATTCCGTTGCCGGTGTTAAGAACTGTTCAGCCATCAGGGTTCCGTCTTCAAGCAGTATGGGTCACCATCTTCATCGAAATAAATGGCTACGTTTGGATCTTACACCTCTGCAGAGATGCAGTCAGCGTATTCCACAGCTCCAGCTATGAAATGAATCGTCTCCCACGATATTTTTCATAAAGATGTTATAATCCCACACGATTTAATAAATAATCTAATTTATTTAAATCGTATTATTCATTCAATGATTTCATTTACATTTCAAAATGCTTTTTGTGAAATACATATATTAAAACTTTTTAGACGAAAAATGCCAAAAGGAAAGACGATGTATACAATTCTCCTGTGTTTTATAATTCGAAAGACATAAATATTAAAGAAACGAAATATGGGATCAAAAGTATTTATACAAAACACATTCGTAATTTTCTTTAGATGTTTATTAACAATAAGTTTTTATTAGCAGGAATTTATAATTGGTGTTACTAGCATGGTATCATATTCTCCTAGAGTTTCTTGCACGATACTTAACTGAGGCTCCACTTCTGAGATTCGGAGACATCGAATACCTATCATTGTTATCATTCCCAAGCCAACTCCGGATTTGTTTAGGGTTTGATCTATGGGACCAGAAAGAGCTTGAAATTATGAATATTAGCTAGGAATAGAGGTACTCGTGGTGTAATGTTTATCGTGGTAGGAAATGGACACTGCGACTCGAGTTCAAATCCTGGACGAGAATGATTGCATTTCACATAGCACTAATACCCTTGGGAAAGGCATGAATCCAATTATTCTCCCTCTAGCTATGGGTAAATAGTAGGACAGATTATGTTCTTCAGCCTTGGTTAGGCAACAAATCTAGGAGAAAGAAAAGTCTGAATTCAAACCAGTTAAACTCCGCTTAAAAATTGACCTTGTGTTATATCTTGCCTGAGCGGAGGGTTTGGTAAATAGGATTAGATAGGAATAGATGTGTGCAAGCAGATCTTTAGGTAATGTCTTTATGGTGTAGTGGCTTATGTGCTGTAAGAGATTTTGGACTCTAGTCACACTATTGAAATCATTTTCAGACTGACCCGCTTGGGAAAGATATGAACCCCCTTTATAACTCTAACATTTCGGTTAAATAGTGCCATTGCTCATCTTCTGTTGAGACACTTTGGCTTTAAATAACCCACAAAGAAACCGACCCGAGCAAATGATTAAAAATGCGCAATCTAAAAGTGGTGTAGTGTTGTACATTGACCTTCGACCCGGCCAAACATGCCATTCCAAAGACGGCGGAACTGACACATTCCGACGGCCAGTTATTGGAAGAAATCGTATAGGCGGGCTGGGTTGACAATATGGGACAAGGTAAAAATCCCACCATGCTGTCACAAAGTGATACACCGGAAGTGAGTGACCTGTGAACTGCATGACAGTTATTTCTGCTTGATGACGATCAAACATGCCATTCTAAAGACGGCGGAAGTGACACATTCCGATGGCCATTTATGGGGAGATATTGAGTAGGCGATTGAACTATTATGTAACTCGATGACGACAGGAAGTCAGTTAGTTTGGAGACCAGACCTGTTGGTGACAAGATGCGGAAGAGGAAGCCAGCACCCAGCAGAGTCGGCACCGGGGGCCTCCGGTTGAGCAGCATTAGGAGAACGGGAAAGAAACACTGATGGCCATAAGAGTGGGGGTCAATATGTTGCAGCTCTGTTCGGTCTCCAACTCCCTCTCACACACAACCCTTTCACATAAAGTGAGAGGTATCTTTTTCTAAGAGACTGTGTCGCTCGTCGTCTTCATTGTGTTGTTATGATTATGTATTATGTGTTTGTATAGTTTAATCATGGGGCATGGGAAATATAGTTTTGATTGTGAGTAAGCATTCAAAAATGAATCCAATTTTCCCTTTGAATAATTAGAGGGGAGTCTACGTGCCGTTAAAAAAATAAACCAAACAACTTTCTCACCCCCCTCTCTCTCTATATATATATATATATATATATATCATATATGTATGTTCGAGCTGGTCGTCCTCCTTTTGCATGGCCATAGGAGTACATCACTTATGAGATCGTCGTTGCTTCTCCAGCAGTGTCCTGCATGCCTCGTTCGTCTAGCTTGGATAGTTTTCGTGATGGGAGGCAGGTGGCCGTATAGTTGGTGCCTTGTTGGGTGTTGCTGCCAGGACATGTTTAATATTGCTCGCAACATTCTTGTGTAATTGCCGTCTCGAACATACATACAGCAGCTATGTGAGGATACGGGATGCAGCCCTGAAGACCTGCCAGAGGCGATGAATGATAGGGAGAAGTGGCGAGAGAGGGTCAGGGATATCCGTGCTAGCGGCACGACATGATGATGATGATATATCATCATGACGTGCCGTTAGCACTAATTCTCCTGACTCTTTCCCGCCAAGGTCAATAGTCCGAATATTCTAAGTAATAACAGTTATCAAGCTTCTTCTCAGAAATTTAGACAAATAACAATTTACCATCAGTCTCTTTTTTTCACATGTTTAATTTGATATACATATATGTGAATACTTCGAAGGTATTTTCGTTTTTAAATCAGTACAAATTAATTTGCTCATACACTAGTATTTTAATTGTTTCTACTTAGTTAAATAGTTTCAAGTATTGCTATCTAAGACTAATAATTCTATTTGATATCAATTATTTGTTTTCAAATAGTGAAATGGTTACAAGTATAACAATTTACCACTAATTATTCAATTGATTGCAGTAAAGTTGGCGACCGGAGTCGAGGACGACCAGAAGGCTCCCTTTTCAATAGCTACGACACCAGGGTATATAAGGGTGCTAATCCTTTCCCTTGATTGCTCCCCTTTACCCTTGATCCGTACCTTATAATGCTGAGTGTTAAGCATGGAGGCATCATGTACCATTTTTTGAGTCTTTGGTATGACTCGACCTGGGATTGGACCCAGGTCTCCCGGACCACTGGCGAACACCGTAACCATCATGCAAATTTCCGGTTAACACTTAGCAATATAAGGTACATTTCAAGGGTAAAGTGAAACAATCCAGGGAAAGGAGTAGCGCCCTCCCCTAGACCTTGGTGTAGTAGTTATTGAAAAGGGAACCATTTGTTCGCCCTTGACGATGGTCGCCAAATTTACTTATTCTGTTTTCACATCGTCAAATGGTTCCAAGTATTGCTATTAAAGAATTTCAAGTATTACTATTCCATCATTTATCATCATGTCGTGCTGGTAGCACGGATATCCCTGACCCTCTTTCGCCACTTTTCCCTATCGTTCATCGCCTCAGGCTGGTCTTCTGGACAACATCCCGTATCCTTGGCCATAGGAGTAAATCACTTATGAGTTCGTCCCTGCTTCTCCAGCAGTATCCTGCATGTCTGCTTCGTCTAACTTGAATAGTTTTCGTGATAGGAGGCAGGTGGCCGTACAGTTGGCGTCTTGTGGGGTGCTGTCACCAGGACTTGTTCAAGATTGCTTGCAGCATTCTTGTGTAATTGCCGTCTAGCTTCTTTTCCAGACGTTTTGTTAAAGTCCATGTAGTGCATCCATATAGCAATATCGATGTGACCACTGCCTGGAAGAAACTGCGTTTCATTTTATCGGTTAGGTCTGATTTCCATATAATCGATAACCTATTGATAGCTGTCCATGCTTTCGTCAACCTCGTGTCGATGTCCTTTTCGGTTGATGCAACCCTGCTTCCTAGGTAAGTGAATTTGTCTACTAGTTTAAGAGGGATTCTGCCTAGAGTGGAGATGTCACCCGTTTGATTATAGCACATATATTCCGTTTTGTGTGCATTGACGTAGAGGCCTATGCCTGTGGCTGCTCGTTCCAAACTATGCAGTAGTGTTTCGGCTTGGTTGGGTGTATTTGCTAGTATCGCTATGTCATCGGCGTAGTCGGCGTCGGTAATTGTTTTTGCGGGGTACCTTCTGCTCCTTTTCTTTGTCAGCTCGAAGCCGTTCTCTCTGATTTTGTTAATCGATGTTCTAAGTACATAGTCTAGACAAATGATGAAGAAGTATGGAGCTAGCGTGTCCCCTTGAAGTACTCCTGCTACAATGTCGAAACACAAATAATTATATTCAACACTACTCATTCATTTCGATAGAGATAAATGGTTCCTAGTATTGCTATGTATCACTAACGATTCAATTAGCCATCTGTCATTTGTTTACACACAGTTAAATGGTCAAGCAGTTCTATTTATAACCATTAAATTTACCATCAGTCATTTGTTTGGGTACAGGTTAAGTCTCAAAGATTTCAATTTGACCCATAGAAAGGACCCAATCAGGTTCTACAACTAAAAGTCAGAGTGTACATGGGAGCAATGGCAATGAAGGAGTACTCCGCATTCCCAAGAGCTCCTGGTGTAATATATTGACCCTCCACCGAGCCGTCAATTACGAGATGCACATGTGTAAATAACAGGTGCATCTGGTCGAAGATATCGGAATATCACGTTGACCTGCGGACGGTTTGAATTCACTGCAGATGCAACGCCCACTGGAAGCAGGTGGATGTCAAACAATTATATAACCAGGTGCCACAGAAGGTTTGAGTTAGAGTTGCAGTTCAGTTCCGGTCGCAGTTACCCGCGGAGTGAGAACCAGCTCCAGGCAGATGGCTTGGGCCCTCGGGACCCTGGTTAAGCAGCCCAGCAGAATGAGCAAGAAGTGCTGCTATAGTAAGAGGAACTTGGGGTCAATATATGGCAGTCTGTTCCGTCTCCAACTCACCTCTCACACATAACCGACATCAACCCTTTCGCAAATAAAGTGTGAGAGGTATATTTTTTCTAAAGCAGTGTGTTCGTTCGTCATTATTGTTGATTATGTTTCAGCATGTATACGTATAGTTGTATCATGGCTATACAACACAAGACAGGAGCTTCACGATCAGATTGTTTTGTGTCATATACAAGACACTTATTGGTGGGGTCTTACCACACTGCAGAAATGCAGTCGATGTATTTCACAGTCTAGCCGACTGACATTTGTATTAGAATCGTTTCTTGGTTTAATGACATATCAACCTTTGTAGGTTATCTAATGCCGAAGCCATTCTCCTAGAAAAACCGTAATGTTACTATAATGTTACTATGGTTCGAACTCATTTACTAGGAATCCGCAGTCCGTCGCTTTAACCATTACACCACAAGATCACCCCCCCGTATTTGATTGGATACTTGATATCATATAACAGTGTACAAAGAAAAATAGAGAATTTAAAATCTATTAGTTAATAAAGACCCCAAACAAGCAAAGGAAAAAGGAAAGCAAACGCGATGTCGCCTTAAAAATATTCATCATTGATTCATTTCTCTATATTTATTTGCAAATTTTGCCTTGAAATAACTCATGATATGCCGTTAAAGAAATAAGTCAATCCACTCCTTTTATTAACACAAGCTACCAACTTGTTTATTTTGTACATTCATGGAATAGAAGAATCTCATAGAAAACATACGTGTAGAATCTTGCTTGAGGGGGATTTAAACACTACAGTGAACATATCAGAATTCAAATTGTTTCTTTAGAAATGTCTGGATTATCACCCGAAGCTATTAGCAAAATAAAACTCACAGACCATTAGTGCAGTCTATTGTTAAGAAAGTCAATTTTATTTGGACTGTTAGTTCTCTATGAAAAACGCGGGGAAAATACCCGGAAGGACCGTAAAAAAATGAACAAAATAGTTAAAAATAAATCCGGCTTCAACTGAAAAATAGAAGAAAATGTCTTAGATCAAAAGGCTACGAAACAGGAATGACCTAAGCTGTTTTCTTTCATGTAACAGCTTGCTGCTGTAGGCGAGGGCATGGGAATGTTTATTTAAATTTCAACTTTTACAAAGAATTGAGTTTTTCGAAGAGATTTGCTATGGTTCGACGAAAATGAACTCAAACCTTCAACGCACAATGAGTAGAATTACGGTTTTCCAGAGAAAGTTTTCATTGATAACACATTTTGACAGAAAGCCTGTTATTTGAAGCCTCATTCTTTTAAGTTGTGCTGCTGCATATCGTAAACTATAGTTCTGTTCACAAGATTGCAAGAAACAAAAAACGAATATTTGAAAATCCTCAAAGTAAACTTGATTTTTTTCTACATGACATGAAATCGGGTTAAAACTGTCTTTCAGAAAAAAAACAAAGACATAATTTCACAGACGGTCTGTGAATCATGTAATTCCAGACAAAAGACTTTCGTGTGTGTTAGTGTGTGAACTTTGTCTGCAAGTGTCCAGGGGTATGGCACTAAATGATATCTGATAATGTGGCTCCAATTCTTAGGCTTTAGGGAATAGAGGTTATCAATTCACTTCCTTACTGCCTGGTTGATGTTGATCCGGAGTGAGAGTACCTAATGGGGCTAATAAATCTAGATTTTTTAATAATGTTTTAAAAGATTGTAATCTATATTAGCTCTGAAAGCATAGATCCAATTATGTTTAAAATGACTGCGAAAAAAAACATTTTTTACCCTTTACTGATATTTACGTTCATTGTAAAATTGATTGCGGCATAAATAATGTAGTATTTGTTGTTGTTGTTGTTGTTTTTGACCTTAGTCGAGCGTGACCCCAAGTCTCCATTTTCCATAGCTACTACACCGACGTGTTTTCCTTTCCCTGGATTGCTCAACTTTACCCTTGATCCTTACCTTATAATGCTGAGTGAAAGACAAGGCAGCATCAAGTCCCGTTTTTTGAGTCTTTGGTATGCCTCGACCTGGGATGGAACCCTGGTCTCCCGGACCATTGGTGAACACTCTACTCATTAGACCAATGGCCCGGTTATTATTATCATCATTTTACTCCTTTGAGCGTTTGCTGATGGATTTCCACTGGAGTTTGAGTAACTGCAAGTCTCCTCAAATATCCAGGACTCTTCTTAGTATTATGGCTGATCATAATAATGTAGTATTTTGGATTGTCTTCTGTTGTCTTTACCAATCCTTTAAAGATTGTACCGAGTTTACCTTTTACAACTTGTATCACAGTCATCCTCATGTTCTATAGCTTTTTTGTTTCCTTGCAAGGTCTAAGTGTGATGGTGAAGCCATCTTCACTAAACACTGGTTGATTCCGCTTTCAATCCGCTGAACGTTCCGCTGGTCAGATATATCATCGGATGACACGATTGATTCGGTATCTGCCCACATTGTGTTTTTTTTGTAAATGCAGAAAACAGATCAGTCGCTAGTCGGAGCCACCGGGCATCAAGAAAACAAATGGGACCACACAATTAAAAAAGTAAAAACAATGAAAATTGACGCCAAGAACAATTAAATTAAACCCGGCTTGCAAAATCAACAATATCTTATTTATAAAAATGTCTTTAAAAAATGCTACATATGTTCAATTATCCCAGAAGTGGTAGATTTTGTCCGAGAATTGTTCAAGTACGAGTTGTATACAATAATTTTCCAGACATTTTTGTATGGGAATTTAAAATTGTCGTAGACTCTTGAAAATTCAGTATCATATTGCTATACATCCTTCGAGATGACTGACGAATTTTTATGATTTCAAGTTTAAATGAACAGTTACAGCAGCAATTGGAATACACCCTACTAAAGCCTGATTGTCACAACTGGTGAATTTCAGAAATGCAATCTGACACTTTAGAAGAATGATATGCAATAAAATTCTGCTTTAAACTTGGAAAAATGCCACAGAAACGTATAGAATGCTTCAGACTGCTTTTGGAGCATCTTGAATGAATCGACCATAAGTTTTTGAATGGCATAAGAGATTCAAGGAAGGCTGGGAGTCTGTGAGGGATGATGAGAGGTGTGGGAGGAGTAAGGAAGTCAATACACCACAGTTGATTGGCCAAAGAGTTAGGGTTAGGGTTAGGGTTACTATGTTGAGGTTTTAAGGGAGTGCAGGAAAAGTTTCCGTTAGAAGAGGCCAGATCTCTTCAAATCGGGTCAGTGGCATTTCCACCAGGACAATGGACCAGTCCACAACTCCATCCTTGTCACAGACTATTTGACCACGATGGGCATGAAGATGATTTCTCACCCTCCCTACAGTCCAGACTTTGCTCCATTTGATTTTTGCTTATTCCCTCAGCTCAGAGGCTGTCGTTATGAGACAATTGAGGAGTTGAAAGAGGCTGAGACGAAGGTCATTGACACACTCACACATGAGGACTTCCATGGGGCCTTCCAGAAGTTTTTGGAACGGTACAACAATGGCATCGCAGCCAGAGGAGATTACTTCGAAGGGGACTAGAGTTTCATGCGTGTACTATCAATAAAAGTGCCCACACGAAAAAAGTCTGTAAACTTATCGTATGCACCTCGTATTAACAGTACGACAATTCCTCATATAAGTTTTTGGCTTTTCTATCTCAAGCTTTTTATAGTCAGGCATAAGGTTATCTTAAATGGTGGTTATATTTGCTTTTCACCATCTTTAGTTCTACTTCATAAGTGCTTATTACGTTAAGTTTCTTTTTCACCGCTTCGTGTCGTAGTTGGTTTTCTTCGCTGGCTAAACTCTGGTCAGTCAGGAACAAGGTCAAATATTTCAGGGAAACAGCGCACTGATCACACGCTCTCCTCGCTGGTCTCTCATTGTATACTGCTCAAAGGATAATCCCACTCATTTTATATATTTTTTCGACTGAGGGTAGAGACAGAGCGGAGCCAAAAAAATATCAATTTTCTCCTAATTTGGCATGGTTTAAAAATATAAATTCCATATTCCAAGTTTTATTCTAATTTTAGGAAAAAGTTACCTTGGATAACTGACAGGTAGCCTTGATCTATCAAAATAACCCAGCCCTCTTCTGGTTGCTTTTAAATTAAACAATAAAAATATATTTGCTTTTCTTTCTTTTCCAATAACAATTCGCTTTCGTCAAATTCCTTTTTCATCAAAATAACAATTTTTACCTACCCTACTTATCGAAAACCCATTACGCCATTATACTTTAGTAACGCATTTCTTTATTCTTCTATAATCCCAATCGGTTTCTTTTTCCTCTGGTTAATAAATTTTTTCACACTGACCTCAGACCCTTATAGGGTTACATAGGTATTATTTGTCTCTGCTTCCCACCAGGTCTTTTTATTTTTTTTTTCGCTTTCTGTATTCTGCCGAGAAAGCAAAGTATATTTTTGACCGGTTCTCTTTTAAAAAAATTTTTTTGCTGACTATGACTAGGTCTGGTCGTCTGGCCGAGATTAAGTGATCTGTCTGTATCTCAAAATTCCTGCGTATTTTGCGTGTCTAATTTTCCATGACAGATTCTCGGTTGTGCATATACCATTTATTAGAAAGTTCAGATTTTATTTTCTTGAACAATTCTCAGTGGATCACCTCTCCTACTCAGTCTTGTCTAGTCTTATACTCTTTTTACACTAAATTACTGCATTCGTTTTTAGGTAATTAATAGGTTCGTCTCTATAACTTTATAATATATATTTGCTATTTCGTTGTATCTTATCTATTTTTGCTTCAATAGAGTTGATCCTTTTTATTATAATTTTATTCATTTGAGAGTTTTCCCGACCAACGTTAGCTGATGGTTTTTCACATGAGTCTGAGTGCCAGAAAGTCTTCTCAAGTCTCCTGGACTCTTCTTCGTATTCTGGCCGATCTTAACAATGTTGTCGTTTGGATGGTCTCCACTCATTCTCTTATTTTAAAGTCTTCCAGTACCTTTATCAATCCTTTGTGACGCGCCAATTACAATTGCTATCACCGTCACTTTTATGTTCCATAGTTTTTTTCAGTTCTCTAACAAGGTATTGGAAGTTATCTATCTTTTCGCTTTCTTTGAATTTGACCCAGTGGCCAGCCGGAACGGCAAAGTCCACTATTCGGCAAGTTTTCTTTTTCTATTGACTATCACTAGATCTGGTCGTCTGGCTGAGATTAAGTGATCCATTTCTTTGTCAAAATCCCAGAGAAATCTGTGTGTCTCATTTTCTCGGACGGATTCTTGGTTGTGTAAATACCATGTATTCGTATGGTCAAATTTAAACTTCTTGAACTATTCCCAGTGGATGAGCTTCCCACCCAGTCGTGTCTGGTCTTATACGCAATTTGTGCTAATTTACTGCATTCACTTATTATGTGATTGATCTTTTTGTCTCAGTCACTTTATAATCTACAGTTTCTATTTTGTTACATCTTATCTATTTTTGTTATAAGTGAGTTTTTAACATCAGCGTTAGGTGATGGTCTCTCACTGGAGTTTGCGTGAAAGCAAGTCGCCTTAAGTCTCCAGGACTCTTCTCAGTATTCTGGCTGTTCTCAGGGATGCTGTCGTTTGGATGATCTTCACTCCTCCTCTAATTTCCAAGTCCTCCTGGCCCTTTAATAATCCTTTAGTTACTGTAACAAAAGCACCCATAAAACGCATTCTTTTCCAAGCAGCGGTAGTGTTGATACTGTTATATGGAAGCACCCCATGGACCCTAACTGAACGTCTAGAGAAAAAGCTTGACGGCATTTACGCAAGAATTCTGCGAGCTGTATTGAACAAGTCTTGGAGGCAGCACCCCACAAAACAGCAGCTGTATGGCCACCAACCTCCATTCACGAAAACTATCCAAGTTAGAAGAACCAAACATGCCGAGCACTGCTGGAGAAGTATAATTGGTATAATTGTCACTTTCATGTTCCATACTTTTTTCAATTCCCTGCCAAGGACGAGGGACTTATCCTTCTTTCACATTCTTTCAGTTTTATTCTCAGGTCAGCAGGGACAGTAAAGTCGACAATTTTGCAAATTCTCTTTTTTTATTGTTGTTGATTAATATAAAATCTGGTCTTCTGGTCGAGATTTGGTGATCTGTTTGTATGTCAAAGTCCCATAGGAGTTCATGTGTGTCATTTTCTATATCCTGGGTTGCGCATATACCATTTGGTCGTATAGTCAAATTTAAATTTCTTACACATCTTCCAGTGGATCACCTTGCCGACCCAGTCGTGTCTTGTCTTATACTCTTTCTGAGTTAATTTGCTGCATTTTCTTATTATATGATTGATAGTTTCATCTATTTCACCACATTGTCTACATTTGCTATAGTTATTTTCTCCTTTAGAGTTTTTCACATCAGCGTTTGCTGAAGGTTTTTACTGGAGTTTGACGGCATGTCTCCTCAAGTCCTCAGGACTCTCCTCAAAATTCTGGCCGCTCTCAATAATGTTGACGTTTAGATGGTCTCCACTCATCCGTCAACTCCCAAGTCCTCCAAGCCCTTTAATAATCCTTTTGTTATTATGCCAAGGCCAACAACCACAATTGGTATAATCGTCACCTTCATGTTCCATAGTTTTTTCAATCCTCTAGCAAGTTCGAGGTACTTATACTTCTTTTCACATTCTTTCAGTTTTATTCTGTGGTCAGCCGGGACAGCAAAGTCGACTATTTTGCAAATTCTCTTTTTTTTTTTCGTTGATTATTATAAGGTTTGGTCTTCTGGCGGAGGTTAGGTGATCCGTGTGTACGTCAAAGTCCCATAAAAGCTTTTGTGTGCCATTTTCTAGGACAGGTGCTGGGTTGTGCATATACCATTTGTTCGTATGGTCAAATTAAAATTTCTTGCATATTTCCCCGTAGATCATCTTGTATTATTATTATTATTATTATTATTATTATTATTATTCCTTGCAAGTTTCTCATGCTCTTTCATCAAAGTCCGAGTGGCAGCAAGTAAATCATATTTTTTTCTCTCTTGGACAATTACCTCACCCTGTCTGTCTGTCCGTCTCTCTAACTCTCAATAGAAACTTACTCAAAGTAGTAACTTAAATATATATATATATATATATATATATATATATATATATATATATATATATATATGTCTGTGTATGTGTGTGCGCGCACGCGTGTATGTGTGTGTGCGCGTGTGTGATAGTAAGTGTGTTTGTTTTAAATAGAACAAGAATTTCGAAACAATTCCATTTGTGATTGAAATATGGTCTTATGATGAAGAGCTTAACGTCACATACACTCACTCACACACATACACACTGATGCACACAGATGCACATCCACCAAAGCATAAGCAATAACACTAAAAACCAAATATATGTTACAGCAATGTCAGGTATTAAATCATATTTTCTCACACACACACACATACACACACACATGCACATATGCACAGAAAAAATGTTGACTGTAACTCAGTAAAGGAGTAAGACATCCCTAGCATATGTCTTGGGTCTTTGAGGAATATAGATTACCCCTTCAATATCATTACTTCTATGTCCACCCTGCCCCGGAGTGGTAGTACTTGTTAGGGTCCTATATATGGGTCAAAAAGAAATATAAAATAATTTTCTATCATCATCATCATCTTGTGCTGCTAGCACGGATCTCCATGACTCTCTCTCACTACCTGTCCCTATCATTCATCGCTACCGGCAGGTCGTCCAGGATGAATCCTGTATCCACACAGGGTTGTATAAATGTTCTTGCTGGTCGTCCTATCGTATGAAGGGGTCCACAGAAGTATATTGCTTATGGGTTTGTCCCTACTTCTCCAGCAGTGCTCGGCATGTCTGGTTCTTCTAACTTGGATAATTTTCGTGAATGGAGGTTGGTGGCCGTACAGCTGCTGTTTTGTGGGGTGCTGCCTCCAAGACTTGTTCAATACAACTCGAAGAATTCTTGCGTAAATGCCGTCAAGCTTTTTCCCCAGATGTTCAGTTAGGGTCCATTGGGTGCGTCCATATAACAGTATCGACACGACCGCTGCTTGGAAAAGAATGCGTTCTATTTTATCGGTCAGGTCTGACTTTCATATGACCGATAGGCTACCGAGAGCTGCCCATGCTTTTGCTAGTCGCGTGTTGATGGCATTCACTGTTGATGAGACGCTGCTGCCGAGGTAGGTGAACATGTTCACTAGTTTCAGAGGACCACCCTTTTGTTTGGAGATGTCACGTTTTGGATTAAAACACATACCACATAACTGAGTACAAACAAATCGCTGTTGAGTTGAAATTCTAATATTATATAGAAAGGATTGCGTGCAATGGAATTAATAAAGACTAATAAAATTACTAAAGTAAAATAATACGGGAAACCATTTAACGATGTGAAAACAAATGATTAGTTACAAATTCAGTAGGAATTTTTGATAAGTAGAAGTGCAAATGTTAATAGCAATATTGGAAACAATTTGATATTGTGCAGATAAATGTTTCAGTGCCAGAGTGCAATACTTAAAGCCATTTATCATTGTGCAGATAGACCTTCCAGTGTCAGAGTGCAATACCTGAAGACATTTAATATAGTGAAGTTAGAGCTTCAGTGTCAGAGAGCAATACTTGAAGCCATTTACCATTGTGCTGATAGACTTTCCAGTGTCAGAGAGGAATACTTGAAGACATTTAACATTCTGCCGATAGACCTTCTCGTGTTTAGAGTGGAATACTTGAAGCAATTTAACATTGTGCTGTTAGAGCCTTCAGTGTCAGAGAGAAATACATGAAGCCATTTAACATTGTGCAGATAGACTTTCCAGTGTCAGAGAGCTATACTTAAAGCCATTTCACATTGTGCAGATAGACCTTTCTCTGTTAGAGAGCAATACTTTAAACTATTTAAAATTGTGCAGATAGACAATTCAGTGTCAAAGAGCAATACTTGAAACTATTTAACATTGTGCAGATAGACATTTCTGTGTTGGAGTGCAATACTTGAAGCCATTTCACATTTTGCAGATAGACCTTTCAGTGTCAGAGATAAATACTTAGACATTTAACATTGTGCAGATTGACCTTCCAGTTTCAGAGAGAAATACTTGAAGTCATAGAATATTGTACAGATAGACCATTCAGTTTCAGAGAGAAATACTTGAAGCTATTCAACATTGTACAGATAGACCTGCATGTGTTAGAGAGCTCTACTTGAAGCCATTTAACATTGTGCAGATTGACCCTTCATTGTCGGAGAGAAATACGTGAAGCCATTTAACATTGTGCAGTTAGAGCCTTCAGTGTCAGAGAGAAATACTTGAAGACATTTAATATGGGGCAGATAGACCTTTTTGTGTTAGGGAGCAATACTTGAAGCGAATTAAAATTGTGCAGATAGACCCTTCATTGTCAGAGACAAGTAATTGAAACCATTTCACATTTTGCAGATAGACCCTTCATTGTCAGAGACAAATACTTGAAGCCATTTAACAGATAGGATTTCCAGTGTTAGAGAGCAATACTTGACACCATTTAACATTGTGCAGATAGAATTTCCAGTCCCAGAGAGCAATACTTGAAGTCATTTAACATTGTGCCAACAAATATATGCTGGTTTGTTAAAAATATTTTTCCCGCAATGTATTTCATTTACAAATCTCACAACTACGCACTCACTAACACTCATCTATATATGTATATACTTAAACAAAAACACACAGAGACACAGACACACACACACACACACACACACACACACACACACACACACATATATATATATATATATATAAATATATATATATAAATATATGTCAGAAGGATTTTTATAAAATCTTCTACAAGGGTTGATATGCCAAATATCCAAGCAAGTAAAGAACTGGCTACATCTTCCTTTCTCTCTCTGTCTTTCTATGTCTATATATATATATATATATATACATATGTATATATTTAAAGCTCTGTAGACGGAACTTAGAATGCATCCACTACATCACCTACTTAGTATTAACCAGTAAATTTGGTCCTTGAGTACAAAACTACATCTGGAGATAGAAGTCTAGATTTGACATTTGAGGAGTGTGATGTACTCCTTCAAAACCATTAATCCTCATCCCACAGTAACCCTGAACGATAGTATAGGTTGAGGCCCCATACTTGAGTCTGTGAGATCTGTTTAAAAACCCTTACGATCAAATATGTGAAAGCGACACTATATGCCAATCAGCATCGATAAGCAAGGAAAGAGCAATTGAAAAAATGCAATGGAACATTGATATATGTTTATGATTATGATTAAATTGTTTGAAAAATACATCATATTTTGGTATTGAATAATCTATAAAGATTCGATACGCCATTGAACGAATAATCCAGAACTCTCTCTCTCTCTCTCTCTATTTTTTTTCTCTCTCCCACGATTTAAATTTGTCTGTCTGTCTAGCTGTCTCTATCTATATCTCTTGGTCTTTGTCACTGTTGCTCTGTCTTTCTGACTCGCTTTTTCTCTGTTACAACCAAACGGGCAACATTACCACACACGAGGGAGCCTCTCTGGAACTAGTAGACAAATTCACCAACCTAGGAAGCAGGGTCTCATCAACCGAAAAAGACATCGACACACGACTAACAAAAACATGGACAGCTATCGATAGGCTCTCGATCATATGGAAATCAGACCTGATCGATAAAATGAAACGCAGTTTCTTCCAGGCAGCGGTTGTATCGATACTGCTATATGGATGCACTACATGGACGCTAACTAAACGGCTGGAGAAGAAGCTTGACGGCAATTACACGAGAATGTTGAGAGGAATATTGAACAAGTCCTGGCCACAACACCCCACGAGACACCAACTATACGACCACTTGCCTCCAATCACGAAAACTACACAAGTTAGACGAACCAGACACACAGGACACTGCTGGAGAAGCAAGGACGAGCTCATAAGTGATGTACTCCAATGGACCGCCACATATGGCCAAGCAAAAGCAGGACGACCAGCTCGAACTTACATACAGCAGCTATGTGAGGACACAGGATGTAACCCTGAAGACCTGCCAGAGGAGATGAATGATAGGGAGAAGTGGCGAGAGAGGCTCAGGGATATCCATGCCGGCGGCTCGACATGATTATGATGATGACATATGTGTCTGAGAGAAAAATATGACTGAAAACCTGTCATTGATGTTACCAATATTAGTTTCCGTTTGTGTGTGTGTGTGTGTGTTCGTGCCTGCATGTGGGAGCTTGCATGTGCATCTGTGCGTGTGTGTGTGTGAGTTAATGAGTCAAAATAACTCTAAAACCATCAACTCTAAAATTCTAAAAGAGATTAGTTCACATTTAGAATTTTTAGAATTTCAGAGTTGTTTGCTCCTTCCGACCATTCTTGGGTTAATGATGGCGAAGATAGCTGTAACACCATCCATCACCCAATGAAATGTAAACAAAATAGGCATAGCAGCAGTATTATCAGTAGAGGCGCCTGAAGATGTCGAAAGGTTTTGGGTGAGAGGATGACTTGCCCAAATAACCTAGGGACTTAACACATGCAAAAAGAGTGAATAGAAAAATGAAAAGATCATAATTTAGTTTTCAGGCTTACATTATACAAAAATTCCACCTGCTACGAAAAACACAATATTATGTTTACCATTGGATGGAGTTACTACCGGAACACCTTTGTTCTGTTTTTTAATATTTTGAATTTTTTTGTTCTGACTCTTACTTTTTTGCCTAAACGATTTTTCCTATATATAAATAGAGAGAGAGAGAGAGTGTTATCCATATTATTTGCTGTTTCACCCTCACATAAGACCATATTTCTGTTACAAATAATTTGTTTGGAAACTCTGAAAAATACCTCTATTGTTCCATTCATCACACACACACACACACACACACACACACATATATATATATATATATATATATATGTGCGTGTGTGTGTGTGTGTGTTCTTTTTCTTCCAAGCTCTGGCCGTGTCGGTACTACTGTAAGGATAGACTACATGAATGCAAACGAAAAGCTAGATCAGAACAACACGAGAATGCTTCGTGCTCTTTTGAATTAATCCTTAAATATATTCAGGGTTGGTCAAAATGATCTGACAAATTTGTAGTTTAAATCAAAGCAAATAAGAATAAACAATGAAAAAAGTTATTTTATTTTTCCAATTGTACATATGATACCGTTTTCTTTTTATTTCGTTTTAATAATTACATCAGTCAAATGTTTGCCGTTATTGTTAACACACTGACGAAGACGTTCGCGAAAGTTGTCCATGACACGACGGATCATTTTATGTGGAATCGCAACAGTTTCGTTTCTTTGTTGATCAAGTAGCTCTGAAGTTGGTAACCCGTAATAAAAACGTGTTTCAATTAGGTGCGGGATAATGTCTATCAAGTCCCAAGTGCACACCTAATGCTCTTTGCGTTCCAGTTACTGACGCGTTCTTGATAAACATTTCCACAATGAAAGCGTCCTCGTGGTGTAATGGTTAAAGCGATGGACTGCGGAATCGTAGTACGCGAGTTCAACCAGTCGCGCTATTACGTTCACTTTCGGGCAAAATACCCTTGGGAAAGGTATGAACCCCCTTATCCTCCCAGCTATGGGTTAAATAGTACCACTACTGTTCTTCTCGGAGAATAGCATTGGCATTGAATAACCTACAAAGGTTGATATGCCATTAAACAAAGAAACCAAACTACAATGAAAGCGCGATGCTGGTCCGTCCAATCCATAAGTGAAACCAGAAACAAAATAAAACGGCATCTTATGTACATTTGGAATATAAAAACACTTTTTCTCATTATTCATTCTGATTTGTTTTTGTCAAACCTACTGAAGTGTCAGATCATTTTGACCACCCTGGGAGAATAAGTATTTGTTTAATAGACTTCCGATATTTAAATGCTCTACGGCCACTTACCTCGCATCCCCAAAACAATCCAAATAAGACGAACAGGTTATGCAAGACAACCGGTGAAGGTAGGCGCCTGTGGTGGTGTAATAGTTAGCAAGCTCGACTAGCAAGCCTACACGAGTGAGTTCGAGTCTGATTGGGTGCCCCTTTCATATGGCCTTGATGCCACATCTAAGCAAAAAGCTTAGTAAAATACCACAACCGGTGAAGGAAGCATGAACTTATATTTCTTGGATATATTTCTTTATTAATTTGCATCTAATCAAATTAATTGTCAAAATAATTGCATAAATTATTTGAATTCTGCATGAAACTTAATGAAAAAGAAACGATTATAAAAAGCGTGCAGCATGATATTTTTCAAGTCACGTGATACTTAGGTATCCTGTTTAATTATATTTCATCTTCAACTTGTCATGCCACCAGCACGGATATCCCTGACCCTCCTTATCCCTATCCTCCCTATCCTTCATCGCTTCTGGCAGGTCCTCAAGGCGACATGCCGTATTTAAGTTGGTTCGAGCTGGTCGCCCTGCTTTTATCATATGAGGGGTCTATAGGAGAACATCACTTATGAGCTCGTTCCTGCTTCTCCAGCAGTGTCTTGCATGTCTGGTTCGTCTAACTTTGATAGTTTTCCTGATGGGTGGTTGGTGGCCGTATATCTGCTGCTTTGTGGGATGTTGCCTCCAGTACTTGTTCAATATTGCTCGTAGCATTTTTGTGTAGTTGCTGTCAAGCTTTTTCTCCATCCGTTTCGTTAGCGTCCATGTAGTGCATCCATATAGCAGTAAACATATAAGATTCGGTTTGGTTGGGATTTTTGGTATGTCAACCTTTATAAGTTATTTAAAGTCAAATCCACTTATATATATATATATACTCAAAGGAATTGGCATTATCTATATGTATATATATATATATATATATATATATATATTAGATTTGGTTGAGTTTTATTGCATGTCAACCATCGCAGGTTATTCAGTATCAAATCCTGTTTGTACTTATTTAAAAAATACATAAGTTTTGGTTTGGTTTAGATTTTGGCATATCAACCCTTGTTGGTTATCTAATGTGCCAAATCCTGTTTATACATATTTAATAAATATATGAGAAATGATTTAGTTGGATTTTATGGCATATCAATCATTGTTGGTTATTTAAAGTAAAATCCTGTTTATACATATTTAATAAATATATAAGAAATGATTTAGTTGGATTTTATGGCATATCAATCATTGTTGGTTATTTAAAGTAAAATCCTGTTTATACATATACATTTTCTTTTTTAAGTAGAGGAATTATATGAATTGAATTACCATGAACAAAAATCCGGCAAATACTTGCGTGTGACATACAAAAGCTTTGGACAGCTGTTTCGACCTTATTATCAGCAGTGTATAAGGATCAAACTAGCGACCACAGAGCCGAAACTCTATCACTGAGCCACCTGTCCACCTGATGAGACCTAATTAGGTCGAAACGTCTGTCCAGAGTTTCCGTATATCGGGCGCAAGTTTTTGCCGGTTTTTCTGGTCATGGTAATTCAATTCACCACTTTATACATACTTAATGAATATCTATTAAATGATTTGGTTGGGCTTTATGGCATATCAACTATCGTTGGTTATTTAATGCCAAATTCTTCATGCATATAAATAAATATATGATTTGTGAACACATTTTGTTGGGAGCTTTTATAAAAGAGCTTTATTTTATTTGCATACAGTTAAATGTTTTAAAGTATTGCTATATAACAGTCAGAATTTAACATCAGTCATTTGTACACATGGCTTGTGGGCATTTTCATCAGTAAAGAAGTTAGAAGTAATTAATATTCTATCCCACATAACTCATTTGTTTACGCAGTGGTAAATTGTTCTAAATTTTATTATGTATGACTAACAATCGAAATAAACAGCAATCATTTGTTTACACACAGTTAAATGAACAAACATTTCTATGAGTAGCAATTTCAAAGTTAAATAGTTCAAAGTATTGCTATGTTGTGGTTGTTGTTGGCGACCGTAGTCGAGGGCGACCAGATGGCTCCCTTTTCAATAGCTACTACACTGAGTTGTAGGATAGGGCGCTACTCCTTTCCCTGGATTGCTCCACTTTACTCTTGTTACGTAACTTATATTGCTGAGTGCTAAGCAAGGAAGTATCAAGTACCATTTTTAAAGTCTTTGGTATGACGTGACCTGGGATTGAACCTAAGTCTACCCACTAGGCCAATGAGCCGGTTGCTATGTAAAGGAATTAAACATCTGTCGGCTGTTTACACACAATTAAACGATCAAACGATTCTATTTCAAACAATTCAATTTAGTATTAGTCATTTGTTTGTACTCAATTTAAATGTCAAACGGTACTATTTGACCCATAGAAAGACCCTTTCAGGTGGTATCACTCTGGGCTTTTCCAGACATCGGAGCGATGGCAATAAAGGGGTGCTTTGCATTTCTCAAAGCTCCAGCATTGCTGGAGTCTCAAGATCAGATTGTTTAGTGTCATATCCAGGACACTCGTTGTGGGTGGTATATTACCCTTCAGCAGAGATTCAGTTGGTGTATTTTACATCCCAAGCTTACTGGCCTGACTAATTTGAAAGAACAGATAAGAAGGTTTTGCGTTTCATTTTGGTTGCAGGTAATATAGGTTTATCTGTCACAAAAATCACCATTGGATAACTCAAGTAGGAGATTAGCTTGCTACAATGATTAAATTCTTTATACCCACAAAATGTAAAAGAGTTCTAAATCTTAATTCATTTTTTCATTACTATATTTTTTCGACGTGGTTTCTGCAGACTATCAATTTTCATGAACCATAATTTGTTATTAGGCCATATTTTTAAGATTGAAAGGCAATGTTTTATTTTTAACCGTTTATATAACTCACCATCTGCGTAGCAAGCTTTGGAAGCAATGGGAAGAACTCTTTGTAGGATTGTTTGTTCTTTACTTTCAGCGGTAGGTATTAGGTATGTTATTTTAATCATATTAATTGCCTCGTGATATTTTATTTTAGTTACTCTCTCTCTCTCTTTTTTTTCTTTCTCTCTCTATTTCTCTCTCTCTAATCTTCTTCACTTTCACGTCTAAATCTTTAATTCACTTAAAATCTTATTTAAAATCTCATGAATATCAACACTCGTCTCAATCGATCTCTGTATCCTGTCGACTGGGGTTGTAAAAATACATTGACTGCACCCAGCAATAAAGTAAAAACACCCCCGCAAAGAATGTCCAGGGTAGTACACCAAACTGCGTAAAAAAGGTGTGGTTCCGGTCCTGAATGCTAGGCGTTTTAACAAAGAAACAAAAGTGAAACTGAACTCAAATGATATTACTCAAAACCTTTTAACCACGTGCAAACAAATGATTTTATCTAATAGAAGCATTAATGTTAGATACTTTTAACAATTTAACTATTTCTAAAAATCAAGCTACCAACAAATCATTCACTTACAAATCCTATATATATATATATATAATGATAATAAATAAATATATATTATATATATTTTTAATTCATGGAAAATATTATTCAGCGAACTAAAATTTCATGAAGTTTATAACAACATTCATTGAAAATCGAAAATGTGACAAAATACAGACAAAAAACTGTTAAGATATTGAGCACTCACCATGTTATATTGCACTTGGTTCGACACATAACTACATAGTGATTTACTGACGACCAACACTCTTATAATATATATATATATATATATATATATATATATATATATATATAACACGATTTCGCTCTGAATATCCCACAAAAGCTGATAATCCTTTAAAACCAACCAACCAACAAACCAACAAACCACCCTCCCAACCAAACAACCAGTCGGTTTCTTCGCCTTCTCTCGCTCGTTTTCTCTCTCATTCAATTTACTTTATTTCTTTCTTTCCAGGGGCTTTGAACTTTGATATCTTATCCATTCGTTTAACCGGGATTAGTCATCATCATCATCAAGTCGCACTGCCAGCACGGATTTCCCTGACTCTCTCTCACTAACCGTCTTGACGTCCATCTTTCCCGGAAGGTCTTCAAGTCTATAATCTGTATCAGCACAAAGCTGATATATTTAAGTTCCAGCTTGTTTGTCCTTCCTTTGCTCATCCATGTGAAGGGGTCCACAGGAGTATATCGATTATGAGCTCGTCCTTACTTCTCTAGCAGTGTTCCGCCTGTCTGGTTCGTCTAACTTGGATAGTTTTCGTGATACGTTGTAGGTGCCCGTAGAGCTGCTCTTTTGTGGGGTATTGCGTCCAGGACTTGTTCAATACAGCTCGCAAAATTCTTGTGTAATTGCGGTCAAGCCTTTTCTCAAGACGTTTTGTTTGTGTCCATGTAGTGCATCTATATAGCAGTATCGACACGCCCGCTGCTTGTTTTATTTTATCGGTCAGGTCTGTCTTCCGTATGACCGATAGACTATCGTTAGCTGTCCATGCCTCTGTTAGTCGCGTGTTGATATCTATCTCGGTTAATTAGACACTGCTTCCTAAGTGGGTGAACTTGTCCACTAGTTTCAGAGAACTACCATTTTGTACCAGACTATGTAGCAAGGTTTCGGTTGGATGGTTCTATTTGTCAGAAGCGCTATGTCATCGGCGTAGTCCGCGTCCGTATTTGTTTGTGTGAGATATCTTCTGCTTCTTTTCTTTGTTGGCTTGAAACTGTTGACTTTCATTTTATCAATACACGAACAACATGATATTCCTATAAAAAAGGTTGATGAAACACTGCTTCATAGGCAGGTGAACTTGTTCTCTAGTTTCAGAAAACTACCATTTAGTGTGGAGATGTCGCCTTTTTTTATGAAAGCACATGCATTCCGTCTTGTTTGCATCGACATGAAGGCCTATATAGCAGCTACTCGTTCCAGACTACGTAGCAGGGTTTTGGCTAAGGCGGATGTATTTGCTTAAAGCGCCATGTCATCGGCGTAGTCCGCGTCCTTAATTGTTTGTTCGGGGTCTTTGTAAATGCAGCCATTTACAATAAATATCAATCTTATTCATTCCTTTATTTAATCACTGTTGTTCGATTATGATTTTGTTTATGTAAAGGAAAGTTAATATTATCTCTGACTAATACAGCATTCTGTATTGTTAGAGCTTAGATCACTTGAGCTAAATCTCCTTCCGAGTGTTAAATGATATCAAATATCCGTATCTTATAGAAAGAATTTTCAAATATTCTATGGTTGCTAGTATTCCTAAACAATACTAATATTTCATGCAAGATAAGTCGTCTTCAAGCAACCATTCCTCCTTAGAAATAATAATTTTCTTGCGCACAGTTTTATGGGTTCGAATATAGGTTATCTGAATATACGTGGGACCCATTTGGCTGCTAATAACACTACTTATAATAGTGTGTTCTTTTTTTGTTTCAAATTTGACAAAACCAATAACTCCCACCACTATCACTCAAGGCGCCTCTGGTGGTGTAATGGTTAGCAAGCTGGACTAGCAAACCTACACGAGTGAGTTCAAGTCTCATTGGGTGCCCCTTTCATATGGCCTTGTGCCACATCTAAGCAAAGAGCTTAGTAAATTACCACCACTATCACTCAAGCCTATATCTATATCCCAGCCTGTAATTTCCTTATCTCTCTCTTGTCTTTAGACCCTTTCCCCCCTTTATAACTTTTTCCTCAATTCCTAAAATGTAGAAAATCTCAGAAAAATGCTAGTCTGAAGAAGTTCTTCCTTGAATAGAGAACGAAATATTACTACTAAACATGTTGTAAGTGTTTGATTTGTCCACTACATTTCTGCAGAGAGGTAAGACCTCCCGACACGCAACGAGTGTCCTGGTAGTCCAGTCGGCTGGGGCCGTAGAATACACCGACTGTTTAGACATGTAAACCAAATTGTTTGAAATAGAACTGTTTTGACATTCAACTGTCTGTGAACAAAATCTATATCATTACTATATGGAATTGTTTGAATTAGAACTGTTTGACCAAACTGAATAGCTTGAAATAGAAACTTTTCTACTTGAAGCTATTCAGTTTATTCAACTAGTTCTAATGCAGCTAAATCGGTTTAGTATTAGTACAGATTTCGTTTACACAGTTATATGTCAAAATAATTCTATATTAAACAATTCAGTTTAGCGTAAGTACGCAGTTTAAATGCAAGTGTACAGTTTAATTGTGAAAAACATTCTTTTTTAAGCTATTCCGTTTAGTCAAATAGTTCAAATTCAAACAATTCAGTTTAGCATAAGTATGCAGTTTAGTTCTATTTTACCCATAGATAAGGCCCTATCAGGTGCTGACACTCTGGGCCAGAGTGGACCTGGTAGCAATGGCAGTGAAGGGGTATTCCGCATTCCCGAAAGCCCCAACATCACTAGAACCTCACCATCTGATTGTTTAGTATCATATCCAGGATACTCGTTGTGTGTGTGTGTGTGTGTGGGGGGGGTCTTACCCTTCTGCAGAGATGCAGTCGGTGTAATCTAGAGCCCTAGTCGAGTGGGCAATCCTGGCCCGGATCTTTGCCATCTGATGTATATTATGAGCCTGTCCCTGCTTCTCCAGCAGTGTCCTGCATGTCTGGTTCGTCTAGCGTGGATAGTTTTCGTGATGGGAGATAGGTGGCCGTACAGTTGGTGCCTTGTTGGGTGTTGCCACCAGGACTTGTTCAATATTGCTCGCAATATTCTTGTGTAATTACCGTCTAGCTTTTTCTTCAGCCGTTTAGTTAGCGTCCAAGTAGTGCATCCATATAGCAGTATCGATACGACCGCTGCCTGGAAGAAACTGCATTTCATAACAAAATTCTAGAGGTAAACTTTTCGTTTAATATTTAAGGTGCGATCACTCGAAATATTTTGTCAATTCTTCCCCCTCATTTAATATCAGATTTAAACAGCTAGAATTTTCAAAAGAATCTCTAACCCAGTGGATTTTTTCTGTAGACAATGATGGAAAGTAATCAACTTTTTTCGAAAATTGCTGTTAGATGTTACTGCAAAACAGCATAAGATTTCTAACTCAGCTTAAAACATTTTAGTAGGGGTAACATTTCTAAGTTACGTTGTATCCTCACCCGAATTTAATCTTTTTTTTCATGCAGACAGTTTATCTGGAGTCAAGAGGATATTCTGATCGAGACCTTGCATACTTGGATTGAGTAACTATGTAATATAATGGCCGAGGGATTTCGTTTTATATATCTTGCATGGGTCAGTTAGGTGCAAACATGAGCGCAGTTGTTCACGCGCGTGCGGAGCGGACATGTCATTCAGAGATGTCACAATAAAAATCCCTGATAGAGGACGTGACCAGGAATGTGAGTAACGTCACCCACCGGAAGTGTGGGCTGAGATTTGAGAAAAGTCAGTTAGTTGAGTTCCTGCCTAGGAAGAAGAAGGTTGAGTTTCGAGGCTCGTCGTGGCCAGACGAATTTGTGCGCTACGGGAGCCGTGCGTTAATTGGGTTGAGAGTTGACGATGTAAAAGTAGTCAGCATAGAAGGATTGTATCTCTCTCCTTATGTCGAAAAACCTTTTAACTCAAAGGTAATAAAGCGTTTCGTACCTGAACTAAGAAGTCGTAAGTGTTTTTCGTGTTTCGGGATTTCTATGCTATCTATATGGACATTCTGAACGTTTTACGTACAGGTATGAATATGTCTATTTAACGTATTCATATCCGGCTAAGTAATAACTATAGTTACAATATACTTAATTATTTATATAATACAAATATATCACAATTATAAAATCGGTCAATAATTATTTATGAATATTTATTGTGGGACTTATGTACATAGCTAAAAGTAATGCATCATCATCATCATCATCATCATGTCGTGCTGGTAGCACGGATATCCCTGACCCTCTCTCGCCACTTTTCCCTATCGTTCATTGACTCAGGCAGGTCTTCCAGACAACATCCCGTATCCTCACATGAATGTATGTCGGGCTGGTCTTCCCGCTTTTGCACAGCCATGTGTGGGGGTTCATAAGTGTACATCCCTTATGAGTTCGTCCCTGCTTCTCCAGTAGTGTCCTGCATGTCTGGTTCGTCTAGCTTGAATAGTTTTCGTGATGAGAGGCAGGTGGCCGTACAGTTGGTGTCTTGTGGGGTGTTGCCGCCAGGACTTGTTCAAGATTGCTCGCAGCATTCTTGTGTAATTGCTGTCTAGCTTCTTCTCGAGCTGTTTTGCTAGAGTCCATGTAGTGCATCCATATAGCAGTATCGATGCGACCGCTGCCTGGAAGAAACTGCGTTTCATAATAATATTCTAAATTTTGAACTTATTCGGCATATAGATTTTTTGAAATTGTTTTTAAATGTTTGTCTGAAGAAATGATAAATTTTGGCGAATCTGAGATGATAATTATAAGTGGAAAAGTGGATTAATGAAACACTTACAACGGGTTTTAGTAGTAATATTTTGTTCTTTAGCATGTTCACGCGTACAACCTTTCAATACGACCTACACTTCAATTCAAATGTTTTAGCTGATACACAATTAATTACTGCAAATGAAATACTTAAATAATATAATTAATTACCATCCTTAATTATATTACACCTAGATCAGGCTGAGTTTCATTACTCGCAAATACACTTAGAAAGTCACACA
>OY757919.1:18287540-18330040 GCA_963585895.1 Sepioteuthis lessoniana
GGTTGTAACACATATATTCGGTTTTGTTTGCATTGACATGTAGGCCAATGCCAGCTGCAGCTCGTTCCAGACTATGTAGTAGTGTCTCTGCTTGATTAGGCGTATTCGCTAGTAACGCCAAGTCATCAGCGTAGTCGGCGTCCGTGATTGTTTTTGCGGGGTACCTTTTGCTTCTTCTCTTAGTCAGCTCAAAGCCATTTTCTCTGATTTTGTCGATCGAAGTCCTAAGCACATAGTCTAGACAGATGATAAAGAGGTACGGGGCTAGTGTGTCTCCTTGTAGTACTCCTGCAACAATGTCGAAGTATTCCGTGTCTCCATCTGGTGAACGTACTTTTACTTTGGTGTTTCTTTAGAGAATCATTATCGCTGCTACGGTTTCTTTTGGTAGGCCGTAAGCTAGTAGGATTTGCTCCATCTTCCCTCTGTGTATGGAATCGAAGGCCTTGGTAAAGTCGACAAATAGTAATGTCGCCTGTAAGTTTTTTGCCCGAACGCCTTCCAGGATTCTACGGATGGTCAGTATTTGTGAGGTTGTGGATCTATTTCTCCGGAAGCCATTTGGTTTTTCCTAAGGAAAAAAAAAAAACCAAACTAAATAATAAAATATAATTAACGAAAAACGATTAATATAAACAAACATTGCCTTAATTATTTAACAGTAGATACTAAGATACTTTATTTTCTATAGCCTAGCTTTACAACAGGTTTTAGCAAACTTGCGTTTTTGGCTGCCACTTTAAACCCGTAGAACATACTTGTTCAGATGACCAGTACGCAAAACACTGTATAGTGTCACGAGGTCTCCCACTAAGAGAAGAGAAATAAGGAATTTCTACCATCCCTCGTGTTGAAGTTAGCAGGCCACCCAAAGAATGACCGTTAAGACAGGTTAGTAATATAGGTCAAAGTGGGTCAGAGTGAAAGCCAACAGATGTTTGCACTTAGTAACCAGGGGAAGGACGAAGATAGAAGCCAAATGATTGGCTAGAATCCTAAGGCGGAAGTGGGATCTCCTTCCGTTAGCGGAAATATGAAATGAGAAAAATCAGTTTTTGGACAGAGGTCACGGTGAATGGATCTAATGCCAAACTCCGGGTGAAGCACCAGAACCGGGATTTGTGGAACAGTAGTTGAAGTGATAAGATATCTTGAAACTACCGCCGAAATCACCGGTGGGAGACAAAAAGTATCTTGGACAAGTAGAAGCCATAGCTTCAGGCAAGAACTAAAAATAACATAAAGTCCGTTAGCCCGTAAAAGAGGAAATATTCTCCACAGGAATCCATCGGAAAAAGATAAGTAAGCTATGAGACTGTTTCTCCCTACACCCAATTATATACTCTCCCTCTCTCTCACAAAATTTGAAGAAAGTCTAAAGAAGAAAGAAAAGAAAAGAAGAAAGACATTTATGCTTATGTACTATCCGTTAATGATATAGCCGACGTGTTGAAATATTATCCGCGTGTATAGTTAAAAGATTGATATATTTTAATGTTTACACGTGTTGAAGTTATTCATTTGTATCGTTTACTATCAAATTGTTTATCTCATGGTTCTTTTTCAGCTTCTTATGTTATTTTTGCTTAAATTGTCCTATATGAATTCCTTTAAAAATATTATACAGGAAACCGGAGTAGTCGACTGCTATAATTAATATTATTATATAAAAAAACTTAGAGGTCCATATCTTCCATTATTCTAGGGGAGGAAGAACTAGTGGCCTTAGTGTGTGTGTGTGTGTGTAGTGTGAAATTTGGAAACCCCTTGACAACGGCGGTCAGTCTAGCCATAAATTAACCCCCACATAATATGCCAGTTCCTATATGCCCGGGAAAGGACTCTGAACAAGGACTTATTCTACGAGGGATCAAGTGCCAGACCGCCCCGTCTTCACACGTTAAAAAAAAATAGACTCCCCGTTTGGTGATAACAATATTTAAATGCACCAGTTCCCATACGCTTTTAAATGGTTGCTCATCCGGGGATCTTTTTATTTTAATTTGCCGTCGCAATAGATTGAATAAAGCATTTTGGATTTTACTAATTTTACCATCTAATACCTTCCGCTTTATACGTGGAGCATTCCATAAGTTTCCAGACTATTTTTGTAAAGGCATCTAAAATTGATGTAGACCCTTGAAAATTTGGTGTGTTATTGCTATACATCTTATGAGATGACTGACCAATTTTTATGATTTCAGATTCAAAGGATCAGCTACAGCAGGAATTGGAATACAACCTACTAAAGCCTGATTGTCACAGCTGGTGATTTTCAAGAATGCAATCTGGACGTGAAGACACTATAGAAGAACGGTATGCAATAAAATTCTGTTTTAAACTTGGAAAAAATGATGCCACAGAAACGTATGGAATGCTTCAGACTGCTTTTCGACCATCTTGTATGAATCGAGATTCAGTTTTTGAGTGGCATAAGAGATTCAAGGAAGTCAGGGAGTCTGTGAGGGATGATGAGAGCTATGGGAGGAATAAGGAAGTCAATACACCAGAGTTGATTGACCAAAGGGTTAGTATTAGGGTTAGGGTTACTATGTTGAGGTTTCAAGGGGGTTCAGGAAAAGATTCTGTCGGAAGAGGCAAACACTCTTCAAATCGGGTCTGTGGCATTTCCACCAGGACAATGCAGCAGTCACATCCTTGTCACAGACTATTTGACCAAGATGAACATCAAGACAGTTCCTCAGCCTCCCTATAGTCAAGTCCTTGCTCCCTGTGACCTTTGGTTATTCCCTAAGCTCAGAGGCTGTCGTTATGAGAGAATTGAGGAGATGAAAGAGGCTGTGACGAAGGTCATTGACACGCTCACACAAGAGGACTTCCATGGGGCCCCCAAGAAGTTCTTGGAACAGTAGAACAAGTGCATTGCAACCGGAGGAGATTACTTCGTTGGGGACTTGAGTTTTATGCGTTTACTATCAATAAAAGTGCCCACACGAAAACAGTCTGGAAACATATTTAATGAGACTCGTACTTGCATATGTGAAATTTACAAGAAATATTTTCGTTTCTCATTTGGGCCAATTTATGTGTCTATTTTATCCTAAGCTTAATAACAGACCTTCAGAGATTCTTTCCTTGTCATTTATTTCAAAAGAAAAGTAGTGAGGATTATAGTCTTAAAATGTAGTATTGATTTGAGTAAAATATTTGATGAATTTTTTTCGTCTCTGGTTTAAGAAAAAAACATATTCTATTCATCATTTTTTTTTATTTACTTAATGCTAAAAGGCATGTATACAAAAGTATCAAATGTTTTCAAACTAATAGAGGGTTTAAAAAATCTTCGAAAGAAATTTGACTTCCCTCATTAGCAACAGGGATGAACGTTATTATAAATACAAGAATAAGGAAAAGTAACGCTGATTTCCTGTGGTGCCGAAAAGGTTAGTTACAAGCTTTGCAGTAAGAAGTTAAACTAGAAAGTATCTTAGTATACATGGGGCCTGTGTGATTGCTAATAACTCTACTAATAAAAATGTTGTGTTCTTTTTTTGTTTCAGATTTGAAAATAGTATAATATAAGAACTATTAATTCTCGATCTCAATGCCTTGAACGAGAGAGAAAAAATATTTTACGTCACAATTTATTTGGAGACAAAGCCATTCAAAACTCTCTCAAAATAGATGCAGCACATTATTATGATAATGATTATGACTGAGACAAGAAAAAAAAAGATTGCATGCCCTGGAAGCTGGTAAGATGAAAATAGTAAAAAAAAAATATTCATTTGAGGTCTTGAGTCCAAAGAATGTATTTTGCACCGGACGCATTCCAAATGACCGCCATTGCGCTTGTCTCAGTAATGAATCATTGTCCTATTAACGGGTTGCATCTATTTTGAGACACCCTGAATTTGATTCCATTACAATAAGCTCTGATATTATCAAATGTGAGAAATGAAATCAAGTTCCAAATTCTTGTCTTTATTGATAACACCTCTTTTGTTCGAAAAACAATACACGTGTTTGTGGAGTTTAGAGTACGTGAATGCACCCGCTACAAAGGAAATATCTTCTACCCCTCTAAAAAAAAACTGGAATATGATTGCTGTAGTGACGCTACAGTATTTAATCCCTATCACTTGGAATATGATTGCTGTAGTGGGTCTACAGTATTTTAACCCCTATCACTAAGAATATAATTGCTGTAGTGAGGCTACGGTATTTTAACCCCTATCTCTTGGAATATAATTGCTGTAGTGAGGCTACGGTATTTTAACCCCTATCAATTGGAATATGATTGCTGTAGTGAGGCCACAGTATTCTACCCGTATCACTTGGAATATGATTGCTGTAGTGAGGCTACGGTATTTTAACCCCTATCACTTGGAATATAATTTCTGTAGTGAGGCTACGGTATTTTAACCCCTATCACTTGGAATATGATTGCTGTAGTGAGGCTACGGTATTTTAACCCCTATCAATTCGAATTTAATTGCTGTAGTGAGGCTACGGTATTTTAACCCCTATCAATTGGAATATGATTGCTGTAGTGAGGCTACGGTATTTTAACCCCTATCAATTGGAAAATGATTGCTGTAGTGAGGCTACGGTTCTAGAGGTCTGAGGAGTGTGAAGTACCTTTTCGTTACCATTACTACCAGATCGAGTCTGATTCAGAGTGGGTCAACTATATCTCTATCAAAATTATCAGTTTATAACTAGATACAACCTATTTGAAAATACAGGAATATTTGTAATCTTTACACTGTGTACATATCGTTTGTATAACATAGGTGTTACGTTCTGGTTAGTGAACGCTTGTAATATTAAATAAAGGACAAACCACCATATGAGAGGAAATAGAGATATATTTTCAGGAAAAAGTATATACAATAGAAAGACTATTAGTTGACAAGAACATCGTATTTGTGAATACAGAATAAAGATATAGTCCAACGATAGTATTGGCTTCCGTTATTACGGTAGCAAGTAAGGTGATCTAGTGCGATCTCCAGTCTCCAACGCTCTAATACTATTCCTATAAGAAGCTGCTCTTCACCTTCTAGTCATCCCTGGTATTAGTAGCTACTGCTATATATGGCAGATGGACTTGTTCATTGTGTGGAAAAAGGTGGGTGATACCCAACAATAAGGATAGGAGATTTGGTTTGGTTTGATTTGGTTTCACCGCCTATCAACCGTTGTTGGTTATTCATTGCCAAATCATATTAGTACATACGTATTGATATATATGATTTGTAAACATGAGTAAACAATCAGTTCCAAATATTGCTATGTATCGCTTACAATTCAGTTAAGCGTCAATCATTTGTTTACATACAGTTAAAGGATTAAACAGTTCTATTTCATACAATTCAATTTAGCACAACTCATTTGTTTGCCCTCAATTTAAATATGAAATAGTTTTATTTGACCCATTGATAGGACTCTTTCAGTAGGCACCACTCCGAGCCAGAGTGGACCTGGGAGTGATGGCAATGGATACTCCAGCATTACTGAAGCCTCACTATCATATTGCTTAATGTCATATCCACGACACAGCCCAGTAGACTGAGCTTTAGGAATAGGAAAACTTGAAATCATATTTCTGTTTTTAGTATAAACAGTAATTATTATAATAAAAAATTTAGAAAAAAATCAAATTTCGGCATTAAATGATTAATAAGGTTTGATATGCCATTAAACAAATAAACCAATCGAATCTAATTTTTATATTTCGTACTTTTAATACTTTTCTCTAAATGTACAGTCAAATGAAATTTATATTTAATATATTTTTACATACTTGATTCCTAAAAGATAAGATACAAAGTAGAAATATTCTTTTAGGCCAATGTTCCAAGTAGAGAAAATCAACATCTGATAATCTAGCTTCTGCTTTGGCTTGATTTTAACCCCTATCACTTGTGTCAAACGCAAAACTACCTCAGCTCTGACATAGGGCAACCTACTCTAGTTTAAAGTTCCCCTAGATGGGCACCCAGTGAGAAGCATACTTAGAACATTTTCAATCTAGTCTACCAGTTGAATTTTAACCAATGAAATTGCTTAACTTTTCTTTGTTTACAAGGCCGATCAAAAATCGGGCTATACATATATATATATAAATATATAATGGGGAAAAGAGTGTTGTATTACCATCATGTTCTTTTTGTCTCCTTCCACCGGAGATCGTTCTTCTCTTCTTCACTGCTCCTCGCTGTCCCACGTTCTTTACTAAGATGCATCACGTAGACATTCCCAGTGTGCAAAGTCTTTATTCGTTTTTCAATAGCATAAAAGACTCCAAAGAAGAGACGGAAGTGCCCTTTAGGCCACAGATGAAAATAGGTATGGAGCCTTCAGCTTCTCTGTGAAAACTAATTTAAAGTTGAATTCTAAATTCTAGGATTTCCATTACGCGAATTTACAATCCTCCAATGACAGCCAAGCTTTTAACTGCCCTTAAAGGTCATTACCTGTCAAGTACACGTATTTGATATTAACGGTTTCCTCTTTTGGAATAACTTTTAAAATGTTTTTAAATTATCTAGACAACATGACAAAGAAAAGATACTGTTAATCGATTATTCAACAAGAAGACATAATATTTAATAAAAAAAAAAAAACAAAAAACAAAACAAAACAGAAAATAGGGGAAAAATGGAAAAATAACTCAAAGAAATATCTTCATTTTAAGCAAAATATGGTACTGTTATCATCACTCACAAAAATTGCCAAGTCGGCTGGGCCGTATAATACACCGACTGTTTCCCAGTAGAGGGGTTAAACTCTCTCAACCAGTGTCCTGGATATGAAAATGAATAATCTGATGGTGAAGTTCCAGTAATGTTGGAGCTTTCGTGAATGCTGAGTACCCCTTTATTGCCATTGCTCCCAGTTCCAATCCGGTCCAGAGTGGTACCACCTGATAAAGTCTTATCAGTGGGTCAAATAGAACTATCAGCTCAGTCGGCTGGGGATGTAGAATACACAACTGCTTCTCAGCAAAGGGATAAAACTCCCCTAACGTATGTCCAGTATATGGCACAAAAAAATTGATGGGGAGGTTCCAGTAATGCTGGAGCTTTGGAGAATGCGGAGTACCCCTTTATTTCCATTGGTCCCAGGTTAACAATGGCTCAGTGTGGTAGCACCTGATAAGGTCCTATCTATGGGCCAAATAGAACTAAACGGTCTTCTTACACTAAACTGGATTGTTTGAAATTGAAATTTGTTTTTTGACAAAAAAACACAATGCTTATGCTAAACTGAATTGTTTGAAATAGAACTTTTTCGACATTTAACTGAACTGTCTTGAAATTTAACTGTTTGTAAACAAAAACTATTCTTACACTAAACTGACCTCTTTGAAATTTATTTCGGTGTTAAATGACCCAAAAAGGGTTGATACGCTGTAATTAAAAACAACCAACCAACTCTTACACACAAACAGATATACGATAATAGAAATCCATAAATGCGCAAAACTTATATTTTATTTAAGAGATGGAGATGATACACCTTTTTATCAGTTTCGAATACTACACTTACAGATAAATCAATGACTTTTTCGGGTGAGTATATCTATGTTTACAACCTCTGATCCACCGTCTCTCCAACCTTTTTAAGATTACTATTACATCCTGTAACCTCAAGGAAACTTCCGCTGATGTCTTTCCTTAGTTTATTTTCATATTATCATATTCATATTATCGATATATTTCCTCACTATTCATTCCAGGCATTGAATTTACTATTAGAGGGAAGGAGATTAAGTTATTAGCACCGATCAGCATCTTTAGGGACTCAGTTCATGATCCGTAAGATTCTTAAGGGGGATTAACAAAGGTTGTGGCAGTTTAGGTGAGTTAATCCGCAAGTTCATCATCATCATCATCATGTCGTGCCGCAAACATGGATATACCTGAGCCTCTCTCGCCACCTCTCCCTATCATTCATCGCCTCAGGCAGATCTTCAGAGTTACAGGAGTACCTCATTTATGAGCTCGTCCCTGCTTCTCCAGCAGTGTCCAGCATGTCTGGTTCGTCTAACTTGGATAGTTTTCGTGATAGGATGTATGGGGCCGTATAGTTGGTGCTTTGTGGGATGTTGCCTCCAGGACTTGTTCAATATTGCTTATAGCATTCTTGTGTAATTGCCGTGTAGCTTTTTCTCCAGCTATTTTGTGAGCGTCCAAGTAGTGCATCCATATAGCAGTATCGATACGACCGCTGCTTGGAAGAAACTGCGTTTCATTTTATCGGTCAGGTCTGACTTCCATATTGTCGATAGCTGTCCATGACTTTTTTATCCGCGTGTCGATGTCTTTTTCGGTTGATGAGGCACTGCTTCCTAGGTAGGTGAACTTATCTACCAGTTTCAGAGATTTTCCGTCTAGTGTGAAAATGTTGCCTGTTTGATTAAAGCACATGTATTCAGTTTTGTGTGCATTGACATGGAGGCCAATGCCTGCGGCGACTTGTTCCGAAACGTTACAGCATAGTTTGGAGTTCGGAAGTTAAAAAGGTCAAAACACCGAACTAGACGCAGCAAAGACGAGGCGTAGTTTTGTTTCTTTGTTAAATGGAATCACTGGCCGCAGTTTGAAAGTTGCCTCAAATCGTCTTCAGACCACGGCGCAACCTGCACCAAGTTGGATTTGGTCGAAAGCGAGATGTTTTCAACATGAATGAAATGTACGCGGAACCACCATTCCCGTGTGATTGTGCAACACCAGGAAACGGTTACTGTAAACACGTAATAACGTCAACGGCCAAAAGTAAACGCATCTAGAATGAAGATGAACGCCCAATGTAGTCTCTGCTATTGTTTGATCTGGCGTATATATGTTGCATATTGACCTACGACACGGCCAAGCTGTCAAAATAGGAAATGCACCTGTGTAAATAACAGGTACATCCGGTCGAGGATTATCAGGATATAACCTTGACCGTGGACGGGTTGAATGAGTGCGATTTGTGACGCCTACGAGAAGAAGGTGGTCATCGAACAATGATATAACTCGGTACACTGGAAGTTCAATCAGTTGGAGATAAGATGCGGTAGAGAAGACTAGCACCCAGCACAGGGGGCCCTCAGGCCCCCGATTAAGCAGTCAGTTGGAGAAAAGACGCTGGAATGAGGAACATGTCCCAGAGAAGCTGGGCCCCCAGGCCCCCGGTTGAGCAGTTTAGGAGAACGGGAAAGAAACACTGTTATTGCCATAAGAGTAGGGGTCAATATGTTGCAGTTCTGTTCGGTCTCCAACTCCCTCTAACAGTAAAACCTTGAGTAACCCTTTCGAACCCTTTCAAATAAAGTGATAGGTATATTTTTCTAAAGAACTGTGTCGCTCGTCTTCATTGCGCTGTTATGATTCTGCATGCATATATGTATGTATAGTTGGTCACATATATATATATATATAGTCCTATGAATATTTTGTGTAATTTAGATAATGTAGTATATCAAGCTATTATTTATCCAAAAGAGGACATAAATGATAGGAAATCTTATATTTGGATTTCGTCCACAAATTGGAAGGTTAGGTATGGAAATCATAAATTTTCCTTCTCCCATGGGCATCAAAAAATCAAACTGCTCTATCTAAACATTATTGGGGATTGAAAAATAAAGGGTTAACCCCTGACATTCAATGTTCCATATTAAAAAGATCTAATACCCCAAAGTCTTTCGATAGTAGGTGCAATCTGTGTCTTGAGGAAAAAAATCCACATTTTGCTTTTTCCAGAGCCAAAAAAATTATTAAATAAGAGAAGTGAATTAATAGCTAGGTGTAGACATAGGGCTAAATTTAAAGTATAGATAATTAACAAAAATTTAAAAACAAAAAGCATAAAGTTAAATTGAGAATTAATGTAGATGAATAAATAAAAAAAAATGTTTGATAGAAAATTGTGAAAAAGCATATAATACAAACGTACTACTCCTAAAACCTGTAACTGATTAATGGTTTGAAATTTTAAAATAATTTAAAATAAATTAAATATTTGTTTACTTTAATATATATGTTACTGTATCATTACGTAAGGTTATTGATTAAAGTTTAAATCTAATTTAATATAAAACCTGTAATTTAGATCTAAATGTAATAAAAAAAATTAATAAATTTACTACATTTCTAACCAAAATTAAAATTTAAAACGGAAGTGCGCTAAATGAGGAGATAACTCTTCACCCCTCTTCTATCCCCTCCCACCTTTTTCTGGGTCTATTCTAGTTTTTTTATCTAAAAGATCTGAAGAAGTCCTGTTTTTGAAAATTTCAAAAATGCGTAATAGGATGGAAATAAATTTATAATCCTATGTGACCGGTTTTGTTGTTTTTCTCAAAGAGTATATATATATATATATATATATATAATTCTTTTAATACCCCGTCCTGTTCGGTCACATAAGGATAATAAATTTATTTCCATATTGTTAATAAATTTAGACTATTGTCAAAAATTTAGCATAGACTCAAAGTTAATATTCAACTATAATTTATTAAATTGGTGTAGATATCTTAACTTAGATAAATAACTCTTACTGTGGCCGACTTGGGTTTTGATGACTCTCAAAAGAAAAAAGAAAAAGATTACATACTAAATTCAAAATTAGTAATGTTATAAATCTTTGAAATCTTGATATGTATTACTGTAACTGTTATTTAGTTGTTTTATTAATCTGAAACCGGAATTTTGATTCATATAAATGCTCTTACGTGGTGCATTCGTTAAGTTTCCAGACTTTCTCTTTACAACCATCTAAAATTATCGTAGACTCTTGAACATTTAGTATGCTATTGCTATACTTCTTTTGAGATGACAGACCAATTTTTATGATTTAAGGTTCAAAGGAACAGCTACAGCAGGAATTGGAGTACACCCTACAAAAGCCTAATTATCACAGCTGGTGAATTTCAAAATGACAATCTGGACGTGAGGACACTTTAGAAGAACGATATGCAATAAAATTATGTTTTGACTTGGAAAAAATGCCACAGAAACGTATGGAATGCTTCGGACTGCTTTTCGACCATCTTGCATGAATCGAGCATCAGTTTTTGAGTAGCATAAGAGATTCAAGGAAGGAAGTGAGTCTGTTAGGGATGATGAGAGGTGTGGGAGCAGTAGGGAAGTCAGAACACCAGAGTTGATTGGCCAAAGAGTTAGGGTTAGGGTTACTATGTTGAGGTTTTAAGGGAGCTCAGGAAGAGATTTTGTCGGAAGAGGCCAACACTCTTCAAATCGGGTCAGTGGCATTCCCACCTGGACAATGCACCAGTCTTCGACTCCTTCCTTGTCACAGACTTTTTGACCAAGATGAGTATCAAGACAGATCCTCAGCCTCCCTATAGTCCAGACCTTGCTCCCTGTGACATTTGGCTATTCCCTAAGCTCAGAGGCTGTCGTTATGAGAGAATTGAGGAGATGAAAGAGGCTGTGATGAAGGTGATTGACACACCAGAGGACTTCCTTGGGGCCTTCCAGAAGTTGTTGGAACGGTACAACAAGAGTAATGCTGCTGGAGGAGATTACTTCGAAGGGGACTAGAGTTTCATGACTGTACTAACAAAAAAATATACGAAAAATGTCTGGAAACTTATTTAATGATCCTTGTATGTGTTTATGCTGAAAGTAGATTTTGAATATACCATGTATAAAGTCGTTAATATTGGGGGGGGGGAATGTATTTGAGAGAACATATGTGACTGAAGGCATGTGTATGAATTTGCAACTGTATATCAAGTAATTGATCGCAGTTCAACACATAACTGTGCGTATGGTGCATTCATTTCTGTGGATTTGCTAGTCTGCACATGTTTATGCATAAAACTGTAACTTTATGACGGAACATATTTATCTGTTTCTTTATGTGCAAAAGCGTACAAGTCAGTTGGCTCCGTCAAAGGTGAATGATAACAACGCCATCTGCGAGAAGGAACTCGGCATTTGAATTCCTAAAAAGCATAAGATCGGGACTGAGTAATAAGCGATAACTTAAAAATTCACTCATGCAAGTTGGAAAAGTGTTTCAACTTCCGGTTCCGGCAACTAAGAATTCCCATCAGTTGGTTTCCTGCAGTTACCCCCCCCCCCCAAAACCCATTCACCTTATGTCATTGTATTTCATCTTTTTCAGAAGAACATCTTTTTCTTTTTTTCTTTTTTTTCTTTTTTCATCGATTTATCTTGCTACCGCATTTCTCTCTCTCACTTTCTCTTTGTCTTTCTTTCTTTCTTTCTTTCTTTCTTTCTTTCTTATTAATTTTCTTTTTTTTTCTTCTCATAAATTGATTTGTATATCTTAATTGTTGAACTATCTCCAATTTTTTTTTGAATAAATATATTTCAACTCCTTTTCATTTCATCTTTTTAGGCGTTTGTTTTATAATTGTTTTTGAAATGTTTTCCTTTGAAAATAATTTTAATATATAAGTTTTCTTTGTTATATATATATATATATATATATATATATATATATATATATATATATATATATATATATATATATATATACAAAGAAAACTTACACACACACACATATATATATATATATATATATAAAGAAAACTTACATATATATATATATATATATATATATATATATATATATATATATATATATATATATGTATATATGTATATATTTCAGCGTATATTTCTATTTTTATTCTAAAACAGTATCACCTATTTTTATATGATCAGTTTTTGTTACTCTTTTTCTTTAATTGTTTTCTTTTACTTTGTTTGTTTGTTTGTTTATTCGTTTGTTTGTTATTTTCTTTCTTTCTTTCTTTGTATTGATTTTCTCTCAATCTCCCTTATCAATGGTTTGTCTTTTGCTTTTTTCGTATTCTTTTTTAAGTAAATTTATTTCGACATCTTTCCATTTTATATCTTTCCTTTTAAAATTCTTTTTCAGTAAACGTTTCTTTGTAATTCTTGTATCTTAGCCTTTTCTTTTTAGGTCAGCAAATTTCTTTGAATTTGCTTCAAAGGTATATACTTTTTTTTTTTTGATAATTTCATTCCCTCTTTTTTTTTTTTATTCATTTGTTTCTTTTTGTTCATTTTCCCTTTCTTTTTCCTATTAAATTAGATCGTCTGTTTTAATTGAGTAACTTTCTTTGGATTCTTCACTCAGTAAATTTATTTCGAATCCTTTGTATTTCATCACTTTTTTCGTTTTTCATTTCATTTCCTTAAATCAATTTAAATTAAATTTAATATCTAAGTTTTCTTTTTTATATCTCAGCACATTTCTTTGATTTTTCTTCAGTATATATATATATATCTTCTTTCATATTTTCATCATCTCTTTATGGCATCTTTCATTTTTTAAAATATTTTCTTTCTTTCTTTCTTTCTTTCTTTCTTTCTTTCTTTCTTTCTTTCTTTCTTTCGTATCATTTTGAAAATATTGATTCTTTCATTTTTTTTTTCTTTTTTTCTTTCTTTCTTTCTTTCTTTCTTTCTTTCGTATCATTTTGAAAATATTGATTCTTTCTTTCTTTCTTTCATTCTTTCGTATCATTTTGAAAATATTGATTCTTTCTTTTTTCTTTCTTTCTTTCTTTCTTTCTTTCGTATTATTTTGAAAATATTGATTCTTTCTTTCTTTCTTTCTTTCTTTCTTTCGTATCATTTTGAAAATATTGATTCTTTCTTTTTTCTTTCTTTCTTTCTTTCTTTCTTTCTTTCGTATTATTTTGAAAATATTGATTCTTTTTTTCTTTCTTTCTTTCTTTCTTTCTTTCTTTCTTTCTTTCGTATCATTTTGAAAATATTGATTCTTTCTTTCTTTCTTTCTTTCTTTCTTATAATTTTGAAAGTATTGATTTTTTTCTTTCTTTGTTTCTTTGTTTCTTTCTTTGTTTCTTTCTTATCATTTTGAAAATATTGATTCTTTCTTTCTTCCTTTCTTCCTTCCTTTGTTTGTTTGTTTGTTTGTTTGTTTGTTTCTTTCTTTTCTTTCCTATCATTTTAAAAGTATTGATTTTTCTTTCTTTCTTTCTTTCTTTCTTTCTTTCTTATCATTTTGAAAATATTGGTTCTTCTTTTTTCTTTTTCTTTCTTTCTTTCTTTCTTTTTTTTTCGTAATATTCTAAAGATATTGATTCTTTCTTTTTTTCCTTTTCTTTCTTTCTTTCTTTCTTTCTTTCTTTCTTATCAATTTTATATTTCTTTTCCTTTATAAATTGGTTTGTCTATCTTAATTGATGAACTTTTTCAGCTTTTTTTTTCGGCAAATTTATTTTGACACTTTTTCATTTTATCTCATTCTTCTTTTATATTATCATTTTTTAATTTTTGGGGGTAATTCTTTCCCACGAAATTAATTCTACTATCTTAGCCTTTTCTTTTTATAGCAACAGATTTCTTTGAATTTTCTTCAAATAGTATATCTTCTTTTATCTGTCTCTATCGTTTCTTTCGCTGCTTCCTTTTTTTCTCTCTCGTTATTCTTCTTTTCTTTCATAGTGTTCTGCTTTTGCAAAGCATGTCACAATTTCCACTGTAGCAAGTTATTTGTTATAAGCCGATAAATATAATCGATTTCTAGCCTGATTTAACACGCCGAGTAAAAAGAACAAATGCAGCAAAACGAGAGATAAAAAAAACAAACTGAGTAAAGACGTTTTTTCGCTCTCTACAGATGACTTAGTGTATGTCGGCGTAAAGGAACAAGAGAAATAGAAAAAGACGGTGGATGAGTGGCAACATGAAAATGAAATGCGTTCAATTTTTTTTGGACTTTCAGAAAAAGAAACGGATCTCCAAGTCCCGGCCAGTAAAGCAGACTAAGCATTAATTAGCCAAAATAAATAAATAACAGTTAGTGGATTTTACCGTTTTCATGAACCATAGGGTATGAATAAGAAATGTATAAATAACTAAATCTTGCCAGAAAATTGAAGTTTGTTCGTTTGTTTGTTTAGGTTTTATGGGATATCAACCTTTATAGGTTATTTAATGCCAAATCCATCGTTATAAAAATAAACCGTTTTATTTCAAACAATTCAGCTTAGAATAAGTACACAGTAATTGTCAAAAACATTTCAATTTCAAACTATTCAGTTTAGTCAAACAGCTCTACTTCAAACATTCATTTCAGTATAAGAATAGTTTTTGTTAAACCAGTTCTATTGCAAACATTACAGTTTAACTTGATTACAGGTCAATGTCAAAAACAGTTCTATTTCAAACAATTCAGTTTAGCATACAAAAAGAGTTATATTTCAAGTAACTCAATTTAGCATATGTGCGCAGTTTAAATTTCAAAACAATCCCTTCACAAACAATTCAGTTTAGCATTAGTGCATCGTTTAGTTCTATTTGACCCATAGATAGGACCCTCTTAGGTGCTGCCACTCTGGGCCAGAGTGGACTTGCAAGCAATGGCAATTAAGGGGTATTCCACATTCCCCAAAGCTCCAGCATTACTGGATCCTCACCATCAGATTGTTTAGTGTCATATCCAGGACACCCGTTGGAGGAGGTCTTACCCTTCTGCCGAGAAGAAGTCGGGGTATTCTACAGCGCCAGCCGACTAGGTCAATTTTTCTTAGTCTAGACCTGCTGCCATATCAGAGTTAAAGAGCATACATCGCCCCACTGTTTACCATTAACTGTAGGGTGAATAGTCAGATTCATACCTTTCCGCGGTGTATTAGCGCTATGTGAACTGCATACATCTTTTTCTAGGATTTGAACTCGGATCGCTCCACCTATTTCCTACGACGCTAACCATGGCACCACGTTCACCTCCAATTGTTAGTTTCATTGGAACGGCCTTAAAGATAGGCAAGGGCAAATGGAGATAAGTGGAAGACCGACTATAGAGCACTTAAGATCTGGTAGAATACTGAGGAGAGTCTCGGAGACCTATAAAGACCTGTTGTCACTTGGACTTTTGTAAAAAATCACCAAATAAAACTAGTGCGAAAAACTACCAAAGAGAAAAAATAATTATAAACAAGTAAGTAAAGTTGGCGACCGTAGTCGAGGACGACCAGAAGGCTCCCTTTTCAATAGCTACTACACCGAGATGTAGGGGAAGGCGCAACTCCTTTCCCTGGATTGCTCTACTTTACCCTTGATACATACTTTATATTACTGAGTGTTAAGCAAAGCTGTATCAAGTACCATTTTTTCAGTCTTTGGTTTGACACGACCGGGGATTGAACCCAGGTCTCCCGGACCATTTGCGAACACTCTATCCATTGGACCAATGAGCCAGTACTATGTTTTAATTTCTATGAAACTAATCTGGCGAGATTGTTTAGAACAAAAAGAGCTCTTCTCCCCCAAAATTTGTGTGGAAAGTAAAAGATTAATTAAATATTGCCAAGTAATCAGCAAATCTTCAGGCATCTCATGTAGAGTACTACTTAAAGAACTTAGCTAGCAGATGATTGAGAAAATAGAAAAGATGGTGGGCAACGGTAACATCAATTTAAATTCTAAGCGTGATATAAACAAACAAAATTGATTGCAATTTACCAATGAGAAGAAATTGTCACGTCGAAGGTTATAAATAATGCAAAGACAAAAAAACAAGTTATTCGTATATAAACGATTTTTGTAATGATGTGATTTCTGTCAGGTAAAACGTGGTTAGATTTATTTTTTCTTTGACTGTCGACACTAATTCATGAGATACTATTTTACGTACAGCTATTAATATTTGCCTAAATGTCGCAATTGTTTTTTGTTTTTTTTTTCAAATGCCTACTTATACGCTGATAGAGGTGCAGACACTAACATCGTTAATAAACTTTAAACATGAATAACATTTTCCTGTTTCAGCTTTTAAGAGATAGAAAGAAACTTTTTATTAACCTGATCTGACAGCAAAGAATCATTGGAGTAACACATTAAAATATTGCAAAATTTTTGATTCACCCGAGGAATCAGTGTGATTTTGTTTCAAGTCTTGTGCCACTTTTTTCATGATTTTGTTCTCCTTAGAGGCATTTATTTCTATGAGCGGTAGACAAAGGAATTTATTAAAGGCTAATATTTCTGCTGATACGAAAAGTCGATACTTATATATATATATATATATATATATATATATATATATATATAAGTGACTCTTATCAACTTCTATGTATGATTCAAACAATCTCAGTCAGTTATGCCCACGTCTCATATGACATTTCAAACCAGACACAGACTTGCATGCAAGTCCGCAGATGGTACATGCATAAGAGCTATCAGATGAATTAGTTAACGTGTCAAATATAGCTTTTGCTTTCTTTCTCAATACTTTGAGATACTGGAGATGGTTTTTGTCAAAGGTCTTCATGGCTCGTAGACAACAGACTTTATCTCAAGCTTTATGGCTCTTTTAATCCAAAGATGATGAAGTTTTACGAAAGCGCTGTTTGCTTTCCACACACACACACACACACACACACACACACATATATATATATATATATATCAAAAAATTGTCCAGAGACGATGGGTTTGGAATTATTCAGATGTAGAGTATATAAGAAGTATCATATAATTCTACAGGAGTGCTCAATGTATGGCTATTGATATAGAATATATAAAAAAATCTCATCCAGAGCAAATACATATGTAATATTAGTGGAACACACACACACACATATATATATATATATATATATATATATATATATATATATATATATCATAATGTCGTGCCGCAGGCATGGATATCCCTGACCCTCTCTCGCCACTTTTCCCTATCGTTCATCGCCTCTGGTAGGTCTTTAGGGCCACATCCAGTATCCTCCCATAGCTGCTGTATGTATGTTCGAGCTGGTCGTCCTGCTTTTGCCCGGGCACATGTGGGGGTCCATAGGAATACATCACTCATGAGCTCGTCCCTGCTTCTCCAGCAGTGTCCTGTATGTCTGGCTCGTGTAACTTGGATAGTTTTCGGGATGGGAGGCAGGGGGCCGTATAGTTGGTGCCTTGTGGGGTATTGCCGCCAGGACTTGTTCAAGATTGCTCGCAGCATTCTTAATATATATATATATATATATATATATATATATATAATTTCGTCTCTTTCCATTTTGCAAATGCTCTCTGAGGATGCATATTATGTCGGTTGTCGGTCGAAATAAATTTATGATTTTATAATACCATAATGACAGTTAATAAGCTGAGTGTTCGCCAATGGTCAGAAAGACAGGAGTTCAATCCCAGGTCGAGTCATACCAAAGACTAAAAAAATGATACTTGATGCCGCCTTGCTTAACACTCAGCAAAAGTGGAGCAATCCAAGAATTGAGTAGCGCCCTCCCCTATACTTTGGTGTAGTAGCTATTGAAAAGGGAGCCTTCGGGTGACCTACGACTATTGACACCAAATTTACTTTACTTTTATAAATATGTTTGCTTAAATAGTCATGATAAATGTTGTCAATATAATTTTATTAGGATCCTTTCAAGATCCCTGACAAGTGTTCTGACTTTGGAGTGGAGTTAGTAGATAACTTTACCGAAATTATCCAGAGCATTTTCGGACCTTTCATTGGCCATCATCAGGGGTCGTTTGCGAGTGTAATGATTGTTTTCTTTTTTAAAATTTAGTTGTATATGACATTGCAAAAATTATATAAATTTGGATTAAACAGAGATGCTGATGACATAGAATGAAATTAAAAACAGAACGCTATCTACGGAAATAAAATATTATCAATATCATGTGATGATGGCCTGTGAAAGGTCCGAAAGTGCTCGGGACAATTTCGGTCAATTCATCGACCAACTCCAATCGGGAACCAAAACACTTGTCAGGAGAATTGAAAGGATCTTAATAAAATTATATAGAGCAAATTTGTTTTAATTATTTAATAAAATATGCTTAAGTGAAGGACTGCTGCCAACCTACACACACACACACACACACACACACACACACACACACACACATATATATATATATATATATACAAGGAGCGAGAGAGAGAGAAAGAGAAAGGGATATATACGAGGTTAATTCAATAATTTTCCAGACTTATTTTGTATAGGCATTTAAAATTGTCATAGACTCTTGAAAATTCACTATGTTATTGCTAGATATCTTATGAGATGACTGACTAATGTTTATGATTTCAGGTTCAAATAAACAGCTACAACAGGAATTGGAATACACACTACTAAAGCCTGATTGTCACAGCTGGTGATTTTCAAAATGGCAATCTGGACGTGAGGATACTTTAGACGAATGGTATGCAATAAAATTATGTTTTGAATTTAGAAAAATACCACAGAAACGTATGGAATGCTTCAGACTGCTTTTAGACAATTCTGTATGAATCGAGCATGAGTTTTTGAGTTGCATAAGACATTCAAGGAAGGCAGGGAGTTTGTGAGGGATGATGAGCGGTATGGGAGGGGTAAGGAAGCCAATACACCAGAGTTGATTGTCCAAAGGGTTAGGGCTAGGTATACTATGTTGAGGTTTTAAGGGAGTTCAGAAAGAGATTCCGTCGGAAGAGGCCAGCACTCTTTAAATCGGCTCAGTGGCATTTCCACTAGGAAAATACACCAGCCCACAACTCCATCCTTGTCACAGACTATTTGAGCAAGATGGGCATCAACACAGTTCCTCACCGTCCCTATAGTCCAGTCCTTGCTCCCTGTGACTTTTGGTTAATCCCTAAGCTCAGAGGCCGTTATTATGAGAGAATTGAGGAGATGAAAGAGGCTGTGACGAATATCATTTACACGATCCCACAAGAGGACTTCCATGGGGTCTTCCAGAAGTTGTTGGAACGATACAACAAGTGCATTGCAGCCGGAGGAGATTACTTCGAAGGGGACTAGAGTTTCATGTGTGTACTATCAATAAAAGTGCCCATACGGAAAAAAGTCTCGAAACTTATCGCATGCACCTCGTAACTCCAAACCATATACTTTTAAATACACAATATTTTAATTTTACGTAAATCACCATGTTCTTGAAAATTAAAAATGGATTGTGTCTCATCTTTGGAATAACCTGCATAAGAGGATATCCTCAAAGCGTAGTGACTAATGTGTGGACTGCGTCATCCTGGTAGGTGAGTTCGAGCTCCAATCATGTTATGATATTTACTTTTGGACTGATACTCTTGGGGATTAAATGAGACCTATATATCCTGCAGGTATGGGTAAAATAGTACCTTTATTGTTCTTCTACTCTGATGGATTTGGCTTTAAATAATCCACAAAGGTTGATATCAAAACAAAGAAGTAAAACAAAATACTCTGTATAAAATGCTTCTTTTTTGGGTCACAAGACGTGTCAAATATAGCTTTTGCTATAATTCCAAACTCATCGTCTCTAGCCTACTCTACGCTTAAATAAGAATTTCTGAAGTGAACTAAAATAATGTTTCCAGTCTAATATGATAAAATATTTGGTAAATGTGCTGAAGACGTACAGAAATGAACATTGATGTTTATCATTTGCCTTTTATCTATTTATCACTTGCTATTATTTATCACAAATGTCAGCATTATTTTCTACCACAGTACCCGTAAAACTCCTCTTCTATAATATTCAACTTCAGCACTTAATTCTTGGCAACATCCATCGTGTATTTCGTGTTTCGTATTGACTAACTTTCAGGACTGCAAATATCGTAGTAAGCAATTTTGAATTCAAGACGCGGTATTACGTTGATTTTGGAATAATACCGTTGAGAAAGTTATAAAAAGTAAACTTGGTGACAGTAGTCGAGGGTGACCCGAAGGCTCCCATTTCGATAGCTACTACACAAATGGGTTAGGCGCCTCTGGTGGTGTAATGGTTAGCAAGCTCGACTAGCAAACCTACACGAGTGAGTTCGAGTCTCATTGGGCGCCCCTTTCATATGGCCTTGTGCCACATCTAAATAAAAATGCTTAGAAAATTACTACACAAATGGGTTGGGCAGGGCGCTACTCCTTTCGCAGGATTTGCCCACTTTACCCTTATGCTGCGTACCTTATAATGCTGAGTGTTAAGCAAGGAAGCATCAAGTGCCATTTTTTGAGTCTTTGTGATGACTCGACCTGGGATTGAACCCTGGTCTCTCAGGCCATCGGAGAACACTCTAACCATAATGCCAATGTCCAGTTAAGAGAAAGGAATAACCCTCCTTATTCCCTCCTGCTAAGGATTAAATAGTAGCACTGCTGTCGTCTATAAGGATGGCTTTGGCATTAAATAACCCATGAAATTTGTTGTGCCATTAAAAAAAAGAAGCACAACTCGGCAAGTCTCTAGCCTACTCTACGCTTAAAGAAGAATTTAATTTGCGACTTTCTATGCATAATCTGGTCGCATTTTCCTTTTTTATTAACAAACACTGCCAGTGTATCAGTTTTTGCGAGGGTGTTCAGGTGTTTACGTATATAAATTATCAATCTAATCTATCTCTCCTGGGGTGATACCATCAATGGCTCTATATGAAACTTCAATTCCTCCTTGAATTCAAGCTGTAATGTGTTTTGTGCAGACACCACATGATATTTTACGATGCACTTATGACTCTTGACGTCATTTTTAACCTCGCGTTTATTTGATGTGTTTTGTTTTCTATTCTTTATTTACACTTTTTTCTTCATTTTCCATTTAGGTTACCATCTTGTTCTTTCTTTCTTTCTTTCTTTCTTTCTTTTGGGCATCTATATTTCTCTAATATCTTTTCTCTTTCATTTTCTTTCTTTGATACTTTTTTTTCATTTGTATCGTCAATTTCTTTCTTTCTAATTAATTTTTCTTTCTTTCTTTCTTTCTTTCTTTTTTTCTTTCTTTTGGGCATCTATATTTCTCTAATATCTTTTCTCTTTCATTTTCTTTCTTTGATTTTTTTTCATCTATATCATCAATTTCATTCTTTCTAATTAATTTTTCTTTCTTTCTTTCTTTCTTTCTTTTTTTCTTTCTTTTGGGCATCTATATTTCTCTAATATCTTTTCTCTTTCATTTTCTTTTTTTGATTTTTTTTTCATCTGTATCGTCAGTTTATTTCTTTCTAATAAATTTTTATTTCTTTTGTATATTTTTTTTTCGTACAGGCATTTAAAATTGACGTAGACAAATGAAAATTCAGTATGTCATTGCTATACTTATGAGATGACTGGCCAATTTTTACGATTTCAGATTCAAATGAACAGCTACTGCAGCAATTGGAATACACAGCTGGTGAATTTCAAAAATGCAATTTGTACGTGAGTACACTTTAGAAGAACGATATTCAATAAAATTCTGTTTTAAAAAATGCCACAGAAACGCACGGAATGCTTCAAAGTGTGTTTGGAGCATCTTGCATAAATCGAGCATCAGTTTTTGTGTGGCATAAGAGATTCAAGGAAGGCAAGGAGTCTGTGAGGAATGATGAGAGGTGTGGGAGCATTAAGGAAGTCAATACACCAGAGTTGATTGGTCAAAGGGCTAGGGCTAGGGTTACTATGTTGAGGTTTTAAGGGAGTTCAGGAAGAGATTCGGTCGGAAGAGGTCAGCACTCCTTAAATCGGCTCAGTGGCATTTCCACCAGGACATTACACCAGTCCACAACACCCTCCTTGTCACAGACTATTTAACTAAGATGGGTATCAAGACAGTTCCACACTCTCCCTATAGTCCAGACCTTGCTCCCTATGAATTTTGCTTATTCCCTAAGCTCAGAGGCTGTCGTTATGAGAGAATTGAGGAGATGAAAGAGGCTGTGACAAAGGTCATTGACACGCTCACACAAGAGGACTTCCATGGGACATTCCAGAATTTGTTGGAACGAAACAAGTACATTGCAGCCGGAGGAGATTACGTCGAAGTGGACAAGAGTTTCATGTGCGTACTATCAATAAAAGTGCCCATAGAAAAAATATTTTGGACACTTATTTAATGATCGTCGTATCTGTTTTGTTCTCTCCTCATTCATTCCAAATATAATATGATTTGAAATAATCATGTTTCTTCAAATATATTAGAGGTTTATCCTCCAATCCACCTACTCGTTGTGGTTTGAAGCACCAGATTGCTTCAAAATCCAACCCCACTTTCTTTCTGACACTTTCTATTCGACCTCTCTTTCTCTCTGCCCCCCTCTCTCTCTTTCTCTATGATTCTCTTTCTCTATATATATCATATTTGCCAACCCCTCCGCTCGGGCAGGATACGACACAAGGTCAATTTTTAAGTGGAGTTTAACAGGTTTGAGTTCAGAGTTTTCCTTCTCCTTGACTAGTTGCCTCACCAAGGCTGAAGAAACCAGTCTGTCCTACTATTTACCCATAGCTGGAGGGAGAATAATTGGATTCATACCTTTCCCAAGGGTATTAGTGTTTTGTGAAAATGCAATCAGTCTTCTCCAGGATTTGAACTAGTGTCGCCGTCTCTCTCTATATGTAAATGAATGAGCCTGATTGCACTTCACTTCGCGCTAATGCCCCATGCAAAGGCATGAAACTATGAGTAAATAGCAAGACAGACTGTTACCTTTCTTTAAGCAACCAATGAAGTGCAGGAAAACTATTAATCAAAACCAGATTTACTACTTTAAAAATTTACGATATGTGATATCCTGCCCATCTCAGAAAGGGTTGTGCATACACACACACATATATATACATATATATATATGATGCATGTGTTTTGGACCCCGGATTTGATGCTTTACTTATTCGTCAGACAGCGAAAAACATGAAAGCCAGGTTTATAGACACTTCCATGTAATATTACGTGTGTGTCTGTGTGTGTGTGTGTGTGTGTGTGTGAATAAAAGTGCTATCATTGATCTATCATTTCAATACACACACACACACACACACACACACACATATATATATATATATATATATATATATATATTGGATGTTTATGATTCTTGCTAGCTCATTTGGTGAGTTAATGGAGAACCAAATAATGTAAAACAGTAAAGTTGGCGACCTTAGTCGAGGGTGACCCGAAGGCTCCCTTTTAATTGCTACAATACCGAGGTATAGGGGAGGGCGCTACTCAATTCCCTGGATTGCTTCACTTGACCCTTGATCCGAACCTTATAATGTTGAGTGTTAAGCAAGAAGGCATCAAGTACCATTTTTTTATTCTTTGGTATGATTCGACCTGAGATTTAACCCCGTTCTTCCGGGCCATTTCCGAACTCTCAACTCATTAGGCCCATGACCATACCAAAATATTGTAGTTATATTAAATAGTGGTCAATATCAATGATAGAGCTTTTATACACACACACAAACACACACATATACATACACAATATATATATATATATATATATATATCATCAACATCATCATATCGTGCCATGAGCACGGATATCCCTGAACCTCTCTCGCCACCCTTCCCTGTCGTCCGTTGCTTCTGGCAGGTCTTCCGGGCTACATCCCGTATTGGCAGAGAGCTGTTGTATGTAGGTTCGGGCTGGTCGTCCTGCTTTTGCTCGTTCATGTGGAGTGGTTCACATGAGTACATCACTTATGAACTCGGCCGTACTACTTCATGTCCCACGTGTCTGTTTCATCTAACTTGGATAGTTTTCTTGATTGGTGGTAGGTGGCCGTACAGCTGCAGCTTCGTTGGGTACTGCCTCCAGTCTTGTTTTTGCAGCATTCTTGTGTAGTTGCCGTCAAGCTTTTTCTCCATTCGTTTATTAGCGGTCCTGTAGTGAATCTATAGAGCAGTATCGACACGACCGCTGCTTTATCGGTCAGGTCTGACTTCCATATGACCGATAACCTATCAATAGCTGCTCATGCCTTTGCTAGTCGCATGTTGATGTCTGTCTCGCTTGATGAGACATTGCTTCCTAGGTAGGTGAACTTGTCTACTAGTTTCAGAGAACTACAGTTTAGTGTGGAGATATTACCTGTTTGATTAAAGCACATGATTTCCGTCTTGTGTGCATTGACATGGAGGCCCATGCCAGCAGTAGCTCGTTCCAGACTATATTGCTGGGTTTCGGCTTATATATATGTATATATATGATATTCGTATATATAATCTCCTTTGGCATGTCCTTTCATTTTTCGTGACAAGTATAGGTTTTCAAATTCCTAACGTCAACAAAACTGCCAGAGGTTTTTTGCAGACAGCTAATGTTATTATGAACCTACCATTCTTTACATTGAAGAAGCAACAGACTGAAGATGTATATTGCTTCGTCTGTTTAATGAGAAAATAAATTGATTTTTTTTCTTTTCGAATTTGATTGTGTATAAATGAAATAAATCGCCATTCTTCTGTTTTCAGAACCTCTTGAAATGTTTTCATTATTCCATGTGTTACCGAATGAATTCTTTAGCGTTTTGTTCAGCTTTTATTGAAAACGGTTTTGTTTCTAGTTTTTCTTCTTTCCTTTGATTTTCTTTCTTTTTTTTCCCCCTTTTTTTCTTCTTTTTAAATTTTTTTTTCTATATCTTTTTTCTTCCTTCTTTCACTTTGTGTACTTTTCATTTTCAATTTAATTTCTACTTCTCTGTCTATTTTGATTTCTTTCAATAATTTGTCTATTGATTTCTTGTTTATTTCGTTGGATAAATTTTGATACCTATGCCTTTCTTTCTTTCTTTCTTTCTTTCTTTTCGATTTCTTTCTTTCCATTTTCCTTTCTTTACGATTTCTTTCTTTCTTTCTGATTTTTTTCTTTCTTTCTTTACGATTTCTTTCTTTCTTTCTTTCCGATTTCTTTCCGATTTCTTCTTTCTTTCTTTCTTTCTTTACGATTTCTTTCTTTCTTTCTTTACGATTTCTTTCCTTCTTTCCTTCTTTCTTTCTTTCTTTCTTTCTTTCTTTACGATTTCTTTCTTTCTTTCTTTCTTTCTTTCTTTCTTTACGATTTCTTTCTTTCTTTCTTTACGATTTCTTTCTTTCTTTCTGATTTCTTTCTTTCAAATTTCTTTCTTTCTTTCCGATTTCTTTCTTTCTTTCTTTTCGATTTCTTTCTTTCTTTCTTTCTTTTTGATTCCTTTTTTTCTTTCTTTCTTTTCGATTTCTTTCTTTCTATTTTTCTTTCTTTTCAATTTCTTTCTTTCTTTCTTTCTTTCTTTCTTTTCGATTTCTTTCTTTCTTTCCGATTTCTTTCTTTTTTTCTATCTATCTATCTATCTATCCTGGTTTCATTCATTTGTTCGTTCTTTCTTTTCAATTTCATTGCCATTGTTTACTAGAATTGCAAATATTCTCCAGTGCTTAGGCTGACATAAGAAGCCAAAATTACACAGAAAACACCTGCGCCTTTTCTATTGCTAATATTTAATCTTACGCTACTTGAACCACAGGAAAATTGGATTGACGAAGACGTCACCCTGAAAGTTGCAAAAAAGAAACAAAAACGTCAAAATATATTTTAGCTCAAGTGGGTGCATTGCTAAATGACCTCAGAGCCACAAGTCTCATATTTCCATATATTTGCATCACTTTATTCAGTTTGATATTTAGTAGGATTGTCTTGCGTAAACGTACGATTTGGTTTTGGTTTGGTTTTATGGCACATCAACCATTGTAGGTCATTAATGCCAAATCCATTTTTATACATGTAAAAAAATTCTATTTCAAAGAATTCAGTTCCGCATAAGAACACAGTTTCAATGTGAAAAAAAATGTTCTATTTCAAACAATGCAGTTTAGAACAAGTGCACAGTTGTGTTGTATTTGACCCATAGATAGGACATTATCAGGTGTTACCACTCCAGGCCAGAGAGAACCTGAGAGCGATGGCAATGAAGAGATACTCCACATTGCCAAAAGCTCTAGTATTACTGGAACTAAACAATCAGATTGTTTAGTGTCATATCCAAGACAATCGTTTTGGGGTTACCCCTCTGCTGAGAAGCAGTCGGTATATTTTACAGCCCAAGCCCACAGGGCAATATATAGAGTTAAACGTAAAAACAGTTTTATTTCTAACATTTCAGTTTAGCATAAGTACGCAGTTTGAATGACAGTCCCATTTCAAAAAATCCACTTTATCACAAGCACAATGTTTAGTTCTGTTTGACCCAGGGAAAGGATTTCATCAGGTGATACCACACCGGGCCAGGGTGGACCTGGGAGTGATTTCAATAAAACAGTACACGTATTCCCTAGCATTAATGGAACCTCACCATCAAATTGTTTGGTGTCATATCCTAGTATCCGATCGTATTGGGGGGGGGTATCCCTCTGCAGAGAATCAATCGGTGTATTTTACAGCCCCAGCAGACTGTGTCAGTATGTAAAACTATGTAGGTGGTCCGCCAAGCAGACGATCCCTTTGTCTGTCTTGGCGCGAAACCAATCAAAGGGCTTTGGACTTTAGATCTCAACGCGAACGGAAGTAGGAAGGGGACGCCAGTCAGAGAGTGAGACAAAGGGACTGAGAAGAAGGCAGTTGGCGAAGGGTGACGCGAGTGGCCGGTCGACACTGGACAGCAGAGAGATGAATTGGAATGAGAGAGGGTCCAGAGCAGTGAGGAAGACCTGTCAGGATAGGTTGGCTTTCCTAGTAGCTTTGTTGAAGTTTCGCTAGAAATCTACGCAAACGTTAGTCTACAGATGCACACGGGAAATGCAGAGTGTTACATAACACCCCTTCTTGCACTTGAATTAACCCAAGTTTATTGTTTGTTTGTTCGTTTGTTCTCTTTCCTCCTACTCCCTTGATTGTATTTCGTGTAGCTATGAAGAAATGTGCGATGCCCCTATTGAAACCACTAGTTGATCACCGGCCGAGAAGTGAAATGCTTCGAAGAAGTTGATGAAACGTGTGGGCCGAGGGGGTATCGTCACAAGTAAACGTGCGGAAATTATCAAAATAGGTTGAACAACTCAGAGGTTGATGTGAGAACTTGAAGCTTACATTATACGCTACATATTTTATTTTTTGATGATCCCAGCTTTCCTAATTTTTATTTCTTCTTAATCCTGGTCGTCGGGTTTCCTTTAAAACTGCGTTTTAAAGCATCACAATCAACATTTTATAATTACCCATTTCTAGGCTATATTTTACTGGAAATGTTATCAAGCTTAAAATCCGAAAAAGGCTTTGGGAGAATAGAATCAGACAATGTTTAATTTCATTCCATATTTCAAATTCTACAAAAAGCCTCAGTGGTTACAAGGCCCAGTTTAAAATGATGCCACAGAATTGCCAGAATCACTTGCAACCACTTTTATAACATCCGAAACGATCAATCCCATTATAAACAAATGCAGCAAATTAGCATAGAAAGAGTATAAAACTAAACACGACTGGGGGTGCAAGTTGATCCACTTCGAACTGTGCAAGGAATCTAAATTTGACTATACGAACAAATGGTATATTCACAACCCACCATCTCTCCTGGAAAATGAGACGCACGAAATTCTCTTGGATTTTGAGATACAAACGATCACCTAATCTGGGCCAGACGACCAGACCTTATAATATCAACAACAACAAAAAAAAGAGAATTTGTTAAATTGTGGACTTTGCTGTCCCGGCTGACCACAGAATAAAATCGAAAGAAATTAATAAGAAGGATAAGTACCTCGACTCTGAATTTAAAAAAAAATGAGGAACATGAAAGTGACGATTATACCGATTATAACTGATACTCATGATTCAATCACCAAATGAGTGATACAAGGGCTGGAGGACTTTGAAATAAGAAGACGAGTAGGAGACCAACCAAACTACTGCATTCTTGTGATCGGCCAGAATACTGAGAAGAATCCTGGAAACTTGAGGAGACTTGCTGTCATTCAAAATCCCGTGAAAGGCCATCAGCTAATACTGATGTGAAAGAGACTGTCCTCGTGGTGTAATGGTTAAATCGCTTGACTGGGGAATCGTAGTAAGCGAGTTTGAACTCCAGTCGAGCTATTACGATCACTTTTGGACAAATACGCTAGCTATGGATTAAATATTATCACTCCTGTTCTTCTAGAAGAATGGATTTGGCATTAAATAACCCAAAAAGATTGATTTGCCATTAAAACAAAGCAGACAGATGGGAAAAAAACCCTCAATGAGTAACTATAATAATAATATCAGGTTGTACCAAGACAGCAGGATAGGTAATAATCAACCCCCTGTGTTTGGATTTTATTATATTGGAATACCTGGTACCATACAACTATGTGCAAATATTTTTATTAGTTTAGTTTGCTTTCTTGGTTTAATGGTATATCACCTTTCATGTGTTATTTAATACCAAACCTATCCTTTTAAATTAACAATAGTGGTACTCTATAACCACTCTCTGAGGGAAGAAGGTTGTTTGGTTGTTTGTTTGTGTTTTATGGCATATCACCCCTAGTAGGTTATTTAATACCAAATCCATTTTTATACAAATAAACAGTTCTATTTCAAACAATTCAGCTTAGCAAAAGTACACGGTTTAATTGTGAAAATAGTTCTATTTCAAGCACCTCAGTTTAGCATAAGTACACAGTTTAGTTCTATTTAACCCATAGACAGGACCTTATCAGTTGCTACCATTCTGGGCCAGAGCAGACATGGGAGTGATGGCTATGAAGAGGTACTCCACATTCCCGTATTAATGGAACCTCGTCATCAGATTATTTAGTCTCATATCCAGGACAGTCATTAGGTAGGGGTCTTACTCCTCTGCATAGGTGCACTGGGCGTATTCTACTGCCTAGCCGGGAGGGTAACAGGGGAGAAAGGTGTTCATGCTATTTCCAAGTGTTTTAGAGAGTGAACATAATAGCAGGACTGAATCTTGAACTCACTTGCTTAGTGGCCACATTCCGGCACTTTACCTATTACACAACTGGTTTTCCTCCATATTTTTGAATACCTGCTATAACATAAATGTGAAAACAAATGATCAAATAGAATTTTTTTAAAGTCCATTAAAAGAATCGGATATTAAAATATATTCATGATTACAATCAAACATTTAAAAATAATTCAAATTTAATCTATTAGATAACCCATAAAATGTTGATATGCCGTTAAACTATGATTATAATCAAATATTTACAAATCGATCAAATTTAATCATTAAATAACCCATAAAGTGTTGATATGCCGTTAAACTATGATTACAATAAAATATTTATAAATGAATCAAATTTTGGTATTAAACAATTCACAGGGAGTTGATATGCCTTGAAATAAATAATCTGAATCAAAACCCAAGATTTACAAAAAATCAAGAAGCACATCCACGTAAATTATAATTGATGGCGTTATTCAGCATAATTTATATTTGTAGAAATATTTTCACTTTTGTGAAAAGTTCTCTTTTGGGTTTTCTCCGGGGAATTAAAATGTACATGAATGAGGTTAACCAAATACTTTCTTTTCGCATTGTGAATTAATGCGTGCAATTGTAATTTCCCGGAAAAATTATATCTAATCGTTTTTAAAAACAAACAAATTTATGAATAAAATTACAACGAGGGAAACAATAAATAAAAAGACAAAGCCACATATAATTTTTCAACTTGACTGGCGGATGTTTAAAAGAAATACAACATATATTTAATAGTCGGAGAAAATTGGTTTGTCTGCTTTTTGCACTTACAGAACTATGAAATTTGATTAGTATATTATTGGATACTAGGAAATGTTTAAAAAGTAAAAAAAGAAAAAAAAAAAGAAAAGTTTTTTTTTATAAGAAAATAGCACCTACTCTAAGAAGTCGGATCGGACAACAAGGACTTAACTATATTGCACAGTCGGCTGGAGCTGTATAATGCACCGACTTCACCTCTTCAGAGGGGTAGGACCCCCCCCCCGCTCAATGAGTGTCCTGGATATAACACTAAACAATCTGATGGTGAGGTTCCAGTGATCCTGGAGCTTTGTGAATTGCGGCGCACCCCTTCATTGCCATTGCTCTTTTTTCAATAGTTACTACACCAAGTGTAGGAGAGGGCGCTACTCTTTTCTCTGGATTGTTCTACTTTACCCTTGATACGTACCTTATGTTGCTGAGTGCTAAGTTAGGAGGTATCAAGTAACATTTTTAAAGTCTTTGGTTTGACGCGACCTGGGATTGAGCACAGTTCTCCCGGACCCTTGGCGAAAAATCTACCCACTAGACTAATGAGCCACAATTCAGTTTAACGTAAGTACATTTTCAATTTCAAGAGCTGTTTTATTTTTAAAAAAATAGTTTAGCATGCAAAAACAGTTCCATTTCAAGCAAGTCAGTCTGCACGGCTTAAATATCAAAACAATTCCATTTCAACCAATTCAGTTCAGCCTAAGTACACAGTTTGAATTTTAAAACAGCCTTATTCCTGCAATTCAGTTTAGCATAAGTATACAGTTTAATTGGATTCGACCCATAGATAGAACGCTATAAGTTGCTACCATTCCAGGCCAGAGTAGAACTGGCAGCGATGGTAATGAATGGGTACTCTGTATTCCCCCAAATTTCAGCATTACAGGAACCTCGTCATTAGATTGTTTACTGTCATATCCAGGACACTCATTTTGATGGAGTTTTACCCCTCTGCTAAGATGCCGTCGTTGTATTCTACAGCCCCAGCCGACTGGGCAAAGAGAAGTCCTTGTCATGTAGTTGTTAAAGACCAAAACTCTGACATCTAGGTAAACAAGTTCAAACTCTTGTCATGCTACTAGGCCCATCTTCGGACGAATACCCTTGGGAAAGGCATGGACATCCTTACGATCCCCGTTAAGTGTTAGGGTTAAATAGCATCACTATTGTTCATCAAAGACTGATAAGACATTAAACAAAGAAATTTTTTTGATAGGACTGTTTAAAACCTTGCGACTGTCTGCAATTTGTTAAATTAGATAGGAATACATGATATCATATATCAGCGTGAAACAATGTTTAAAGGAAAAGGGAAACATACTGTTGTAGCATAGGACCCAAATTCGATGTGTTTGAAAGAAAGGAGTTCGCAGAAAAGAAACACTCAAAACTTGAATTTTAAGGAAGAAAATAGTAGTCGCTTTTATTCTTGGAAACTACAGCGCATTGTAGTTAAAAAAAAGTTTGCTCAAAAGCGTTCTTCCTCCCTCCTCTTTCTGGCGATGACGGCGGCGTTGTTCGTTGGCTTGTTGATACTTTCATATCAGTCAAATTGTTGACAGGCAGGGTATAGCATGGGTCGGGACGTCATGGTCTTCTGTTGAACCTGTTTAGAAACCTGCCTTGAACTGCCAAAATCTCGCTTCTTAGTTTCCTTATATAGCGATTTGATGGATCAATTCGAAGGTTCGATGAGCACCAGTGAAAACAGTAGTGTAGCACGTGAAAGTTCACGCGTGATTATATTAAAATCACGCTTGAACTCTACAGGTCACTCTGCCTGCACGAGCGAGGTTCGTGACATTTTTGATCGTCAACCCATGTACCCAATGGCCGATGACAGCTGATGTGCTCGTGCGTTCTCCAACCCTGAGACCGTCGCAATTCAATGACGGCGCCCGTCCGTTATATTACTCTGTTAAAAATGCAATGGAAACATTAAAAATAGTTATGATTACGATTTAAAAGTTAAAATGAATCAAATTGTGGCATTAAATAACCCATGAGAAATTGATATACCGTTAAATAAGCCAAACTAAGCGTCAAAGTTTAAAAAAAAATACTGGTGAATTATTGTTTTAAAGAAATTATTAACATTAAATCAAGTATTACTAATTATTTTCAAGTTGGAAATAAAAAAAAAATTAAAACATAATTGCTTATTTAGGAGTAGCAAGTTTAAATCAATAAATCTTAAGTGTCACTGAACTTAATTAAAATATTTCTCTGTGAATTTTTTCGCACAAAAATATATGAAACAATATAGAAAACAGAATTCGTTAATAATTTTGTATTTTGCAGATTTCATTTTTACATTAGCAATTATTGTTTGTAACAGTCCAGTGTAAATTTTTATTTGGCAGCGGAGCTTTTAGAATGGATATTGTCCATATAAACAATGTCTGAAGAATGTTTTAGTTTGTTTTGACATTAGAATTTTATTCTCGCTTTGATCTTTCCCAATTGTTATTATATACTAAGCGTTGCTTAGTCTGGCACCTAAGTTTTATCTTGCTTACAGTGCCTGCTGTACGAGGAGGAAAAACTTATTTTATTCTATTTGCGAATTGATACAGTCTGTAATTTCGTTTTTGTATAACGTTTTAGGCATAAAAAAAATACTGTTCATTTGTTGAATCGCCATAATAATATCAATCACAACAGTAATACAAATACATATACCCATTCAAATACAGGCGGCCTCTGTTGTTTCAGATACGAACGGGTTTATTGATTCATGACTTCTATCCATAGCGACACGAGGAGAGAGACACAATTCTTAAAAGCCAATGCTAACCATACTATGCTGACCTCACCCCAACGCGCAGCGCATCTTGTGATATTTAAGATCACAATTCATCTCTGCCGGTCGAGATCCGAAAAAAACTCAACCGCGTGCCTCAACGGTAGAAAACTGAACTCTCTCTTTCAACGGTCGAATATCCAACTACATCTTCCAATGGTCAAAATCCAACTGACGTCTTTTCTAAATCCCCAAAGTCTCAGGACCATCTCTTCCGGGCATGACGTCATCCACACTCCAGCCCATTTCCTGTCTGGAGGTTTATAATGATAAATGGTGATTGTCGTATCCTTCGCGCGTGAACGTAACTGCACCCAATGAGTCAACTGAATGATAAAATATAATCAACGGAAGATGATTAATATAAAAAATCATTCCTTAATTATATAACACATTGTGTGGGTCATTTATACACATCTAACTCAATTTGTGTAGAGTAAATTAGAAGGAACCCCTCTTAAACTAGTAGACAAATTCACTTACCTAGGAAGTAGCGTCTCATCAACCGAAAAGGACATCGAAACGAGGTTAACGAAAGCATTGACAGCTATCAATAGGCTATCGATTATATGGAAATCAGACTTAACCGATAAAATGAAACGCAGTTTCTTCCAGGCAGCGGTCACATCGATACTGCTATATGGGTGCACTACATGGACGCTAACAAAACGGCTGGAGAAGAAGCTAGACGGCAATTACACAAGAATGCTGAGTGCAATCTTGAACAAGTCCTGGCGGCAACACCCCACAAGACACCAACTGTACGGCCACCTCCCTCCTATCACGAAAACTATTCAACTTAGACGAACCAGACATGCAGGACACTGCTGGAAAAGCAGGGACGAACTCATAAGAGATGTACTCTTATGGACCCCCACACATGGCCGTGCAAAAGCAGGACGACCGGCACGAACATACATTCAGCAGCTATGTGAGGATACGGGATGTTGTCCTGAAGACCTACCTAGGGCGATGAACGATAGGGAGGAGTGGCGAGAGAGGGTCAGGGATATCCGTGCTACCAGCGCGACATGATGATGAAATTAGAATGTACATTTTTTCTTTAAATATGTAGCGAGGTACACAGGCAGACATATATATATATATATATACATATATATATATTACCGTAATGGCTTATAGTTATCTCAATGGTTATAACTTGATGAGGTAATGTTGGACCAATTTTTGTGGTATTATGTATTAGTGCTTAATATCAATGACAGCACTCTTATATATATATATATATATATATATATATATTGTTAATATCCAGTCTGTGTCTGAAGACAGTGGGTGTGGATTATTCTTGAATAGAATATATGAGGAATATCATATAAATCTATGTGAGTGCTCGATGTATGGCTATTGTTACATCGCTTATTCCCCTGCAGGTATATAACAAAATTCACATTCAGAGCATTCAGCAACCTTTCATGTAAAAGGTCATCTGAAGAGACGGAGAGTATACTAATATTCCCTGCTGAAATAAATTCATAAGGACAATTTAACCAGGACTGAGTTTCTTTCTAATCGTACTATATATAGAGAGAGATAGAGAAAGAGAGAGAGTGAGACAGTCATATAATATATATATATATATATATATATATATATATATATATATAAGTATGTGTGTGTGTGTGTGTGCTATATCATTTAAGTCTGCGTAATATGAATAATCCAAATTGAGTGCTCAATTTATGTCTAATTAATATATACTGAAATTTGTTTAAAATTCCCATTCAGGGCAACAACAAAAAAAAACAAAAAACAAAAGAAAAACAAGGAAAAAAAAACAAACATCATTAATATCAGGGAAATTTCAATAGATAAAATCCATTATATATTTATTTCAACTGCAAGTCAACAGGATCATCAGTTGGAGAATTGAACATAAACTTGTTTCTTTGTAACCGTTAATATCGGGGAATAAATTTCACTGTCAGTACAAGGAGCACACAATAAGTTTCCAAACTCTTTTTCATATGGGTACTTTTATTGATAGTACACACATGAAACTCTAGTCCCCTTCGAAGTAGTCTCCTGCGGCTGCAATGCACTAGTTGTACCGTTCCACCAACTTCTGCAAGGACCTATATAAGTCCTATGGTGTGAGTGTGTCAATGACCTTCGTCACAGCCTCTTTCATCTCCTCAATTGTCTCATAACAACGGCCTTTGAGCTTAAGGAGTAACCAAAAGTCACAGAGAGGAAAGTCTGGACTATAGAGAGGCTGAGGAACTGTTTTGATTCTCATCTTGGTCAAATAGTCTGTGATAAAGATGGAGTTGTGGACTAGTGCATTGTCATGGTGGAAATGCCACTGAGCCGATTTGAAGAGTGCAGGCCTCTTCCGACGGTATGTCTCCCTGAACTCCCTTAAAACCTCAACATAGTATTCCTTGTTGACTGTCCAGTGGGAACCCAGTGCATTTAGATCATGTCAGTGCTGTCAAAAAAAGGGATCATCAAAATTTTGTGGTTGGATTTGCTCTGACCTTCTTGAGTCTGGGAGAGCCAATCTGCTTCTACTGGGAACTCTGTCTTTTTGTCTCTGGGTCATAGCAGTAGATCCAGCTTTCATGGCAGGTCACCAGAGCATCAAGAACTGCGGGATCTGAATTGATCAACTCGACTATCTCCCTGCTGTCATTGTTGTATAGCAATGATCATGATTAACTATACAAACACATATTACATAAACATATACTACATATTGACGCAATGAATAAAGACGAGTGAAGACTTCTTTAAAAAATATACCTCTCATTTTATTGTAAGGTTTACGTGTGAGAGGGAGTTGGAGACTGAACAAAGACTGCAATATATTGACCCCCACTCCTATGACCATCAGCATTGTATCTTTCTCGTTCTCCAGGGCTGCTCAACCAGAGGCCCGGGGGCTCAGCTTTCTGCTGGCTTTCTCTACCACATCTTATCACCAACTGGTCTGGGCCCCAAACTCTATCGGGGGTTACGAGGGCCCCTTCTGCTGGGGGTGGCTTTCTCTACCACATCTTGTCTCCAACTCATCTGATCTCCAACTTGCTGACAACCTATCCCCACCGAGTTATATAATAGTTCAATCGCCCACTCAATCGCCTACTCAGTATTTGGAATGGCATGTTTGATTGTCATCAAGCAGAAATAACTGTCATGCAGTTCATAGGTCACTCTCTTCCGGTGCATCAGTCTATGAGTGTATCATGGGCTTTTACCTTGTCCCATTTCGTTAGCCAAATCCGCCGACGCGATTTCTTTCGATTACTGGCCATTGGAATGTGTCACTTCCTTCCGGTGCATCACTTTGGAATGGCATGTTGGCCAGGTCAAAGGTCAATATACAACATCATGACAACGTCTTTCTTTCTGATCTTCTCTGGGCACCCATGGCACAAACTTCGCGCAAATCTTCCGCATCTTCAGTTCCTCGCTAATAACTGTATGTACATTTCCCACACTGTCATCAAACTGTGCACTTATTGTCTCTATAGACACACAACGGTCCATATCTATGAAATTCTTTATTTGGCCAATCGACTCTGGTGTATTGCCTTCCTTACTCCTCCCACACCTCTCATCATCCCTCACAGACTCCTTGCCTTCCTTGAATCTCTTATGTCACTCAAAAACTGATGCTCGATTCACGCAAGATGATCGAAAAACAGTCTGAAGTATTCCATACGTTTCTATGGCATCTTTTCCAGGTTCAAAACACAATTTTATTACATATCGTTCTTCTAAAGTGTCCTCACGTCCAGATTGCATTTATGAAATTCACCAGCTGTGGCAATCAGGCTTTAGTAGGGTGTATTCCAATTGCTGCTGTAGCTGTTGATTTGAACCTGAAATCATACAAATTGGTCAGTCATCTAATAAGATGTATAGCAATAACATACTGAATTTTAAAGAGTCCATGACAATTTTAAATGCCTGTACAAAAAAGTCTGGAGACTTATTGACAGCACCTCGTAAAATTATCAAACGAATTACTATATATATATATATAATTAAAAAATTTCCAATAGGCTGTGGATTAACATACTAGCACTTTTCTTCCGGTTTTTATGACAGTATAAATCTTTTTTTATTTCTTACGACTTAACAGATTTCCGGATACTTTTTTTGTTTTATTAAAATTCATCTAAAATTATTGATTTTAAGATTATTTTAAATCCTAATTTTTTTTTTTATTTAAATACATTTTTATAATCTAATAGTATTATTTTAGTTCTAGCTTCATTTTTATTTAAATTTAATCTTAGGTTTAATTGTTTATAGATTACCGATATTTACGTTTATTTCAAATTTTTGAAAATATTCAGATGATATTGGTAATTATCCATTGTTTTAATCAGTTAATAATATAACCATTAATCAAATAATATACATTTGGGTTAATATATATAGTTATTTAATTTAATCACTACTATTTAAGTAAGGGGATGCTTTATTAGTTATCTCCCTTTTTTGTGGTTCTAAAAATCTTTTTCACTATAAGTTTTACCTTCAAGCTATTTAATTCATTAACTCTTATAAATGATAAAATTTCTAAAAAAATTTTTTCAGTATTGTTTAATAATTATACGTAATTATTATATAAAGTTTATAAATATAGGATCTGAAATTTCTCATTTATTTATTCATCATAAATTGGTCCTTAATATGGGAAATATTTCTTGAATTTAATCGATAAACATTAAAAAAAATAGACCTTAAGTAAAATTATATAGGAATATTAATATGGGAAATATTTCTTAAATTTAATCGATAACATTTAAAAAAAACAGACCTTAAGTAAATTTTTATAGGAATATTAATATGAGAAATATTTTTTAAATTTAATCGATAACATTTAAAAAAATAGACCTTAAGTAAAATAATATAGGAATATTAATATGGGAAATATTTTTTAAATTTAATCGATAACATTTAAAAAAATAGACCTTAAGTAAAATTATATAGGAATATTAGTATGGGAAATATTTCTTAAATTTAATCGATAACATTTTAAAAAATAGACCTTATGTAAATTTTTAAAGTAATATTAATATGGGAAATATTTCTTAAATTTAATCGATAAACATTAAAAAAAATAGCCCTTAAGTAAATTTTTATAGGTATATTGATATGGGAAATATTCCTTAAATTTAATCGATAACATTTAAAAAAATAGACCTTAAGTAAATTTATATAGGAATATTAATATAGGAAATATTTCTTAAATTTAATCGATAAACATTTTTAAAAAATAGCCCTTAAGCAAAACTTTAAAAGAAACACTTAAAAAATCAGCTATTCATGCACCAACACTATGACAAAAATAATTTATAACCACAAGATGAATTGCTGGCCAACTTAAACAGGAAAAAAATAAGGAACAAAAATAAAATCCTTTGTAATTGTAGCATTAAATAAAAAGTGCCCATTGGAAGGAAACTGTAAGCTAGGAAATACATTTTACCAGGCCAATATTTTCTCGAAAGGAGGTAAATTTAATTATATATATATATTTTTATTTATTTATTTATTTTGGTATTTCATCACTAAAGTGGAAATTTCGACATCTTAACAGCCGACAATCTTTTAATAATACCATTATTTAGGAACCAAACTGCCTTATCGTTGGGTGTATCCGCTAAAGATGGATTCGCTCTCATGTGACATATACCGACAAAGCTCTCTTCTACGCAGTCTCGGTGAGCTGTAACCAAGAACGGTAATATTCGTGAGGAGTGTTTTCTCCCAGCTATCGTTTATGTATGCACTATTTTCCTTCAATATATTTTTTATCACTCATTTCCGAGTCGAGTTATCATTTGAACCTCCCCTTGACTATAACACTTATCTAAATATTACTGGAAACTAAAAAACTAAGGATTAGCACTAATAAAATAGGAAAATATTTTAAGCATGACTGAATTATAATTCTTTAAATACATTTCTTAAGGTGAAATGTATTCCCGGTGTTAACGGTTAAAAACGACTCATTTCGGTTTAAAAATCCATCTGATGCTGCAGTTAACTTGTGGTGTAATATATTTATAACAGATTATATCTACTGAATTTTTGATATTAAAGATATATATATGTAGTGACATCTGTGACCCTGGGTTTCGCGCTTTACATATTCATCAGGCAGAATGAAAAGTTTTCATAAAAGTCCGATTAATATGGTTAACTTTTCTTTTTCTTGGTGGTGTTGGTAGGGTTTTTCGTTTGTGCGTATATGTGCCTAAATTTGTGTACGTTTGAATGTTAGTTTGTTTGTGAATGTACTGTCGCTCACTAATACGTATCTACGGATATCTGCGCATATAATGGCATATATCAGACATAATCAGGAATACGTGCCTGATCCCAGATTTGGGTCCATGTCCAGCTAAGCCCCCAATGCACAAAGTGGGCCGATGACAAGCATAGTCCAGCAGAGTTCGAGCCTCGGCTCGTGCCTAACCCTCCCCTAAATCCCCAATATAATCGACCTTCAGGTCATTAACCTTCTCTCAAGTCCTGACTGCTTAGAGGCAGAGACAAATGTCGCATATAATAGCATGTATCTTAACATATATACACGTATTTACTCTGTTGCTGGGAAATGGTGAGGCAAAAGAGAAAAGAGTGTGAGAAGGGAAGGGTGGGTAAAGAGAGGATGGAAAAAAGTATTTTATTCAATTACAACCCATGAACATAAGCAAAATATAGACTAAATATTATTCCCTATTATTTTCATATTTACATTTAGTTCTGCCATATGCGTTTACAGCACTCACAAAGACTTCTTCTATAGCCCTTTCACAATACCCCACCAGTTTCACCAACACTTTCCTAATTACCATATCTTCTATCATCCATTACCAACACAACACTGATTATTCAACAGAACCACCAGCCATAAGTTCTATTTTTTCCACATTATCACATTATGACCACTCACGAATTTTGCATATAAGTGTAAGTAATATTTTTATTATCCTATTTACCAACCCCTCCGCTCAGGCAGGATATGACACAAGGTCAATTTTTTAAGCGGAGTTTAACAGGTTTGAATACAGAGTTTTCTTTCTCCAAGACCAGTCGCCTCACCAAGGCTGAAGAACCTAGTCTGCCCTACTATTTACTCATAGCTGGAAGGAGAATATTTGGATTCATACCTTTCCAAAGGGTATTAGTGCTATGTGAAATGTAATCAGGCTCGTCCAGGACTTGAACTCGTGTCGTCGTGTCTACATCCTGCGACGATAACCATTACACAACGGGCACCTCCTAAGAAATATGTTTATTATTGTCAATAATTGTAAGTACGTTTTTTTTTTTCGCATTATTATATCATGATCACCCTCTACTATTGTCAGGATTATAACTGTTACAATAATAATAATGATAATTTGGCGGACGGGTAGAGACTATCCAAATGACAGCATCACTGAGAACGGACAGAATACTAAGAAGAGTTCTGGCGACTTGAGAATACTTGCTGTTACTCAAACTCCAGTGTAAAACCATCAGCTAGTACCGATGTGAAAAACTCTAAAGGGGTAAACAATAATAATAACAATTAATATTATAATTATTAATGTTATTACTATCCAAAAAAAGACTACGTGGGCATAATTCTATAAGAGAATATATAAGATGATTCTTATAAATATCCAGGAGTGCTCAATGTATGATAATAAATAAGTAAATTTATATATTTCATACAGAGAAAATTCATATAATTGGAAAAAAACCCTCATTTAACCGTCATTTGGCTATTATAAGTTTATTCAAGCTGGCTACACAGTAAGAGAAACTAACTTTATCAGATAGCCATCACACAATGGAGAGAAAAACTAAGTGGAAATTTATTTAAATCGTCAACTCTTGGAAGATTCAAAAGAAGATGTAACCAGGAGGTAAAAAATAGGTATCATTCGATATATAAATTTTCTTGAGTACTACTAAATAAACGTAATGAAGTAATTTTAAATGCCACCATAAATTAGATTTAGACTTATATCATTCCTCATCATCATAATCATGTCGCACCATCAGCCATCATAATCATGTCAGCGCCATCGCGCCATCATCCCTCTCTCGCCAAACGTCTCTCTCACCTATTGCTTCCGGCCGGTCCCCAGGGCTACATCCCATATTGGCACAGAGTTGCTGTATGTGGGTTCTAGCTGGTCGTCCTGCCTTTGCTCGTCCTCGTGAAGGGTTCCACAGGAGTACATCCCTTATGAGTTCGTTCGTACTTCTCCAGCAGTGTCCCGCATGTCTGGTTCGTCTAACTTAGATAGTTTTCGTGATGGGTGGTAGATGGTCGTACAGCTGCTGCTTTGTGGGGTGCTGCCTCGATGACTTGTTCAATATTGATCGCAGAAATTGTGATAGCAACAGTAGGATAAAATTAATGATAACAATATTACTATTGATATTATTGATTAATGTATTAACAGTGATTATAATAATATTCTACCCCGTTCTGTTGGGCTATTGGTGAACACTCGATTCACAATGCCAATGGGCCGGTCAACACTCTATCCCCTTAGTATTAGATAGCAATACTTAAAACCATATGTTTATAGGCAAACAATGACTCTGTCATCATGATAAAGAATGGGAAACCCTAATACAGACGGTGAGGATATAAGGTTGGAATTTTGCAAAGAAAACTATAGGATTCCCATAATGAATAACGGAAAACGACAAATAACAAAAGGTATAGAACTACCAACTCAAGAAAAAATCAGAACGCTCTGAGAAAAGGAAACATAGAAATACTTGGGAATACTGAAAGCAAACACTACCAAACAAACTGAGATGAAAAAGAAAAATTTAAGATACCTGTGGAGAAAAAGAAAACAACTCGAAAGCAAACAACACAGCAGAAATCTCAAATGGATAAACACCTGGGCTGTCCCCCTCGTAAGATTCTCGGAACCATTCTTAAAGTAGACGAGAGAAGAACTTCAACAAATAGATCAAGGAATAAGAGAACTCATGACGACGGATAAGTCCTTACATGCCACAGATGACATAGATAGACTGTGTGCGTCGAGGATGGAAGAAAGAGGACCTCCCAGCGTTCAAGATTGCATAGATGCATCGATACATTGACGAGAAGACAACATAAAAAGTCACGGAGGAAGAGTGATTATTGCGACCAGAAACAATCCTGTTAATTTTTTTTTTTTTTGATACATAAAGATACATGATACCAGACACTGACATTACTGCCGGTTTTGATACCAACTA
>OY757919.1:18332540-18400040 GCA_963585895.1 Sepioteuthis lessoniana
AAAAAGATGGATAACAAAGCAATCCAAATCCAAGTAGAAGGAGAGATTTATTGTGAAGTAAAGTCGACACTATAGCGTTTCGGTTTTACTTAATCATCCTCAGGACAATGAGGGATGATTGTAGCGATGTTAAGGCAACGATTTATATATATATATATATATATATATATATATATATATATATATATAATTTTCCATCGAATGAGCCAAGCATTGCTTTCGTGTTTTTATAAAGCTTCATTATAACTGCAACAGTTTCTTTAGTAAGACAATTTGCGACTAGTATTTGCTCTATATCAGTCTATGTATGTTATCAAATAACATATATAGACTGTCTTACTAAAGAAACTGTTGCAGTTATAATGAAGCTTTATAAAACACGAAAGCAATGTCTGCCTCATTTGATGGAAAATTGTATATATAATAAAATATAAGGAAAATAAGAACGGTTTTCAGAGAAATCGATCCACAACTTCACAGATTATGAAATTCCGTCGAATCATTGCAGGAGTATGCACAAATAATCAAGAGTCTAAACTATGATTATTAGATTTCTCCAAGGCCTTGGAGAAATCTAACTATTCTTATTTTCCCAAAGAATTTTCGCCATTTCAGATTTGATACAGTTGAGAAGTAGAATCTCCTAAATTTTAAAAGCTATAACCCTAATAGTTATGCCTCTTTTTCTCTTATAGATTCCGAGGTAACCTTTCGTGGCGAAGAGGAGGATGCAGCCATTTTTTTTCATTTCTCTCTTGTATTTTGTTCATAGTTTTGATTGATGGAAGAAGTATGTAATCAAATTTTCTTGTTTTCCATACTTCTGGAGGTATTTCATTTGGGCCGGTAGCATTTTTGCTTTTAATTTTTGTCAGAACTACGTTAATTACTTTCTCCATAAACTGTCCTTGTCTAATATTTAGTTACTGTCAATAATTTTCCTGGTAGGTTTATCAATGACTTTCGGGTAGTTTCCAGGCAGATTCTTGAGATGTTCTTTTCACTTCTGTAATAGCTTTTCCTGGCAGGCAGCTTTTTGATATGGACAGATACTTCTTCAACATTGTTGCTGGAGTTTTACAACGAGATTCATTAGCACTTACGTTACATTGACCTTGTGAGTTGAGTGTTCGCTAATGGCCCGTGAAACGGGTGTTCCATCGTAGATTGAGTCATACTAAAGACTCACAAAAGTAAAGTGGAGAAATCCAGGGAAAAGAGTTGTACCCTTTCCTTCACTTCGGTGTTGTAGCTATTGAAAAGGGAACCTTTGGGTCACCGTCGACTACGGTCGCCAACTTTAATTACTGTATATTAGCACCATATTTGTTTATAATCTGTCTAGACTAAGGACTTCGAATGTCGATAGATCAAACAAAAAAAAAAGAAAATAGAAAATGCAAAAAATAAAATGCTAGAATGAGACGAAATAAAGCAGAAACTAAAACAGACGCAGACTTTGCCGACGATCTGTCACTGCTTAAAAATACACCAGCCCCAGCCGAATACATACTGTATAGGTTACTACAAGCAGCTGGAGGCATTTTCTTCTTCGTGGATGCTAATAAAACAGAGTTCTTGTATTTTTGGCCTCTAAAATTGTAAGCCAAATTAACACACTTTGATAGCAATATCTTATCTTATGAAAGGGATCTCAATATATGCTTAGTGAAGATGGGGACATCTATCGATTGGTTATTGATCGTATGGAAGTCTGATAACTCCTATAAAATAAAACAGGATTCCTACCAAGCTGTGGCTTTGTCAATTCTACAGTTTGGATGCATCACATCAATACTGTCAAATTGAATGGGGAAAAAGCTAGAAGGGACCTACACAAAAATGTTATGTGCTGTTTTGAACAAGTTCAGGAAGCAACACCCCACGAAACAGTAGCTGTATCGTCATTTACCCATCATCTTAATAACCATCGAAGTAAGATGAACAAGACATGTTGGAAACAGCCAGAGGAGCAAGTAATGACTCAGAGGAAATGTTCTTCGAACCATATAGACCCATCAGTGCAGTCCGAAAAGAAAGATCTTACTCTATACGAACTCAGGATCTAGGTTGGAGGACCTAACGAGAGCAATAGAGGATAGGACCATTTGAAAAGAGAGAGAGAGAGAGAGAGTGTGTGTGTGTGTGTGTGTGTGTGTGAAAACATCATTCATTATAAAGTATATATATATATATATATATAGAGTATCAAATATATATATATATATATATATATATATATATATATATATATATATATATATGCGGTGCATTCAATAAGTTCCCAGACGTTTTTGTGCAGACTCTTGAAAATTCACAATGATTTTTAGGATTTCAGGTTGAAATCAACAGCTAAAACAGCAATTGGAATACACCCTACTAAATCCTGATTGTCACAGCTGGTGAATTTCAAAAATGCGATCTGGACGTGAGGACACTTTAGAAGATCGATATGCAATAAAATTCTGTTTTGAACTTGGAAAAAATGATGCCACTGAAACGTATGGAATGCTTCAGACTGTTTTTGGACCATCTTGCATGAATCGAGTATCAGTTTTTGAGTGGCATAACAGATTCAAGGAAGGCAGAGAATCTGTAAGGGATGATGAGAGGTGTGGGAAGAGTAAGGAAGTCCATACACCAGAGTCGATTGGCCACAGGGTTAGGGGTAGGGTTACTATGTTGAGGTTTTAAGGGAGTTCAGGAAGAGATTCCTAGGGAAGAGGCCAGCACTATTCAAATCGGCTCAGTGGCATTTCCAGCAGGACAATGCACCAGTCCACAACTCCATCCTTGTCACAGACTATTTGACCAAGATGCGCATCAAGACAGTTCCTCAGCCTCCCTATAGTCCAGACCTTGCTCCCTGTGACTTTTGGTTATTCCCTAAGCTCAGAGGTTGCCGTTATGAGACATTTGAGGAGATGAAAGAAGCTGTGACGAAGGTTATTGACACGCTCACACAAAAGGTATTCCATGAGGCCTTGCAGAAGTCGTTAGAACGGTAGAACAAGTGCATTGCAGCCGGAGGAGATTACTTTGAAGGGGACTAGACTTCCATGTGTGTATTATCAATAAAAGTGCCCATTCGAAAAAAAGTCTGGAAACTTATTTAATGATCCTCGTATCTCTCTCTCTCTCTCGCTCTCTCTCTCTCTCTATATATATATATATATATATGTGTGTGTTTGTGGGCGCGCGCGCGTGTGTGTGTGTGTTCTCATACACACAAGAAATACACCCAGAATACTTCCCATATCTTTATCTGCCACCGGTCTGGTGGAAGTGAGGTTAGGCATGTGTCAATGGTAGCTCTATCAAGCTGGTATCAAACCATTTTTAAAGACTGGTGAATCTGGAATTGCAACCCAGAATTATTTTCGTGCTCATTTCCTGTTACGCAGGAATGATGTTGCAGAGAGAAAATCAATACTGCAGTGGGTGGAAAATTTCAAAACTCCAGGTTCATCGATTAAAACAAAGTCACCTAAAGAAAAGAGAAAAAGAAAAGAAAAATTCAAGTCTTTTATTTAAACAAACGTGAAATGAATGTTTGATATCAGTTAAGTCGATGTTTTTGTCAACTTTAAAAACATGGCCTATCCAATCCATGAACGTAACGGATCACATCTGGAAAAAACCCCATTAGTTTGCTAAAACTACTGTTGCTACTTTAGATCGGTTCACTTGCACCAGATTAATGAGAGTTTAAAAAGTGGGATGTATTTCTATCACACTCTGTGTACATACGATATGTATATCAATGTGAAAATGAATTTGGAAATAAATCCAATAGTATTAAGAAAAAAGAGCAAAACAAAATAATCTAAATTTGATGAATTTATTATGACAGAATGTCAACGTTTACGTTTCGGTTTTAATAACCTTTATCAGGTCTTTAAGATCATGAAAAAATTTGTTTATAGAGCAATTAATTTTAGATGACAAAAAAAACCAAAAAAAAAACAGGAGAAAAGAAAGTGTGTATCAAGAAAGCCCCATCACTGTACATTCAGTGTTGTCATTTTGAAACTATTAATTACGTAATTGGCACATTGAATGATGTTTGAAACGTTGATTTATACCTTTTTGGGGCCCAAGCATTTAAATCTAAATTTATTCCAAATTTTACTCTCTAACATATCCTCATGAACGGTAAATTTATGTTTATTTTCTTTCCCTTTGCTTCAATTTTTCCCAAAATATTCTAACAGTCAATGCTTTTGTCCTCTTCCGTCGGATCTCTTGGAAATTCAACAAATTTCAAACATAAGCACTAATTTTTTTTACACATAGTTAAATGCAAAAACAATTATATTTAAAAACAATTCAGTTTAACACAAGTACGCAGTTTAAATGTCAAAACAGTTCTATTTCAAACAATTCAGTTTAGCATAAGTACACAGTTTAGTACTATTAGACCCACAGATAGGACCCTATCAGGTGTTATCAATCCGGACCAAAGTAGACCGAAGAACGATGGCAATGAAAGGGCACTCTGCATTTCTGAAGTCTGATCATCAGATTAGGTGTCATACGCTGGACACTCGTTGGGTAAGTCTTACCCCTCGGCAAAGATGCAGTTGTTGTATTCTGCAGCCCAAGCCGACTGGGCCACAGTCGTTGGATGAGTCTTACCCGTCTGCCGAGATGCTGACTTTGTATTCTGTAACCCCAGCCGACTGGGCCACAGTCGTTGGGTGAGTCTTACCCCTCAATTACTTAATAATGCTGCGAGGTGTATTGAACAAGTCCCGGAGCCCCCCCCCAAAAAAAAGCAGCAGCAGTACAGCTGCGTATTACGCATCACGAAAACTAAGTTAAACAAAGCAGACATGCAGGACACTGCGGGAGAAGTGGGGACGAACTCATAAGCGATATACTCCTGTGGACCCCTTTATGGGAGAGCAAAGTAGGCCGACCTGGTAAAACCTATCTACAACAGCTGTTTGGAGGTGCCCGTGGTGTAATTGTTATCGTTGTAGGAAATGGACAGGGCGACACGAGTTCAGATCCTGGACGAGGCTGATCACATTTCACATAGCACTAATACCCTTGGGAAAGGTATGAATCCAATTAATCTCCCTCCAGCTATGGGTAAATAGTAGGACAGACTGGGTTCTTCAGCCTTGGTGAGGCAACTTATCTAGGAGAAGGAAAACTCTGAATTTTAACCTGTTAAACTCCGTTTTAAAATTGACCTTGTGTCTTATCCTACCCGAGCGGAGGGGTTGGTAAATAGGATCTACAACAGCTAAGTGCCAATACTGGATGTAGCCTGGAAGACCTCCAGGGAGCGATGGACCATAGAGAAAGGTGGCGAGAGAGGGTCAAGGAAATCTGTGTAAGCAGCACAACGCGATGATGTGGATTGAACGTTTCATAACCTTTCTCTATAAATTTCAAATTTGATCAGCATCCAGACTGTTCTCTGTCCATGGCATTGTTTTTTATTTTATGCTTTTTCTGAAGATAAGCTTAAATACCGTTTGCTCTGTGACAAGATGTGTTATTGTCCTAAAATTGGCTTCATCAGGAAACCAATTTTCTTTTGATGGAAGACAAATTATCCAGCATTTCAATGCAAACATGTACATTGAAGGTTGAGGTAACGATCGTTATCTCTCCTGCCTTTTTTTTAATTGACATATTATAAATGACTTAGTAATTTTACTTTATTCTTCGGTAGTCATCTCTACATGTTTCATTCGGTCAAGACTAGACACTAGTTCTAGGCATCATTGACTTAGCAGATACAGATTTCTAATTCATCACTGAATATCACTTTCATCCAATTATACACACGCCAGGATATTTTCTCTTTATTCCATCTTAAATTCATGTTTTTCTATTTGTGTCTTGGTACTTCTTTTTGATTGGCTTTACTAGCTGTAAACCCCATTTCATTTTATCGATTTCTAACACTTCTAAGCCAAACATTGCCTCGTTTTCATCCGTTGGTTTTTCAGCGTTTTTGTAGATTACCGACTTGCAAAGCATATTGTATTCAGTTTTCTATCCTCGGTCTCGGGTTTCATTCGTAGTCTGTCACTGTTTACCTTTTCTAGCCACAATATTTGTTTTATGTTGGTACCAAACTTTAAAAAGAGCCGACAGGGAAAAAAACTGTCTTTCGCAACATTGATTGTCCTCTTCAATGACTTTTACGATTGTTTCTTTCTTCCATATTGACAGTTCTTTGTTGAAGTCATGCTCCTTTCAACTTGTTACTAGCCAAAGAACGTCAAAATAGATGACATTCTGTCCTTCTTGAGAGAGACAGAGTTGTACCAAAAAATGACAACTTAAAACTGGTTAATCTTGTGCAAACAAATGAAATCCTGCTAATAGAAAAATTTACCTACCTCAATATTCCTTTGGAAATCTTTGGTTGAATATGTATGTATATATAGATAGAATTTGGCGTTGAATGACCTACAAAGTTTGATATGCCATAAAACCCAAACAACCAGATAACTAGCCAGGTCGGCTGAGGCTGTATAATACACCGACAGCATCTCTGAAGAGGTGTAAAATTCTATCAACGAGTGTCCCGGATATGACATTAAACAATCTGATGGTGCGGCTCAAGCCATGGAGCTTTGGGGAAAATGGATGACCGCTTCATTGGCAATGCTCATAGATCCACTTTGACTCGGAGTAGTTGCAGCTCCTTACTGAGTCTTATCCATGGATCAATTAGAACAGTCTGATTTATGTTAAATGCCAAAGGGAGAAATAGAATGGTTTGACCATTTGGCATGTGCGTAAAAAATGACTGACTTTTTTTTTTAAATGAGAGAGATTCATTGCAATGCTTGGCACTATTGAATTGTGAGCTCATAGATAAATAATTTTGAATAGGATTATCAGTGTTGATTACTTGAAACTCATTAAATTTCTGCCTAAATTGAATAGTTAGTGTCACGAAGCGATGCTTTAAACCATTTAACTGTGTGCAAATAAAACGACAGATGTTAAATAGCAATATTTGAAACCATTTTGGTGAATGTAAACAAATAATTAATTCTAAATAGAAATATACGTCTTAGAATACTTGGAACCATTTAACTGTGTGCCAACAATAGAAAAATACTTCTGTGAAAACAAATTAGCTTTAACTCATTTAAGAAAAAGATTGCCTACAAACCCACTTTTCCATATCTCATTTATTTTTTTTCTAACTATATACATGTTAATCGTACGCCTAGGAAACGTTGTATATACAAGAAAAAAACAGCCCTGCGTCATCAAACAAATGAGTTCTAGCTCGTTTAAAATGTTATCTACAAACTATAAGTTGACAAATCATGTATGATATGCATAAAGAGGATTTGGGATTATATAACCAACAGGGGGTTAAATCCAACCAACCAACCAACCATTGTACGGTTTCTTGATGTCTACAAGATTTGCGTTTTAACAGTATACCAATTTTCATTTGTAGGTTTCCGTTAACATTTTTTTAGCAATACTCATTACACGATCATTCAATCACCTCCGACCGTATATTTTTTTTTCTTAGATAAGAAGATTTCTGCCTAGATAAGTTGGTGAACATATAGGACAATTACTGTCCTGCTTTGTCCCCGCAAGATGCACCCATAGTGATGATAATCAAACATTCACTTCACATCAGAGAGTTTGGGAGGTCAATAGTGACGTTATATCACTATTCATATTCCGAGAAGATACTCCTCGGGATCAAGAGTGTGGCTGGTAGAAGACCCTATGTCTGGACACATATGTGTGTGTGTGTATGTGTGTGTGTGTGTGTGTGTGTGTATTTGTGCTTCATCATTATCATCATCATCTTCATCAAGTCATGATAAGAACAGAGTTAGCTGATTCTCTCTTTCACTCCATTTGTGCTGATCAGCCATGCCGCACAAACAGGGGAACCCAGTCTTGGTCGTAAGAAAAATTCTGCGACCACATCACCCTCAACATCTGTCCGATTAATTCTATAGATTGCAAACTGTGGTGTTCCTGTTTAAGGTAAAAGAGTCCTGGGGTTCACAGCGAGCGGTTAAACTACGGGTGTACTCTTACACTGCAGGTAGAAATGCCTGGTGTTATATAAGCCAGACGAATCCATATTGCCCATGGATATAGGGGTGTTAACTACTCCACAACACAAAGCTTTTGATGATTATGTGGTGGCGCGGTTGAGTGAGAGACCAACAAAACTCCATGAAAAACCGAAAATGAACTGAAGGCAAGGATAATGGTAAAATTTAGCCATTTAAACAAGGAGATAGTCCTGAATGATTGCATCAGATTTCGAAGTTGTCAGTTGGCTATGGTTGAAGCCAATGGCGATTTCTTTTTATTGATTTAATATAAAGTACTTAAAGATATTTTCAGATGATCTTTGTTAATATATCTGATAAAATGTGATGACAGTGGGATTTTCATTTTTGCATAATTTGGCTGACAATTGATACATGTGCAGATAATAATAATTGATAAGTAGAAATACAAATGTTAAATGGCAATTAACAAACTGTATAAATAAATGAACTGCAGCAGCTCGTTTAAAACCATTACTGGCACTATATTCAATTACAAATTATATATATATATATATATATATATATGGTTTCGTATCAGAAATCTTCAAATGGTTGAAACACTATTAAAACTAAAAGGCCATTCAATTAAACATCTTGCCCCGTCGGCTGAGGGTATAGAATACGCCGACTGCACAACTGCAGAGGGGTAAGACCCCCACAATGAGTGTCCCGATAATTAATCTAAATAAACCGATTGGGAGGTTCCAGTGATGCTGGAGCTTTGGGGAATGCAGCGCACCTCTTCATTGCCATTGCTCCCAGGACCAATCTGGCCCGGATTGGTAGCACCTGATAGGGCCCTATCTATGGGTTAAAAAGAACTAACTGCATACTTATGCTAAACTGAATTGTTTTAATTAAAACTATTTGACTAAACGGAATTACTTGAAATAGAAATGTTCTTTTTTAAAATTAAACTGTACCTACATTTAAACTGCATGCTTATGCTAAATTGAATTGTTTAAAATGGAACTGTTTTTGACATTGAAACTGTACTTACACTAAACTGAATAGTTTAATATAGAACTGTTTTGACATTTAAGTGTGTGTAAACATAATCTATACATATACTAAACTGAATTGTTTGAATTAGAACTGTTTGAATAAATTAAATAGCTTGAAATAGAAGTGTTTTTGACGATTAAACTGTGTACTCATACCAAACTAAATTGTTTAAAATAGAACTGGCTATTTGCATAAAAATGGATTTGGCGTTAAATAGCCTACAAAGTTTAATATGCCATAAAACCTAACCACTCAACCAATCAATTAACCATCAATCAAAATGGAAATAGAAGAATTAGTTTCTGAAATAGTAAATATATCTGTGGAAGTAATGTTTGTTTTTCTTTTAAATTTTTTGCAATTTAACAAATAACACATACACACACACATACATACACACTCACGCACGCGCGCGCGAGCGTCCACGCACACGCACACACCATTCTCTCTCTCTATCTCTCTCTCTCTCTTTTTCTCTCTCTTAAAATAATGATTCTTCTACCACTATATATATATATATATATGTGTGTGTGTGTGTGTTAGTTTGTGTGTGTGTGTGTGTGTGTGTGTGTGTGTGTGCTTCATCATCATCATCATCAAGTCACGCTGAGAACAGAGTTAGTTGAATCTCTCTTTCACTCCATCCGTGCTGATCATCCATCGCTCATGCTAGGTCTTCTAAACGACATCCTGTGTCTGCACAGTGTTAATATCTTTGCTGTTCTCACAACAATCTTCCATACATGTGCTGGAGTCCATAGGAGAAGAGAACTTGTGAGTTCACCTCTATTTTTTTTTCCTGCAATGGTCTAAAGAAAAGGATAATGCAAAGCTCTTCGAATGAATTGAATACTCTGGTATCCGGTTGGCCAAAATATAAACAAACGAAAGCTACTTCGTAATGCCTAATAATTCTCGAGCTGACGTTGTTTACTTGTTGGCTGAGTGGTATGATACTAAGTCTAACGTTTCGATCCCAGCTTCAAACGTCCTTCGTGTCTAACCACACTGAAGAGTTGCGATACAACGAAACAGTCTCTCCTCCACGGGGATTGAGCACTCTGGTGAAGTAATTTACGGTTGCTACTCGCATAATGCAAAGCTCTTCGAATGATTTGAGTACTCTGGTATCGGATAACGCAAAAAAGTAAACAAACGAAAGCTACTATATAATGCCTTATAATTCCCGAGCTTTTTTCGTATTTATACACTTATTGTACCGTGCAGAAATAATAACTTGTTAATTTAGAAATACATTCTTACCATGGGTAGGGGATGTTTTGTAACTATTCTGTACTTTCACCTAACAATTTGATAATAATCCAGGTCCTGCATTAGGTGTTACGGCATCTCCAGGCATAACTTTTCCTCATTTTTTTTAATGGCAAGGATGATCACATGCCCGGCAACGTTTAATTTTGCCAATAAGGTTTTTTTCTTAGCAGAATTGGATCACCATTTCTGCACATTGTAGATTTTTGCTAAGCTGTGATAAAATCATGTTTACTCTTGTTTGTAACGTAGTAAACAATTTGATTGAATTATTTAATCTTAAATTTGATTAGCTAGGCGTTTCGGAACATTTTGATTCTTTCCAGAAACGCTCGGGAAAGTTCGTTTTTTTTTTTCGGTAACATAGATGCATAAGTACCTTCAGTTTTTCAAGTCATGTTTCACCCCACCTATATATATATATATATATATATATATATTGTTTCTTACAAACAATTTATTTAATATACTTCTGAAGAATATTTTAAGACTATTTGAGTCCTGACAAGGCCTTAACGCCACTTTTTCAAATCTCATCCATGTTAAGCGTACGACTAGGACTGTTCTGCCCCAACTATGGAACGTATTTTCAACAAGAAGAGAAAAGATGATTTTTTTTTCACCAACAATATTTTGAGATATTCGCTTAAACTGAATCGTTGGCTTTATGTAAATGTCTACATTAAAGCGTTAGACGAATGAAAAAAAATCGATTTTATTATGGCATCATTATGACAACCTGCTGACGTCATCAGTAGAAGAAAGATTTTACGTGATTTTAAGAATTTGACACAATTTCAAATCAATTTTAACCTCTTCCAACTTCATTTAAAAGCAAAAGAAATTTTTCCTAAAGAAAAAAAAACATAATTTAAGATTTTCTAAAACCCTCTAGAAGTTGTTCTAATCTTTTTTTTTTTTCAGGAGAAACATACGCTGTGGTTAAATTGTTATATATATATATATATATATATATATATATATTGACCTTGTGTGATACCACGACCTAATGTGCGCAAATAAAATGCGTACGTTATATGAATGATCGTTAATAACTATTTTTACGAACCTATCTGAAAGCAAACGCATTTAACATCATAATAAATTTAATCTACAAAGAGGAACATTCGCTCTGCTTGTCTTCACACCCAGTTGGATGGCAAAAGCTGATGGTGGTGACATGGGTGGCAGTACCACCATAGTCAACGAAACTGTGGCATCACTCCTGGTTGGTGGCTGATGAGGAAGAGGTATCGCACGTGTTGTCTCACGTTGTATGATGAAATATACAAACATAAGAATATAAATTGACATTCTGGTTATGCGGACAAGTTGTAAATATATATACCTGGTGATTCAATAAGTTTCCAGACTTTTTGTACAGGCATTTAAACTTATCGTAGACTCTTATGAATCAGTATGTTATTGCAATACATCTAATGAGATGACTGACCAATTTTTAGGATTTCAGGTTCAAATCAACAGCTACAGGAGGAATTGGAATACACCTTACTAAAGACTGATTGTTACAGCTGGTTAATTTCAAAAATGGGAACTGGTCGTGACAACACTTTAGAAGAACGATATGCAATAAAATTCTGTTTTAAACTTGGAAAAGATGCCACAGAAACGTATGGAATGCTTCAGATTGCTTTTGGAGCATCTAGCATGAATCGAGTATCAGTTTTTGAGTAGCATAAGAGATTCAAAGAAGGCAGGGAGTCTGTGAGGGATGATGAGAGGTTTGGGAGTAAGGAAGTTAATACACCCGAGTGGATTGGCCAAAGGGTTACGGTTAGGTTTAGGGTTACTATGTTGAGGTTTAAGGGAGTTCAGGAAAACATTCTGTCGGAAGAGGCCAGCATTCTTCAAATCAGGTCAGTGACATTTCCACCAGGACAATGAACTAGTACACAACTCCATCCTTGTCACAGACTATTTGACCAAGATACGCATCAAGACAGTTCCTCAGCCTCCCTATAGTCTAGACATTGATGCCTGGGACTTTTGGTTATTCCCTAAGCTCAGAGGCTGTCGTTATGACACCATTGAGGATATGAAAGAGGCTGTGACGAATGTCATTGACTCGCTCACACAAGGGGACTTCAATGGGGCCTTTTAGAAGTCGTTTGAACGGTAGAACAAGTGCATTGCAGCCGGAGGAGATTACTTCGATGGGGATTAGAGTTTCATGTCTGTTCTATGAATAAAAGTGCCCATAGGAAAAAGTCTGGAAACTTATTTAATGATCTTCGTATATATATATATATATATATATATAGGAAATCGACATGGCGTTGTTGTGAACGTGCTGGAGTGCAAATCGCGGTAAGTGAGTTCAAACTCCAGTCGCGCTATCATGTTCTTTTTTGGTGAAATACCCTTGTGAAAGGAAAACATACTGTTTTTTATAGGTTCAATAATACTACTATACACTGTTCATATCCAAGGGTTGCTATGACATTAAATACTATATGAATCAAATAGAAAATGAAACGCAGTTTCTTCCAGGCAGCGTCGTATCGATACTGCTGTATAGATGCACTACATGGACGCTAACTAAACGGCTGCAGAAGAAGCTAGACGGCAATTACACAAGAATGCTACGAGCAATATTGAACAAGTCCTAGCGTTAACACCCCACAAGGCACCAACTATACGGCCACCTGCCTCTCATCACGAAAACTATCCAAGTTAGACGAACCAGGCATGCAGGACACTGCTGGAGAAGCAGGGACGAGCTCATAAGTGATGTACTCCTACGGACCCCCACATATGGCCGGGCAAAAGCAGAACGACCAGCTCGAACATACATTCAGCAGCTATATGAGGATACGGGATATAGCCCTGAAGACCTACCAGAGGCGAGGAACGATAGAGAGAAGTGGCGAGAGAGGGTCAGGGATATCCGTGCTAGCAGCATGACATGATGATGATAATGATGATGATATAATTATAATGACTAGTCTTATAATTCGACAGAGAACCCAGGTCCCACCTGAATAAACCCAGTTGTATTTCCATAGTCTTTTGGGTGCGTTCGACCGTGCGCAAAACATCGGGAACAACTACTCCATGTATAAGAGTGTGAATATAGGGACACCTAACCTGGACAGATCGGCCAAAGGTCAGTGATCGATGTTCAGATAGATCACCAAACAAATCAGCAACCGGTTAAAGCCAAGGAACCCATAATTCAGTTTCAAAGGGATGATGAATGCCATGTATGGAAACAAAAAAATTGTAATGGAAGCTACTGAATGGAGCTAGAGACTAGAAAGTTTCAGCGGATCTCAAGAGACACCTCTACAATTTCCAGTTCCATTTATTAAAACAGAAAATCAGCCAGACATTGTAGCGTGGTCCGATTCAAAGAAGAGCGTCCTCCTCATAGAATTGACTGTCCCTAGGGAAGAAAACTGGGAGACCACGCACGAGCGGAAGAAAAACTGCTACGAGACACTGCGTGCCGACTGCGTGGAAAAGGGTTGGATATGCGATGTGATTTCTAATGAGATTGGTTGTCGTGGTTTTCTAGGACACTCAGTCATTTGTTTTCTTTCAAAAAAGGAATCACTGGCCGCAGTTTGAAAGAGGCCTCATATCGTCTTCAGTCCACGGTGCAATATAAATCAAATTGGATTTGGTCGAAAGCGAAAAGTCTTCAGCATGAATGAAATGCATACGGAACCACCATTCCCTTGTGATTACGGAACATCAAGAAACGGTTACTGTATGCGCATAATGGTATCAACTGGCGAAAGTAAACGCATTTCTAAAAATCACAAACTGCAATAAAAATGAATAAAGATTTGATTTGTAAACGTTTAAATACGCTTATAAATCAAATCTTTATTCATTACCCTCGACATGCAATGATGATGTTTTGTTCCTTAGCTATAGTCACCTACACATACAGAAATAAAATAATGTAGCGAAAAATTAAGATATACCTACGAATTTATGTCCGGTTAAAGCAGTGCGCTGCGTTTGTGCCTTCACTTAAACAAACCTGTACATACACACATTGATACGTAACTATAATCCACACAAGCATACCCACATACCCACACACCCTCACACACTTACAACCACACGTAAAGATTCCTATAACATCCCCACGGTTTTTTGACTGTATTTTTTCGATTCTAGATTCATTTCATTTTCTTCACTGCCTGATGATAGTTGTTTTGAAAAAAAAAAAACACCATGAAACCCAGAGGCCACAGTCTAAATTCCATGAATCAAATATATATATATATATATGTATATATACATATATATATGTGTGTGTGTGTGTGTGTGTGTGTGTGTTTATATATATAATTCTTTTAAATACCCTGTCCGGTGGCAAAAGCTGCTTGGTAGTGCCAGGTGTGGCAGTAATGCCTTGAGCTACCAAAACTATGTTATCACCCCTGGTTGGCGGCTGATGAGGGCAGGGTATCGCACGTGCTTTCACACGTTGTACGATAAAAAAATCCTTCATATCCTTTTTTTTATTTTAGAAGAAAGCACCTGAATTATATAATATATATATAATTTTCTTAAACTGAAATTCATCCAAGTGCCTCATTACGCTACCTAGTAGTGTATTTGTCTTTTCCATCTCCTGACAACGAATAACTTAAAACTCCACATTCAACAAAAAACTAAAAGGAAGATCGCACTGAGCGATCAGTTTAAGACCTGATCAACAATTGTTCTCTGTATTGTATTAATCGATAAAGATTCGGAAAAAAATATAAAATTCAAACCAACAAAGAAAAATCAATTAGAATCAGATCAGAAGATTTTGTGTCATATGAGTTAATAAGTTTAATTTCGTAGAATTTATAATTTTTTTCAATTGTCTTTTGGCAGCTAATTAATTAACCTTTGTCCTTGTATCAAAGGTGTTCACAGAGTTCGATTTGTATTTACTGTATCGGCTGCTTTGATCTCCAGAAAAGGTTTTACCAAACAACGGACTCATTTAGTTTTCGCTAAATTTGAAATTTGTCAATTAAAGTTAGATCTAACAAATCGCACTGACAGGAGAGAGTTCTCAGACACTCGTTTTCTCTTTCTCTCTCACTCTGTCCCCCTCTCTCCTGCTCTCCATCTCTCTTGCTATCACTCTCCCCTCTGTCTTTCTCTTCTGCACTCTATCCTTCCCTGTCATCCATCGCTCTTGGTAGATTTTCTAGACTATACCCAGGGTCTACACAGAGATGATGTAAGTTTTTGATAGTCAGCTGACACTAGCGCATTCATGTGTCAGAGGCCATAAATGAACGTCATTTATGAGCACGTAATCATTCTGCCAGCAGTGTACCGTATGTCATATTTGGATGATCTGTGAGATGGGAGGTTGGTGGCCATACAGCGGTTGTTTTGTGGCTTGTTGCTTCCAGGATTTGTTCCATAGAGTACGTAGCATTCTCGTGTGGTTCGCATCAAGCATTTTATCCCGGCATTTCGTTAGTATCTATGTGGTGCATCCATATTGTTGCAATAGTGACCCAGCTACTTATCTTATCAGATAGTTTAAATTTTCATATGATCGATAACCTGTCAATTGTAGTACATGCTTCCATTGCTATATGTTGACATCATTTTCAATATATATAAATATATATGTTTACATATACATAAATATATATATATATATGTGTGTGTGTGTGTGTGTGTGTGTGTGTGTCTAGCCCCACTGAAGAGTTCTGATAGAACGAAACAGTCTGTCTGTGGATGACAATATATATATATATATATATATATATATATCATGTCCTGTAGCTCGCAGGGATTTCCCTGAGTCTCACTCGCCATTTGTCTCTATTATCCATTCCTTCCAGCAGGTCTTCTAGACTGTATGCTGTGTCAGTACTGAGCAGTTGTAGAGAGGTTCTAGTTCATATATATATATATATATATATATATTAAACAGCGGAATTATATATTAAAATTGAATTACCATTATCAGAAAATCCCGATTTTCTGATCATGATAAATCAATTTATTATAGATAATTCCTCTATTCAAAAAAAGATATTTGTCTTTTTCCTGGCCCATGAGGTAATGATCATGCTGGTGCGTGTCATCAATTCTCTTGGGAAGGTGTATCCCTTTAGGTGACTGTTTCTCCCGTTAGATTTTGGATGTACGACGTGCATACGATAAGTTTCCAGACTTTTTTCATATGGGCATTTAAAATTGTTGTAGACTCTTGAAAATTAAGTATTTTATTGCTAACACCCCACAAGGCGCCAACTGTACGGTCACCTACCACCTGTCACGAAAACTATACAAGCTAGACGAACCAGACATGCTGGACACTGCTGGAGAAGCAAGGACGAGATCGTAAGGGATGTGCTCCTGTGGACCCCTGCATATGGCCAATCAAAAGCAGGACGACCAGCTCGAACATACATACAGCAGCTATGTGATGATACGGGATGTAACCTTGAAGACCTGCCGGAGGCGATGAATGATAGGGAGACGTGGAGAGAGAGGGTGAGGGATATCCGTGCTAGCCGCGCGACATGATGATGATGATGATTGCTATACGTCTTATGAGATGACTGACAATTTTTCATGATTTCAGCTTCAATTTAACAGCTACAGCAGCAATTGGAATATACCCTACTAAAGCCTGATTGTGACAGCTGGTGAATTTCAAAAATGCAATCTGACACTTCAGAAGAACGATATGCAATAAAATTCTGTTTTAAACTTGGAAAAAATCCTGTTTAGTTCTATTTGACCCAAAGATAAGAGCCTATCAGGTGTTACCACTCCGAGCTCCACTCTGGCTCGGAGTGATCGCAATGAAGAGGTACTCTGTATTTTCCAAACCTCCAGCATTACTGGAACCTCACCATCAGGTTATTTAGTGTCATATCCAGGACACTTGTTGGAGAGAGGGTCTTACACTTTTTCAGGGGTGCAGTCGGTGTATTATACAGCCCCAGAAAATTGGGCAAGATGGAAATAGAAATGTTTTCATTCGTGATTTTTCACTAACTGAAGTTACGTTATTCCTAAAATTTTACCTTCCTTCTCTTATCTAATCATATCATCTCAGAGGCTTATCCAATGACCTCGCGTTCATCCCAAAGAAATCTCTTCGAGTGACGTTCAACGGTTTACAAATCGTTTTACATTAACTTTGCACAATTTTCCGATCATAAATTTCGTTAATCAATTATTTAAAACTCACACACACATACACACACACACAAACAAACAAACAAACAAACACTCAAACAAACACACACACAAACATATAAATAGATAGATAGACAGATATCATCATCAAATCACGATGGTGGCACAGCATTCTCTCTCTCTCTCTCTCTCTCTCTCTCTTTCTCTCTCTTGTTACTTGTCTTTATCTACTATCACTCCTGATAGGTCTAGACTACATTATGCGCTTGCACAGAGATGATTCATGTAAGCCTGTGTTGGTCGGCCAACTCATACGCGTTCATATGAAGGAGTCTACAAGGAAATGTCGCTTATGAGTTTATCCTTACTTGAATGATTTGGGAGATGGGAGGTAAGAGGCCATACAGCTGTTGATTTGTGGGTTGTTGCTTTCAGGAATCCTTTAAGACAGCTCTTAGCATTCTTGTGCATTTCCGATCAAGCGTTTTCTGCCTGAATTTCGTTAGTACATATATTTGGTATATTCACATCGTAATATTGACACAACCACCGCTTGGAAGAGATTAGATTTTGGTATGATTGGTTATGTGGAAATCACGTTCAGTTGACCTGATATTGCTTCCAAGTTGTGTGGACTGATCTGTTAATTTTCTTAAAAAAGAGAGAGATGGCGCCTCGTTTAAAACACCTGGACTCTTATTTATTTATTTTTTCGGGTAGAGATTAATGGCTCCTGCTACTTGCTACAGCTTATGCTGAAGAGTTTCAGTTGGAGTGGCTTATTTGCGAAAAGTGCGTAGTGTGTTGTCTGCTATAGATTTAGCGGGATATTGTCTGCTTTTTCCCTTCTTTGGTGTGGCTTATTTGCTTCTTGCCTTCTTGGGGTGGCTTATTTGCGAAAAGTGCGTAGTGTGTTGTCTGCAATAGATTTAGCGGGATATTGTCTGCTTCTTGCCTTCATTGGTGTGAAACCATTTTTATAAGATCAATTGACGTTCGAAATTCATAATCTGAGCAGATTGTAGACATAATTGGCACTAATGTATATCTTTGTAAGATACTAACGGAAAAAAATCGATGTCGCAATCCTGTGAGGAAAGTATTGCTGGCATGAATTTTGTTGGGTCAGGAGACCATATACTGGGAAAATTTCCTCCATCTTTCTTTAATTAATGGAATCAAATTCCGCCCTGAAATCTACGAAAATAGATTTGCCTTCAGATTCGTTGTACGTATTCTTTCGATGATTTCGTAGATTATCAGAATCTGTGAGATTGGGTGTCGATTTCTTCGAAATCCGTTTTGAATTTCTCCAAGAATCTTCTCGATTTCAGGTCAGAGACGATTGAGAAGCAGAGCATCATAAATTCTACAGGCTGTAGTAAGAGTTATGTCCCTGCAGTTCTTAATCATTTCCATGTCGCCTTATAATAAGAAGGAGAGGCCTCATGCTTTTGTTTATTTCTCTCTTATACTTTTTTTTACTTTCGCGTAATCGAAGACCTTTGTCATCAAATTTTCTTTTCCAAAAATACTTCCGGTGGCATTTCGTCAACACCTGTAGCTTTTCTGTTTTTAGATTTTGTCAGTACTGCGTCATGTTCTTTCTCCGTAAAGTGTCCAATTGGGATGTTTTTTGGGCTATTGATAATTTTTGGGGTACGTTTATCACTGATTTTCACTGGGTTTCCGAGCTGATTCTTGAAATGTTCTTTCAACTTCTGCAGTCTTTCTTCTTGGTTATCTGGTATTGATTTTTTTCTCGAGGTATTCTTATTTCCGCACACTTTACATACTGCCTGCCAATCTAATCGTAATTGTATATCTGCTACCACCTTTCTGATTTTATTGATTTTCTATCATTGTGTTCTTGCTGTCCTTTTTGTTTCATATTTGTTTTCTCAAGACTTTCTAAAGTTTTTGCATATTAGCACTTATTGGGTTTCTGTTAATTCAAAAAAATTTAAATATTACTCTTCCAAAACTCAGTTTTCCACGATGACGACGGTTGGTTGAGAAACATTCGTAAGATATCATGTTTTGAAATCTATGTATATATATATATATATATATATATACGTGGCGCCTTCAATAAGTTTCCCGACTTTTTTGTACAGACATTTAAAATTGCCGTAGACTTTTGAAAATTCAGTATGTTATTGTTATTCATCTTATGAGATGACTGACAAATTTTTATGATTTCAGGTTCAAATGAACAGCTACAGCAGCAATTGGAATACACCCTGATTGTCATACCTGGTGAATTTCAAAAATGCAATCTGATACTTTAGAAGAACGATATGCAAGAGGACTTCCATGTGGCCTTCTAGAAGTTATTGGAACGGTACAACAAGTGCATTGAAGCCGGAGGAGATTATTTCGAAGGGGACTAGAGTTTTATGCGCGTACTATCAATAAAAGTGCCCATACGAAAAAAGTCTGGAAACTTATCGTTTGAACCTCGTATATATATATATATATATATATATATATATATAGGGAAATCTCTGTGGCTTTATCGCTATAGTGCTAAAAGTAACCGAGTTTAAGCTCCACTCTCACCTTTACGTTCACTTTTGGACTAATACCCTTGGGAAATATATGAACCACCTCACCCTCTCAACTATGGGTTAAATAGTATCACAACTGTCCTTCTTGGATGGCTTTGACATAAAATTATCCCAGAAGGTTGATATGTCATCAACCAAAATAACCAGAAAAAACTCTTCCCTATATTTCAAAATACGTATATATATATACATATATATATATTAATATATGTACAGAGAGAGAGAGAGAGAGAGAGAGAGAGAGAGAGAGAGAGGGAGAGAGGTACACATTTAAAAATAAAATAGAATTTTAGTTCTTAAGGTATTTTTATTCATAAGCAGATCTTGTATTTGCCTTTTACGATGTTCCAATGAAAAACTGTTTTTTTTTTTTTCCTTTTTATTTTCAGATTGTGGTTTCCTTGTCATGAAGTTATTGTGTCCCTTACTTGCTGGATCGCTTTTCGCAATGGGCACTAAATGCAGTTTTCCTTGTTTAGAATAATACACTTAACCACTTATCGATTAACTGTAAGTTTTTTTGCTGGAAAATATCATCTTGACATATTGAAATAAGGAATAAATATTTTTATGTTAAAATAGAAGTTATCTTATCCTATAAACAAGATACAGGCATAGACAAAAATAAACTGTCTTACATATGTAACCAATATAAAATAGATTGTACTATATATATATATATATATATATATATATATATATATATGAAAATGGAAATATAATAAACGGTATGTAAATGTACAAATATGACAAAAGAATGTATTGAAATGATGATTTTCTTTATGACTAAATTATGTGCCAGAATTAAACTTTTTGATTTTCACCTTAAACCCTCATCAGGGCATTATTGATGTTAAATCTTCTGAACTGTATTTATTAAAATTATTCCTTTTTGAAACAAATTGAATTTATTTCTTTTTGAAACAAGTGAAAAGACACGAGAAATTTAATTAAATCTCTATTTCTGTAAGTAAATTATAGAAAATATATTCCATATTTCCTTTATATTCCTCCAAGGCATGTATGTTTGGATATGTGCTTCTTGGCTATACATATAGTAAGGTTCTATTTCCCGTGTGTTTAAATCTTTCAATGAAGTATTTTAGTTGTAGTCCTCAGTCTGGTATATTGGTATTATTTTGGAAGTGTCTTTGCTGTATTCATTTAGGCGGTTTGATGTATACATGTTTTTATTTTCTGGTAATCTAATGTCACTGTAATGTAAAGATCTTTCTTGCTCAATGCTTGTCTGCAATCTATATGCGTCATTGCGGTGTGTGGATTTAGAATATAAACTGTAATCTTTTTTAAATAGCAGCTTTATTTTCTATATTATTAAATGTTGTTTTCGGGTTTTCGAACGTATACGATTTTCTTTGTATGAATATATCACATACTGCACATCATTAATTTTTACGTTTTGGCACTCCATAGATTTTGTGTTCCTTAAATTTTAATGAGGTTAGTGTGTGTTTTAAGTTTTTTGGCTTTCATATGCTTTAAATGGTTTTTGTAGAGTCTGATATATCTTTTATTCTATCATTGCTTTTAAGCTGATCCAATCTACGATGCCTTTAAAAGAAATGGTGCATGTAATATAAGGAAGATACGAAAACAATGCCATTATACCAAACAGGTGATTTCTCATTCCAGCAAATAAACGAAAAGGCTTCATAGACTTAAACCACTATTAACAGAGCCTAGTTACAGATATACAGAAAGATATAGACCAACACACACACACACACACACACACACACACACACACACACACACACACACACACACACACACACACAAATAATTACACAACAATTACCTTAAAAACACATCTATCTATGAGGGCAAATAAATTTTCACACATGCTAAATTCACCCAATCCCCTTGAAAATATATGTACGTATGTATACATAAGTGTGCGTATATACATACATACATATATATATAAATATATATATATGCATGTGTGTGTGTGTGTGTGTGTGTGTGTGTGTGTAACAAATACAAAGTACAGATATATATATATATATATATAGAGAGAGAGAGAGAGAGAAAGGCAAAACAAAAACATTCTTAGATTAAAGGGAAAGGGAAAAGATTTAACAAAATAACTAAAAATCGACATAATACAATTAAAAATATAAGCGTATACAGTGTACATAAGTATATAAATATATATATATATACTTATGTACACTGGTATACGCATATATTTTTAATTGTATTAGGTGGATTTTTAGTTATTTTGTTATATATATATATATATATATATATATATATATCTTTAAGTAAAAAATAAAAACCGGTCACATTAAGATTATAAATTTATTTCCATCCTGTTATGTTTTATTTCTTATGTATTTTTTGTCCCGATGGAATTACTCCCACCTCCGGTTTAATTGGACTGAATAATACCTATATATATATATATATATATATACGTGTAAACAAACACACAGAATATATACTTATTTATGTAAAAAAAGAAAAACATTTAAATAGCCTAGAGGTTTTCATAGACAATTTATTCCAATGGGACATTCACAAACACATGCACTAGAATTAAACTTAATCAAAACAACCCATCAAAACAATCTTTATTACAAAAGAAATTTGACTGATATCACTCATCAATCAATCACCTGAAGTAGAAGAGTCTGAATCACGTGCAGCGCACAAATATACGAAATGATAATATTGATAATAACAAATTACTTGGAAATATTAGACACGACACCATCTAAAAAGATGAGATGCAACAAAAAATGTGTATCTCAGATTAACGAAAAAACTTTACGGAATCAAAATCTGCAGCAGATATCTAATAAAATGAATAAACAACTGATTTGTCCCCCTTGTAACGTACTTGGAACCATACTGGAAGTGAAAGAGGGAAGAACTTCCAAAAATGTACCAAAGGACATGAAAACTGATGAAGATGCACAAACCTTAAATCTGAGAGACTATATGTGTCAAGAAAAGAAGGAAGAAGAAGACATCCCCATCATTGAAGACAGCCCTGATCCATCAAAACGAGGACTCGAAGACTACATGAAAAAAAGTGTAGAAGCGCAAAGAGCATAATGATAAAAAAAAACCTCAATAAATAAATTGGGAAAAACAAGTATATGGATATTTCAAAACTCACGAGATCTCACACGAGAAGACTATGACATAGCTTAGAAAGGGAAACGTTAAGAGATAAATTGAATCTCTTCAAATAGCTGCAAAAAATAAAGCCATAAGTATCAACTATGTAAAAACAAAAATCGATGAGACGCAACAGAATAACAGAATGTAGGTTCTGTGGTGATAGAGAAGAAACGATAAATTACCTAAGTGAATGCAGCAAAATAAGGCCAAATAGCACTAGACTACACATGACTGGGCAGGGAATGTGATCGACTGATAATTATGCAAGAAGCGTAAATTTGACCATACTACCAAATTGTATATGTACAAACCATAAAATTCTCTGGGATTTTAAGATACAAACAAATCTAACAATCCAAGCCAGAAGACAAGATCGGGTGATAGTTAAGATATAAAAAAAAAAGAAAATGAGATCCTGTTAATAGGGAGCTTAGTCGACCTGGCGGACCACTGCGTAAAAATCAAAGAAAAGGAAAAGAGGACAATTATGTAGATCCAGCCAGAATTCGGTGTTTCGGCAGAACTTCAAAGGTATAATGAAACTCCTTAAGCTCTCAGCTTAACGAGGTAACCTCATTGACAAAAAGAATTCAAACACAAATCGCTTCCGTTTGTTTTATCGTGTGAAATCTATTTGTTGTCTGAAGTTGTAAATCGAAGTATAAACCTCGATCATCCAAATTATTGCATTGTTTAGATTAGTCAAAATACTGAGAAGAGTCCTGGAAACTTTAAGATAGTTGCTGTCATTCTGACTCCAGTGAGAGAATATTGTGTGATACTCACAAGAAGTAATATGACAATAAAAACCTAAAAAGCAAATTTGAAACAATTTGCTGACCTATTAACTAAGAAATCTTTCCTCGTCGACTAACCAGGGTTATATAAAAATATATCTAAGCACCTTTTTACAAGTAGAAGACTCAACTGGATCATCTATACAAAAATAGGAAAGAAAACCTATTAGGATACAATTATTATTTCGAAATGGAGAAATTTACCCCGAATTTTTCCATAAAAAATATTCCCTTTCCATCTGAGAGCCAAATCATTTTATCTTTCATTGTAAGATTGTAAAAGAGAAGTCGATGGAAAACATTGTTTTTTACAACCCAGGAATGGAAAATAAAGAAAAAAATTATATCACTTATTAATTCTTTGTTTCGATAATTTTAATGGAATTATTTTTTTGTAAATTAAGATACACATTTAATTATCCACTTCCTGATAATACGAATTATATTATTTGATATTGATAAAACATAATAGTTTCAACGAAAGTATAAATACAGATTTTGTCTATAAATTCAAATAAGTCACGTACCACTATTTATTTTTTTCTTAAATTTGTTTCTAGATTGATCACTAAAAGTCTACATGTAACATACCAATAATACACGGATATGTTGAAATAGACATAGGGAATCTAAAAACACGAAACCTTACAAAATTGGTTCAGGTACTGTTGGGTATCGCCTACCTTTTCAGCATAATGAGCTGTTCCATTTGCCATATATGGCAGTAGCGGAGATCAGTCTGGGAATTAGCCTACGAGTCAGACCAGAAGAGCCGTTCCTATTGTTGAAGTATATCATTATTCTATCACTAATCCTATGTTCTTATTACTAACAGTCTCTCTCTCTCTTGTAAATACTCTTTCCTGTAAATATAACTAATTTTTCCTCACATATCGTGGTTTGTTTTACTATCATTACTACTTGTGTTCAATAACCAGAACACATCAGGTACGAAACTTTTATTCACCTTTTTGAGTTTAAAGGTTTTTCGACATGAGGAGAGAGAGAGACAATCTTTCTATGCTGACTGCTTTTACATCGTCAGCTCCCAACCCAACCAACGCGCGGCGCCCGTAGCGCACAAAGTCGTCTGGCCTCGCCCAGCTCTGACAGTCAACCTTCTTCTTCCGAGGCGGGAACTCAACTCTGCTTTTTCTCAAATCTCAGCCCATACTTCCGGTGCGTGACGTCACCCAAATACCCTGGTCCAATTCCTATCTGGGATTTTTATTTTGACATCTCTGAATTACACATCCTCTGCGCGCGCACGTGAACACCTGCATTAATGTTGTACCTAACTAACCCATGCACTAAGCGAAAGGTTCTCAGCCTTACTAAACCGAAAGGCAAGATATATAAAACGAAATCCCTCGGCAATTATATTACATAGAGAGAAAAAAGGAACAAAAAGTAAAATGAAATGAGTTGGTTGGAAAGAGTTTTTGTTTTTTTGTTTGGGTTTTATAGCATATCATCCTTTCTAGGTTATTTAATGCCAAATTCATTTTATACAAATGAACAGTTCTATTTCAAACAATCCAGTTTAATATAAATGTAGTTTATGTTTACACATAGTTAAATGTCCGAACAGTTCAATTTCAAACAAGTCAGTTAAGTGTAAGTACAGTTTCAATGTCAAAATCTGTTCTACTTCAAACTATTCAGTTTAGCATTAAAATAAAGTTCTGTTTAAAACAATTAAGTTTAGCATAAGTACAGATTCAATGTCAAAACAGTTCTATTTCAAGCTAATCATTTTAGCGTAAGAACGCAATTTAGATGTCAAAAACACTTCTATTTCACGCAATTCGGTTTTTGCATAAGTAAACAGTTTAGTTCACTATGAACCATAGATAGGACCCTACCAGCTGCTACTTTGGACCAGAGTGAACCTGGGAGCAATGAAGGTGTACTCTGCATTCCTCAAATCTCCAGCATGATTGGAACCTCACAATCAGATTGTTTAGTCTCATATCCAGGACACTCGTTGGAAAGAGGGTCTGACCCATCGGCAGAGAAGCACTCCGTGTATTTTACAGCTCCATCCGGCTGGACAAGGTTGAAAAGAGAGACAGAAAAAGGAAATATTACGTGACGGAGAAAAAGTAAGGGAGTGAAGGTCAGAAAATGAAACTGAGGGAGAAAAGAAGAAATATAGCAAAAGAGGAATTGAAACTGGAAGAGGTGGAAACACAGAAAAAAGGAATTAAAAAAGAAATTAAAAAAGGGATATATAGTGACGCATAGAAGAGTAAAATTTAGAATATAAAAATACAAGAAAGAAAAATCGTGACAAATGAGAGAGAGAGAGAGAGAGAGAGAGAGAGAGAGAAAATAAAATCAAGTGATTCAGAGAAGGGAAATGTCTGAGAAGTGAAACTAAGAGAAAGAAGAGGAAATGCATAGAAAGAGAGAGACAGAATATATATATATATATATATATATATATATAGAGAGAGAGAGAGAGAGAGAGAGAAAGACAGATACTTATAGGTTGATAAATAAAGAGAGAGAGAGAGAGTGAGTGAGAGAGAAAGAAACAGAGAGAATATTATGCGACGCAGAGAAGGAAAAGATTGATGTATAGAAAATGCATCTGTGAAAAAGATGAAAAGTGGAAAGAAAGAAAGAAAGAAAGAAAGAGCGAAAGAGTGAGAGAGTGTCAACAGTGATGCAGAAAAGGGAGAATGCTAATAAACAGAAAATGAATCTTGGGAAAATGGAAGATGGCATTAAAAAGAAATAAAGAAAGAGAGAGAGAGAGAGAGAGAGAGAGAGAAAGAGAGACAAAGAGACAGACAGAGAGACAGAGAGAGACAGAGAGAGAGAATTTCAAGTGATGCAAAATAGGGAGAATACTAATGTATAGAAAATGAATCTGTGAGATGATGAAAAAAAGCATGAAAAAGAAAGAAAGAAAAAAGAGAGACAGATAGAAAGAGTCTTTCAAGAGATACAGAAAAGAGAGAATACTAATGTACAGAAAATGAATTGGTGGGTATGATGAAAATGGTATCGAGAGAAAAAAAGAAATAAAGAAAGAAAGAAAGAAAGAGAGAGAGAGAGAGAGAGAGAGAGAGAGAGAGAGAGAGAGAGAATCTTAAGTGACGCAGAGGTGGGAGAATACTAATGTACAGAAAATGAATTGGTGGGTATGATGAAAATGGTATTGAGAGAAAGAAAGAAAGAAAGAAAGAAAGAAAGAAGAGAGAGAGAGAGAGAGAGAGAGAGAGAGAGAGAGAGAGAGAGAGAGAATCTTAAGTGACGCAGAGGAGGGAGAATACTAATGTACAGAAAATGAATTGGTGGGTATGATGAAAATGGTATCGAGAGAAAGAAAGAAAGAAAGAAAGAAAGAGAGAGAGAGAGAGAGAGAGAGAGAGAGAGAGAGAGAGAGAGAGAGAGAGAGAATCTTAAGTGACGCAGAGGAGGGAGAATACTAATATACAGAAAACGAATTTATGAGATGATGAAAAATGGCATTAAGAAAGAAAGAAAGAAAGAAAGAAAGAAAGAAAGAAAGAAAGAATCATTTAATTTGTAGATTGCCACATTGAAAGAGAAAAGAAAAGAAAGCAGACAAGTTGTCCAGCCAGCAGTCGTAACAGTTGGCTGACTTAACAACTAAGAAAGAAAGAAAGAAAGAAAGAAAGAAAGAAAGAAAGAAAGAAAGAAAGAATCAATTCATTTGTAGATTGCCACATTGAAAGAGAAAAGAAAAGAAAGCAGACAAGTTGTCCAGCCAGCAGTCGTAACAGTTGGCTGACTTAACAACTAAGAAAGAAAGAAAGAAAGAAAGAAAGAAAGAAAGAGTCTTTCAATGATGCAGAAAAGAGAGAATACTAATATACAGAAAATGAATCGGTGGGAAAGATGAAAAATAACATTGAAAGAAAGAAAGAAAGAAAGAAATAAAGAAAGAAAAGGGGATAAAGAAAGAAATAATTAAGAGAGAGAGAGAGAGTGTGTGTGTGTGTGTGTGTGTGTGTTTGTGTGTGTTTCAGAGAGAGAAAATAGAGAAAGAGAGAGAGAGAGAGAAGTCAGAGAATAATTTTCTAATTAATATCTGATATATCAAGGAAATTAACATAAATTATGCTTCTATATATCATTTAATATGGCACAAGAAAAGAAGCACGTGCTACCCAATGACACCCGTACTAATGATCAATTGTCTGCAAGCCAACCTTCATAAACACTAACCTGCAAGATTAGGCTACCGTATTACACATTATGCACATGTTGCCACAGAAAATAAACAAAGCAAGCCAAAATGAACAACAACGGCAAACAAACAAAACAAAACAAAACAAAAAAAAACATTTTTAAAAAATCAAAGAAAATACAGCTGCACAGCTAACAAAAGCTTCACCAGATAATGAATCTGGCGTCAGGCAATACTTCAGGCTCAAAGAATTATTGTCTCTAATAGAGTACGTCCCTGCATTAACTTACGATGCAACCAGATGTTGTTGATTATTCTGTCACATTGCGGAAATATCAGATGTAAATACGGCTTGGTCATGGATTCCTTTGCCGCGTTTACACATTTTCAGACAAATGAGTTCAATTATAAAAGAGTTCAAAAAAAAAATGGCCGGTAACAAAGCGTTAATTCAATTATATAAAGTTTGAATTAACTGATGAGAAGTCATCATGAAGAAAGTGTTGAATGTGAAATTAGACTTGAAATTAAGGTGCAAAATCAATGTAAAAGTAGATTATAATGAGACATTGATTCGGTAATGCTTGATTGGGATTAACAGACGGAAATGATAACGTGACATTCAACAGGAAATTCGTTCTAAACTAATTCAAACCTGAAAGTCTTTCAAAACGAGTAGAAAAGAGGAAAGTTTTTTTTAAAACTAATATAAACGGAAAATCATTGTGAACTACTACTAAATAACAAGATCATTCTCGTATAAAGTATGAAAATCATTCTAAATTTATAAAAGAAGGCAATGGCGTAGTAACCGAGTACATTTCAATCATACATCTTAGATGCATCAGGGAGGTCGTCAGTGATGCGCTGTCTTCATTGCCGATTTCGGGTTATTTCTGCATCATATCAGCTCCGACAGTAACCCCGGCTTGACTCTGAAAGAGCCAAGCCGCCTCCGTGATCGCGACGTGTTACGCTCGTGCCTCTACCCAAGCAAAGAAAAAATAAACAAATCCGAAATGTTAATTTAATTATATACGAAACGTTTAAAACTAGTGAAAATAGGAAAGTCCTCCTAAACTAGTAGAGAACGTGGAAATAGTTGTAAACTTGTATAGAATGGAAAGGTCACTCTTTAGAAATACAAAACTTTAAAGTCATTTTATACTTGTAAAAAAAATTTTTTATTTATTGCGGACTTTTTGTCCTCATCTTGGTAGTTTTTTGTGTTGTTTTCTTCTTTCACTACGTTTCGGCCAAATTTCACATCTGGCCTTCTTCAGGTGATTTACTGCGACCTCGGATAGGAATGCTGAGTCTTGTAACCGTATCCCCAGCAATTACTGCCTTCCATAGTTGTTGTCTATTGCACCACGTTTTTGACCAAGTAAACCTCTGGCCGGCTTGGGTAGGATTTGAAACTGCTATCTTCTGACACTGCTCACCTGGAACCGTAGAGACTCAAAGCCTCTATCCGCTGAGCCAAGGGCCCCAAAGTCCGCAATAAATAAAAAATTAATTCTCAGATTAAGAAGCCTCATCTCAAAATGATTCCAATTAAAGACAAACCGACAAGTTATTGTGGCACGATGGTGGGCATTCGTTCTGTGGGTGTGGGTATGGGTGAGCACCATTCAGAGGATTGCTTTGTCTTTTTTGGCGCGAAACCCACACAAAGGGCTTGTGAGTGAGATTTCCTACGAGACCAGAAGAAGACGAAGAAATGCAAGGTCCCAGAGCAGTTGACAGATAGGAGTTAGCGACATTCAAGGAAAGGCAATGGTCAGAGAGAGGCGGCTGCTTAAGTGGGGAGTTGGGACTTGTAAATCCAGAAGCCAGGTCAACCAGCGCGGGAGGATGAGTGAGCGTTTCTGATAGCTGGGTGGGAATTTTGTTCGGGTGCACAGATGCACCAGAATGCCAGAAAAGTGTTAAAATTTCTCCTTTCTTACGCTTAGGCCTAACCCAAGTCCGTTCTTGTTTGTTCTTCTTTCTTCCACCATCGGTTATATATGTTATATCTGTTGTATATTTGTAAAACATAAGAAATACCCCTGGCCGGAGATGAGAAAAACCACTAGACTATCGAATTGTCATTGGCTGATATAAGAAGTTGAGAGTGTGGGAACTAGCCGTGTCGGGCGTATATTGTCGCATTATTCTAAACTATCAAGTCAGTAGAGTGTTCTCCAATAGTCCGGGAGACCTAGTTTCAATCCTAAGTCGGGTCATACGAAAGACTCAAAAAATGGTACTCGATGTCTCCTTGCTTAACACTCAGCATTATAAGGTAAGATCAAGGGTAAACTGGAGCATTCCAAGGAATGGAGTAGCGGCCTCCTCTACACCTTTGTATTGTAGCAATTGAAAATGGAGCTTTCGGGTCACCCTCGACTAAGGTCGCAAACTAGATTTATTCTAAACTAGAGTAGAACTATAATGTCGTTGTAAACGAGTAAAAACACTCAGGTTGTCAAAAAAGATAAAAACGGGAAAGTCATTCAAAACGGGAAATTTAATTGGACTCATTTTCTTTAGATGTAGCTTCTTAATCTGAGAATTAATTTTTTATTTATTGCAGACTTTTTGTCCTCATCTTGATAGTTTTTTTTTTTTCTTTCACTACGTTTCGACCAAATTTCACCTCTGGCCTTCTTCAGATGATTTTAACCGCGACCTCGGATAGGAATGATGAGTCTTGTAACCGTATCCCCAGTAATTACTACCTTCGGGGCCCGTGGCGCAGCGGACAGAGGCGTTGAGTCTCTACGGTTCCAGGTGAGCATTGTCAGAAGATAGCGGTTTCAAATCCTACCCAAGTCTGCCAGAGGTTTACTTGGTCAAAAACGTGGTGCGATAGGCAACAACTATGGAAGGCAGTACAAAACAGGTAAGTATTCCTGTATTGTTACTCGCCTTTAGTCAGGATTGAACCGGCAACTTCCAGAGGATTGTCTCCTTAGAAGCTTAGGGAACCAATGCCTATAACCGTTACGCCATGTGTCCAGCGGGAAAACTTAACGTTTGTACCCGGTTATGGCTAACGGAATCAGAACAGGCGATCCCCGTGGATCCAATAAAGGACGTAGTTCGAAGTTCCGTGAACGTTCCCGAGTTCGACAAACACCTGAAGAAGGCCGGCGGACATATCGGCCGAAACGTTGTGGAAATAAAAATAAAGATCAAGACAATAGTCCGAAAACCCTTAATGATAAAAAGAAACACAAATATTTGTTTTCAAGTATTATTATCAAATACAAAGAAGTTGTGCAGTTATATGGTTTCAAGTATATAAAAATGATACTCTTCAAACAGATCTAGTTGGCCCATAGATAGTACCCTAACAAGTATTGCCTCTAGTAGTCAATGTGGACCTGTGAATGATGGGAACATAAAGGTATTCCACACCCACAAAGCCCCAGAACCATAATCTTATCACTGTGCATTGTTTAGAGATATAGTCAGGATATACTTGATGATAGATTGATAGATTACCTTCAACATCAAAATTATCGAAATTGAAATTGAGATAAAATGTTTATATTTACATATAAACAATTTAGTATCAATAATATTCAAAGAGGTAATAGTTTCTTCAACTATTTAGTAGAATATATGAATTTGAACAGAAGGATATGGTTTCAAGTATTCCTATCAAATACAAATATATTGCACAGTTTTATGGTTTCAGATATCTGATACTAATATTTCCAAATGGATCTAGTTGAATCATAGATTGGTTGGTTGGTTGGTTGGTTGGTTGGCTGGTTATTTTGTTCTATGGTGGATCAACCCCTTTGGGGTCATTTAAGGCTGAGTTAAATTTCAAACAACTCATTTAAGTACTAGTTTTTTGTTTACAAACAGATAAATGACCAAACATTTCAGTTGAATGTCAGAACAGTTCAATTTCCAACAATACAGTTCAGCATAAGTACACAGATTAGTTCTATTTAAAAACACTTCCATTTCAAATAGTTCAGTTTAGCATAAGAACGCAGTTTCAATGTTAAAACAGTTCCTTTTCAAGCAATTCAGTTTAGTATGAGTACACAGTTTAGTTCTATTTGACCCATTGATAGGACCCTATCAGATGCTACCACTCCGTACCTGAGTTAACTTGGGAGCATTGATAATGAAGGGATACTCCGAATTCCCCAAAGCTCCAGCATTCCTGGAATTCAGATTGTTTAGTGATATATCCAGGACTCTTGTTGGGGTGGTCTTATCCGTCAGCAGAGAAGCAGTCGGTTTATTTTACAGTTCAACCGACTGGGGAGCTCATAGATAGGACGTCAGTCCCTTCAAGACAGAGTAGAAATATGAGTAATGGCAATGAAGCCATCTTTCACATTTTACGGAGATTCAGAAATGGACCCTCTCAACCTGATGCAGTTTAGGGCCACAACCAAGACACACTTGATGACCTATACTCTTCAACATCCAAAATGCTGTGATGACGACAAAATATGGCGAAACTAACATATGAAGAGAGTTCGTGTCGTTTGTATGAAAATAGTTGAAAGTTTCTTTATTCAGTTGGATATTTTTACTAATTTTCTGCCTCAGCAGATAGTGAAAAAAATCTCATCTTGAATTGATGTATGTGAATTATAAACAATTTCCTACAACGCCCCATTTTCTCTTGCTAATTTCTAGCTTCCTCGCAGTCTTACATACACAGACTCATATGTACTGTAAACATACGCACACAGACTATTTTGTAATGTTGGCTCTTTAATGCATCCATGGCTAAAAATCGATGAATAATTGTACCGAGCTGATTAATAAATTGATTGATAAAAATGTTGATTCTTCTGAATTCCGGAGAATTTCCCCTCTCCTTTTCCTTTTAGTGTCAAAGCGTTTCGCCGCCATCAAAAGAAATTTTCAAAGAAGAAAAGAAAAAAAAAAGACACCCCTCAAAAAAAAAAAAAAAATCATGAAAACTTCGTAATTCGACGAGCGACAAAAAAATCAAACAATGTCAAAGATGAAAGACGAAGAAAGGAACTTGATATTTTTACGTTCAACTTCACAGGGTAATTGAATTTGATTATTTTTAATAAATATTCTCATTTTAAGTGATATCGCCTCATATGCAACAGACAATATCATCGCACGATTTTCCCTCCCTGAGGAATAATACATTCCAAGATGGTTCGCTAATAAGGGGAGGTAATCACTATTCGTGTCGAAGAACTTGCAACTTGATGCGTCATTCCTTGGAACAATTTATTGTTATTGGTTCATTTCTTGGGATTTCATAGAAGTGGACACTTGTTGTTGCAGTCAAGTGGTGCATATATGTACAGGTTGTTCCTGTATGCATTAACGACTAATGAAGACCAACATTCTTTAACGGTTGTCAGATATTCTGATTAAGAAATCCATCAATTCTAAAACACCTATTTACGGCATTCGTTTGACTCGGCTTTTCATTCTTTTTGATAATGGATGTTCATTATTTTTAAGAATAGAGTTTTCATTCTTCTCATAACGAGTCTCATTTTTTGTATGACAAATATACTGACTTTTAGGATTCAGGTTCTCATATCTTTATGACAAATATTCTGCTCCATTATATGAAAGAGTGTTCCATATTTTTATGATTAATGGCATGAATAGTTTTATGCTTCATTTTATAAGTGGGATTATTTTTCTCATGACCCTGGTTTTCATATTTCTGTGAACTGTGTTATGCTTTTTCCGTAGGGCTGGCGTTTTCATTATTTGTTAAGTTAAGTATTCTCAGTCACACTCTGGTGAGAGTTCCATTTCTTCTTATAATTCTTTGACTATGTTATTTTCTTTATTGGAACGGGCATGTCGATTTTTTATATTTTGATTTATCATTATCATATTTGCAAGTTTTCCTATTCTTCCTCTGACTAGTAGGCTCATTATTTTTGGAGACATATGGGCTTATGTTTCTGTGACTTACGTTCCAAGGTCTTGAGAGCTCAATGGTTGTATGGTTACTATTATCTTCTTCCATATGACAAAACTCCTCATTTTTGTTTGACTTGAGTGTCCATTCTTATTATTCAGTGGCTCATATCTTTTAACAAATATTTAGCTCCTTCTGATCCCTAAGGAGTTCAATGATTTCATTATTAGTGTTCTGAGCTTTATGAAAACAAGTCTAATAGATTTAATTGGTGGGCTTAAACTTGTCAAGACGAGGATACTCATTTTTATCATTACACGTTTTCTCATTTTTTACAAAAGAGTGTGCTTCTGCATCATCATCATCATCATGTCGTGTCGCTAGCACGGTTATCCCTGACACTCTCTCACCACTTCACCCTATCATTAATCGCCTCTGACAGATCTTCAGGGCTAGATCCCGTATCCTCACATAGCTGATCTATGTATGTTCGAGCTGGTCGTCCTGCTTTTGCTTGGCCATATGCGGGGGTCCATAGGAGTACGTCACTTATGAGCTAGTCCTTGCTTCTCCAGCAGTGTCCTGTATGTCTGGTTCGTCTAACTTGTATAGTTTTTGTGACGGGAGGCAGGTGGCCGTATAGTTGGTGCCTTGTGGGGTGTTGCCGCCAGGACTTGTTCAATATTGCTCGCAACATTCTTGTATAATTGCCGTCTAGCTTCTTCTTCAGCCGTTTAATCAGCGTCCAAGTAGTGCATCCATATAGCAGTATCGATACGACCGCTGCCTGGAAGAAACCACGTTTCATTTTACCGGTCAGGTCTGATTTCCATATGATCGAGAGCCTATCGATAGCTGTCAATGCCTTCGTTAGCCGTATGTCGATGTCTTTTTCGGTTCATGAGATGCTGCTTCCTAGGTAGGTGAATTTTTCTACTAGTTTAAGAGCGACTGGTTGACAGTATTAGAGAACAACAACAACAAACAAAAAAAACATTACAAGAAATGTAGACAGTCTAAATAGAGATTTTTTTCGTTTACCGAATGACAGAGTCTCATAATTATTTACTAAATTTTATTATTCATCATGGTCCATAATGATTCCTGGATGTGCTGAAGAGTGTGGTGATCCCCTGGTGCAATCAGGTGGTAATGGTAGATCCTGGGTGTGGCACTAGGACTCGGCGCCAGCCCACAAGTCCAAAGAGACCCAGACTTGGCTTCAGAAGGAGTGCTACGACTTTATACCCTTCTATCACTGCCCCCACTTCTCCCCTGACCTGAGCCCGCTGGACTACTTCGTTTGGTCATACGTCGAAAACATCACCAACATGACCTCCCACAACACCAAAGTCAGCCTGACCTCCGCCATCCGCCGAATATTCGCTGAGCTACTGCCGGCGCTTGTGGAAAAGGCATGCTCCCAGTTCCGGGTCCGTATCGTGGCGGTGATTGAGGCTGAAAGCGGCTACATTGAATAGATGTCAGCTCTACTATATAATCAAGTTAGCTGAATTGATTTTTTCAACAATAGTTTTAAAATAAAGCAGTAGTGTTGTTTTCTTTAAGACGACAATTTTATCGTTCCACCTTGTAGATGTCAGCTCTACTACATAATCAAGTTAGCTGAATTGATTTTTTCAACAAAACTTTTAAAATAAAGTTGAAGTGTTGTTTTCTTTAGGACGACAATTTTATCGTTCCACCCTGTAGATGTCAGCTCTACTACATAATCAAGTTACCTGAATTGATTTTTTCAACAAAACATTTAAAATAAAGTTGTAATGTTGTTTTCTTTAGGACGACAATTTTATCGTTCCACCCTGTAGATGTCAGCTCTACTACATAATCAAGTTACCTGAATTGATTTTTTCAATAAAAGTTTTAAAATCAAGCTGTAGTGTTGTTATCTTTAGGACGACAATTTTATCGTTCCACCTTGTAGATGTCAGCTCTACTACATAATCAAGTTAGCTAAATTGATTTTTTCAATAAATGTTTTTAAATAAAGCTAAAGTGTTGTTTTCTTTAGGACGACAATTTTATCGTTTCACTCTGTACTTTCTTCTAAGTAGCGGGCTTATAACTTTCTTATGAGTAACGAGTTTAATGATCAACTTTTGCGGTACAAGTATGTTTATTGGTGACAATTCTTAAGACTTGTGTGTTCATTCTCATGAATACAATGCCCATTGTTCACCTAAATGACTAGTGTTCTCATTGCTCCTTGTTTTCGAGCCTATTGTCGCCATTATACTTTGTGTGAGTCTCTGCATTCTTCAAATGACTCGGATTCCTATCTTTTCTCATTAGTGTTTTCCATCTTAATATTTATATCAATTTGATTATGACGCTGTGTCATTAGGCCGAGCATTTTTTTGAAATTCTGTGATGCTTTATCGTAATCTGTTTTCAAATTATGTTCAAATTTTTCATTCGTTAGATTGTATGAAATGTGATGATACATCCGATGACTTTTTAAAATTCCACGTTAGACGATGATGGCATAGTAGTATTTTTATGGCATATAAAAGATTGTTTATTATTTAACGACAAAACCATTTTTGCACATAAATATATTAAGTATATATTATTTGGATTTGTTAGGGTTTGTTGATAACATTTTTAAACGAGCCGATGCACACAGTTAAATGATTCCAAGTATTGCTATGCATCACAAACAATTCAATTAAACACCCGTCATCTGTTTATGCACAATTAAATGATGAAACAGTTTTATTTCAAACAATTCAGTTTTGTATATGTCATTGCACACAGTCTAAATGTCGAACAATTCTAGTTGAGCCACAAGTAGGACCCTTTTAGGTGCTTACAATCTGTGTCAGAGTGGACTTTGGAACCTTGGCAATGAAAAAGTAACCCGCATTTTCAAAGCTCCCGCATTACAGGAACCTTACCATTAGGTTCTTTAATATCATATCCCAGACACTCGTTAGGGGTTCCTTATCCCTCTGAAGAGATACAGTCAGAGTATTTTTACAGCCCCAGCCGGTCAGGAGATTAATATAAAAGAAACACGATAATTTTATTGAATGTGAAATACGTGTGCTTAGCATATCATAATATCGACGAAATGTTTGATTTGTCTGATTCAGTATGAGTGAATGTTATATTTAACTGTTACGTCATCTCCTAATAATCATGACTGGATCCATGGGTAATATAACATCATGAAGTAAGTAAGTAAAGTTAGCGACCATAGTCGAGGGTGACCCGAAGGCTCCCTTTTCGATAGCTACTACACCAAGGTGTAGGGGAGGGCGCTACTCCATTCCCTGGATTGCTCCACTTTACCCTTGAACCGTACCTTATAATGCTGAGTGTTAAGCAAGGTGGTATCAAGTTCCATTTTTAAAGTCTTTGGTATGACTCGACCTGGGATTGAACCCAGGTCTCCCGGGCTATTGGCGAACACTCTAACCGCTGGGCCAAGTAGAATGAATAATTTTAGACACATTTAAAGAATTCTACGAGAATGTGTTAAACATCTTTGTAATATTTTAGTAACGTGAGGCACAATTCTACAGCAACGGATGTTTTGCAGAGGTCTTGAAGTTGATAAACCAGAGTGGGCTATGATATGAGCCCGCCTGACACTTTTTGAGTGTTACTTTGCTTCTATATTTTAGAAGATGGACTCGGAATCTAGGATTTTAGGCCCACCTGTTCTTATCTGATTGTCTTGTTCTGAAAACCCGCGGGAAATTTCTTTAAACTATCCGGTTACCCTACAGTGACAAACTGCACCTTTACTTTTTTCATAGCAAATATTTTTGGTTGATTTCATATTATAATATAATGGCCAAGGGATTTCGTTTTATATATCTTGCCTTTCGGTTTAGTTAGGCTGAGAACCTTTCGCTCAATGCATGGGTTAGTTAGGTATAAACATGAGCGCCGGCGTTCAGGCGCGTGCGGGAGCAGACGGGTCATTCAGAGATGTTACAATAAAAATCCCAGATAGAGGATATGACCAGGGATGTGAGTGACGTCACGTACCGAAAACGTGGGCTAAGAGATTTGAGAAAGTCAGTTGAGTTCTGTCTCGGAGGAAGAAGGTTGACTTTCGCTTGCTCGCCGAGGCCTTGATTTTTGGTGTTTCGGGATTCCTCTGTTATCTTTATGTACATTATGAACGTCTTGCGTACCGGTATGAATATGTCTATTTCACGTATTCATATCTGGCTGTGTTACAATATCGATATGGCTCAGTCCGTAATCGTAATGCGAATTTTCTTGAAATAGACAACATAGAACTTTCATCTTACAAATCATAGCCGGAATGAAGCAATGCACAACGTGTCAGCGCATCAGCTACAAACTACAACTAGTACACACCAAGGGTTTAACAGTTTTGATCTTGCGCAAGCTGGCCCAAATTTTTGTCTCACATTAGGACTTGTTTTCAGTAAATATTTGATTTGTTTTATTCATCATGAGTGAATGTTAAATTTGAAAGTTTTGCCGTCTCTAAATAATCCTTACTTGATCCTTGTGAATATATTTCGGTGAAAATGTATAAAACAATGCTAATAGCATCAAGGAAGAGATTACATTGAATACCTGTGTCGAATAATCCTGATGATGATTCTTCATAAAAGCCAGGCTCAAACAGCACAATTATCTTAATCCAACATGAAAAAAGACACTTGTTCACAATGAAATTACTTTTCCTCCTACTTTGAATAAGCATTTAGATCTGGCAAAAAGGAAGCCGAGATAGCATTATATATATATATATATATATATATATATATATATATATATATCTTTTTCTTTTTTGGATATGACTTCTGAACTCGTTCTGTGCTGCCTGATTCTTGCTTTGATTTTTTATCAGTCAAATATCTGAAAATACAAATTTATGTTTTTTTTATAGATGCCCGGTAATACACATAAGATAATTATATTCCCCTTCCTATTAGAAAAAAAAAATGAATGATTCCATACGGAAAAATTAGACGAACGAATGAAATCGATTAATGCAAATAGAGCATTGATGATTCAATTCTCTCTTACCCTACGAAAAAAGGTCAGATAAAAAAAAAAAAAAAAAAGATATGTAATTGTTCAGAGTGTAGTTTTCTTAAAAGCAATTGCAAAATGAAGAAAAAAGTTGTCAAGAATGAAAAACAAATACACACCTTAGTACGGAGTTTCGTGAAAGGTTTTATCCTATGCAAATGTGTTATTTTATATATATATATATATATATATATATATATATATATATATATATATATATATATATATATATATATATATATATATGTGTTTCAGTTGAAATGGAAAACCGAATGCAACAGGAAATTCCGAGTCATATTTACTTTTTTATTTTGCAGATTTTTTTTATTTCATTCATATTGTTTTCTGTTTGATTTATTTTCTTTCTTTTTCTCGCGTTTTTTTCTTCATCTTTTCTTCTTGTATTTTAACAACCAAAGAAATGTTACCGAAACAACACAGACTTGATGATCGAAATTATCGTGGCGTGTTTTTTCCTTTCTTTCTTTCTTTCTTTCTTTCTTTCTTTCTTTCTTTCTTTCTTTCTCATTATTCGTTCTTTCTATAAATGGATTTCTTTCTTTCTCCTTTTCTTTCTTTACGATTATTCGTTTTCTTTCAATTTCTTCTCTCTTTCTTCCTTTCTTTTCTTCTTTCTTTCTTTCTTTTTCATTATTTGTCCTTTCTTTCTTTCTTTCTTTCTTTCTTTCTTTCTTTCTTTCTTCAGAGTCTTTACTTATGCTTTCATTGAATCAAGTTTCTTTCTTTCTTTCTTTTTCATTATTCGTTCTTTCTTTAAATGGATTCCTTTCTTTCTCCTTTTCGTTCTTTACGATTATTAGTTTTCTTTCAATTTCTTCTTTCTTTCTTTCTTTCTTTTTTCTTTTCTATTATTCTTTCTTTCCTTTTATCAATTTCTTTCTTTCTTTCTTCCTTTCTTTCTCATTATTCGTTTTCTTTCAATTTACTATTTTTTGTTTTCTATCAATTTTTTCTTTCTTTCTTTCTTCTTATTTTTCTTCTTTCAATTCACCAATATTCCTTGTCTTTCTTTCTTTCTTTCTTTCTTTCTTTCTTTTCCATTATTCTTTCTTTCTTTTAATCAATTACTTTCTTTCTTTCTTTCTTTCTTTCTTTCTTTCCCATTATTTGTTTTCTTTCAATTCTTTCTTTCTTTCTTTCTTTCTTTCTTTCTTTCTTTCTTAGTATTTGTTTTCTTTCAATTTACCATTATTTGTTGTCTTTCTTTCTTTCCATCTTTCTTTTTTCTTTCTTTCTTTTCCCTTATTCTTTTTCTTTTTTCTTTTTTCTTTCTTTCTTTTCCATTATTCTCTCTTTCTTTTAATCAATTTCTTTCTTTCTCTCATTCGTTTTCTTTCAATAGACCATTATTTGTTTTCTTTCAATTTTCTCTTTCTTTCTTTCTTTCTTTCTTTCTTTCTATTTGTTTTCTTTCTATTTACCATTATTTGTTTTCTTTCTTTCTTTCTATATTTTTATTCTTTCTTTCTTTCTTTCTTTCACAAATATTATTTTCTTATAATTGATTTTCTTTCTGTTTTCTCATTTTCTTACCACATCTTTTCTTCTTATATTTTTGCCACGAAAGAAATGACGCCAAAACGACACAAACTTGATGATCGAAATTAATGGACAGTATGCTATGCACAGAACAAAATGGTTGGCTAATAATATTCGCTTCGGTAAAATTGTTTAGATATGATTACTTGCCGCTCGACTCTATCTGCTTAACCTGATTCCAATGTTTTGCTTTTCTTTTCGAGTTGAAGTTTTCAACTTTTCTCTCCCTGTTCTGCGAGTTCAACTAAACATGCTTTTCCAGTTATGGTTGTTTATTCTATGGTTGATTTTCTTTATCTTTTTGGTATGTTTCTTTGACCTAGCTGTCTTCCTTTTTTTCTTCTCCCCAGCTACTAATTTTCTTCTTCTTCTTCTTCTTCTTCTTCTTCTTCTTCTTCTTCTTAAAGAATAATGATCTTTTTTTCTTTCTTTCTTTCCACATATTTTACCGTACTTGCTCTTTTATTTACCTCCTCCTCCTCCTTCTTCTTCTTCTTCTTTGTTTAATTTTTAAAGAATCCTCTTTCTTTCTTTCTTTCTTTTTTTCTTCGTTATATTTTTTCTTCATATTTCCAATTTTCTTTAATTTTTTTTCTCTGTTTTTCTTTCCCTTTCGATTTTCTTCCGTTAAATAAATTCTTTCTTTCTTTTTTTCTTCGTTATATTTTTTCTTCATATTTCCAATTTTCTTTAATTTTTTTCTCTGTTTTTCTTTCCCTTTCGATTTTCTTCCGTTAAATAAATTTTCATCTTCCCCCACAGCCCTTCATTGCTTTCCATATTTGTCCAAATTCTTTCGTCTTGAATAAATCTCTCATATACATTTTCTTCCTATATCTTTTTAAATCTTTCTTCATTTATCGTCTTCTTTCTCTTCTTTCCAGTTCGTCATTCTTTTTACAATTTTTTTTTCTCTCATTCCTTTCCTGTTATTACATTCGCATGATTGAATCTGATTTTACAAACACTCGAGAGAGAATTGGATTAATTTTCAGTCGAAGTGAATTGGATTTCGTTTCTTTAATTTCATTTCCTTCTCCCAAATGTGTTATAGCAATTGTCTTCATCAATCTTTGGCCTCAGTAGAATTTGGGATGAAACATTTTATATTTCAATCGTGCAACCTCTTCGACTTACATCGACGCTCAGGCAATTTAAAATCCCTGACTAATAAAATCCTTCTGTTGCTTTATTCTCGGAAGGGATGCTGGGATAGAGTCAAACTTGGCAACAGATTGTCAATCAGAAGAAACATTATAAAACAGTGGTTCCCAACCCGAGGCTTCCGGACTATTTTTGGCCCTCGAGGGCCATTCGCGTAGTTATTAAGCAAACATTTAAAATTTTCTCTTCGTCTTTTGATGTTGAATGTTACGAAGTAGATATACATTCAACTTCAGGATTTGGAAGATTTTAAGTCCACATTTCTTGTTTGCAACAACCTGTATTTCTGTAAGAACCACGTTCTTCCGTGCAAATAGTAAGAATGTTTGGCACAACATACCACTGCAAAAAGCTGTTATTCGTGAAATATTCCGAGAATCCACAGACAACTTTGAAATCATTCCCTTCTGATGATGAGTTCCTGTAAACCTCTTGATTTAACGCTGATATCGTCAGATGTCACATGAATAAATTATGAACTTAACTACTTTGTGTTCTGTGGAACTCCGAAAAGATTAGTGTTGCGTTCTGGTTGGTGAACGCTTGTAATATTAAATAAAGGACAAACCATGATATGAGAGGAAATGAAGATATATTCTAAGGAAAAAGTATATACAATAGAGAGACTATTAGTAGACAAGAACATAGGATTAGTGAATAAAGAATAAAGATATAGTCAAACGATAGTATTGGCTTCCGTTATTACGGTAGAAAGTAAGGTGATCTAGTGCGATCTCCAGTCTCCAACGCTCTAATACTATTCCTATAAGAAGCTGCTCTTTACCATCTTGTCTGCTCTGGTATTACTAGCTACTGCTATATATGGCAGATGGACTAGTTCATTGTGTGGATAAAGGTAGGTAGTAAGTAAAGTTGGCGACCATAGTCGAGGGTAACCCGAAGGCTCCCTTTTCGATAGCTACTACACCAAGGTGTAGGGGAGGGCGCTACGCCTTCCCTGGATTTCCCTACTTTACCCTTGATCCGTACCTTATAATGCTGAGTGTTAAGCAAGGAGGCATCAAGTACAATTTTTTGAGTCTTTTATATGACTCGACCTGGGATTGAACCCAGGTCTCCCGGGCCATTGGCGAACACTCTAACCGCTAGGCCCCAACAATTAGGCACAATGTATTTTTAAAGCGTGTACATTTTTAAATGATGTCTGTATTTTTGAAGAATACTATACAGTCACATTGGCATGATGGTTAGAGTGTTCGCCAATGGCCCGGGAGACCTGGGTTCAACCCCAGGTCGAGTCATACCAATGACTTTTAAAATGGTAATTGATGCTACCTTGCTCAACACCCAGCAATATAAGGTACAGATCAAGGGTAAAGTCGAGTAATCCAGGGAAAGGAGTAGCGCCCTACCCTACACCTCGGTGTAGTAGCTATCGAAAAGGGGGCCTTTGGGTCAGTCTCGACTACGGTCACCAACTTTACTTATTTTTTATACAGTCACACAACAGTCTATGCCTAAATGATTTCCTATTGTTTTTTTTTTATTTATTTTAGTGCTTCGCGTCATTGCACTGGGCCGATCTCATCTTCACAGGCTCGTTATATATTTTCAGATACTAAGAAAAAACATCAAAATGAGTGACCATTTTAACTGTTGGAATAACCAGGAAAAAAATTAGCACATATATGCTTTCGAGTCCTAATCCTGGTTTCAAATTAGACTACTCTATCTCATACTCTGATTGCAAACCGATGCTCGAGATATCACTTTGCAAATGGTATTAGTACTAAAAAAACCCAAGCCAGCTTATATAGTGTTACAAGTGTCTCAAGGAAAGTTATTTGAGACGAAGAGACCAAGACGAGATAAAATATGACAATGAGATTTCGTTGTTCATATCGGAAAAGGAAAAGGCAGGAATGTGGTCACCGAAAAATCCCACTCACTATATTGCCCTCTGGTTCAGTCTCAAAAACAAGATGACGCTGTAGTATTTTTGTTATTCTTTGACAAATCGTTGCCCACCTCTAATGTCGGTGTGAGATGTCACTCGCCTCATTATTTATGTCGTTACTTGTTCACGCAGTTACAAACAGATTGTCTATTTTTGAAAACTTCCACCTCGCTGTTTTACCGTCTCTCATACCAACCCCGCAAATTCTCGTTACTGAACTTTTTGAGTTTATTTTTTTTTTAGAACCGGTCACCGTTAACTCTCTTTGGGCCTTTATACATTTTCTATTTTAGAGGAATATGCGGTCTGATTTTATTTTATTTATTCAAAAGTTCCTGTATTAAGATTTTCGCAGATTTTTGAAAAAATTGGATCAATCGTCCCCATATCGTATTCTTTGATCCAAGTCACTTTGAAGGGACCGATTACTGCCAGTTGCCCGAAGTCAAGTGTCTTTGAGCCAGCTTGGTAACAAATTAGAGCAGATTCTATATATGACCTGATGACTATTTGCAGGACAAAATAAAGTTCAATAAATAACAACATCAACATTTACCATGTTATTGACTTACAATAAAGTCAAACTTAAAGCTGTGGTTCCAACATAATCACCTAAGTTATGCTGGAATAAACCACTTCAGGTAATGGATTGGTCATTACAAAGTAACAATACATATATATATATATATATGAAGTGAGTGAGAGAGAGAGAGAGAGAGAGAGAGGGGGTGGAAAGAGGGATATTCCATTCAAAACAATTATCAAGACCATGGTTAAGTGCTCTGTTATATATAACCTTTTACAACAGGAGGGGCAGTAAGACCTAGAGAATGAAAGCAGATTACCCTACAATCACTCTGAACTGAATCTCTACAAATACCATAATTTTGGTGTAAATCCACAAGGAGGTAGAAGACAACTTCCCCTCTAAATTCTGGTCAAACATACGTTTTGGAGTATAATCATTGTATATGAATACCTTCTCAAAAAGAGTCAATCAACTTACCAGGTGCATACGATAAGTTTCCAGACTTTTTTCGTATGGGCACTTTTATTGATAGTACACACATGAAACTCAAGTCCTCATCGAAGTAATCTTCTCCGGCTGCAATGCACTTATTGTACCGTTACAACAACTTCTGGAAGACCCCATGGAAGTCCTCTTGTGTGAGCGTGTCAATGATCTTCGTCACAGCCTCTTTCATCTCCTCAATTGTCTCATAACGACAGCCTCTAAACTTAGGGAATAACCAAAAGTCACAGGGAGCAAGGTCTGGACTATAGGGAGGGTGAGGAATTGTCTTGATGCCCAACTTGCTCAAATAGCCAGTGACAAGGATGGAGTTGTGGACTGGTGCATTGTCCTTCTGAAAATGCCACTGAGCTGATTTGAAGAGTGCTGGCCTCTTCCGACGGAATCTCTTCCTGAACTCCCTTAAAACCTCAACATAGTAACCCTAGCCCTAACCCTTTGGCTAATAAACTCTGGTGTATTGATTTCTTTACTCCTCCCACACCTCTCATCATCCCTCACAGACTCCCTGCCTTCCTTGAATCTCTTATGCCACTCAAAAACTGATGCTTGATTCATGCAAGATGCTCCAAAAGCAGTCTGAAGCATTCCATACGTTTCTGGGGCATTCTTTCAAACTTTAAAACAAAATTTTATTGCATATCGTTCTTCTAAAGTGCCCTCACGTCCAGATTGCATTTTTGAAATTCACCAGCTGTGACAATCAGACTTTAGTAGGGTGTATTCCAATTGCTGCTGTAGCTGTTGATTTGAACCTGAAATCCTAAAAATTGGTCAGTCATCTCATAAGATGTATAGCAATAACATGCTGAATTTTCAAGAGTCGAGGAAAAATTTAAATACCCATACGAAAAAAGTCTGGAACTTATTGTCTGCACCTCGTATATTAGGTTTGGTGTCTTTGTTTTTAATGGCATATCAACCTTTTTAGGTTATTTAATGTCCAAGCCATCCTTCTAGAAGTACAGTAGTGGTTATATTTAACCCATAGCGTGGAGGATAAGTGGGTTCATACCTTTTCGCAGGGTATTTTTCCGAAAGTGAACATAATTGCGTGACTTGAATTCGACCTCGCTTCCTACGATTCCGCAGTCTATCACTTTAACCATTACACCAAGAGGACACCCCAACTTATGCTTGGTGTGATAAAAAGTGAACATATGGTGGTATTTCAGCTTGATAAGATTTAAGGTTAAAAGGTCGTTTATACACCAATACATTCGCTAATTTAAAACTTTTTCAGGAATAAATGTCAGAAATTCTGGAAATTTGGTTTGAATCGGACTAAGAATGGTGGAACCATAACGGTACATCCGTATATATATATATATATATATATATATATATATATATATATATATATGTGTGTGTGTGTGTGTGTGTGTGTACGTCATAATACATTATTATCAAATTACATTTGGGTGGAAAAGACCAAAGTATGAAAAGTCCCCAAAATTAAATGGAACATATTAAAAACAGCCTACTCATTGAATAAGGATTCAAAACCTTATAATTTATTTTTTGAGAAAAAAAGTACAGAATCGAGCCAATTCCTTATTTGGACATTTAAAAAAAAAACTAGAAGTGTTTAACGGTCACAAAATGCAAACAAATAATACATTTTCTTTTACGTTCACTTTCCAGCTAATACCCTTGAGAACGGTGTAAACCTCCTATCTCTCTAGATTTATGTCAAATATTATCACAGCTGGTCCTCAAAAATGGTTTTGCCATTAAATAACCGAAACCAAATACCTTTCATGATATCTACTGTAACATACCCATGATACGGAATATGTGAAACGTACATTTAATGTTCTTAACTCATATAGATAGATAATATAGGAATTCCGTAACACGAAAAACACTCACGACTTCTTAGTTCAGGTACGAAACTTTTTATTACCTTTGAGTTAAAAGGTTTTTCGACAAAAGGAGAGTGGCACAATCTTTCTGTGTTGGCTTTTCTATCTGCCCCCACCAACACGTGTGGCACCAGCCACAAGGCCACTGCGAGCTCGCGAAAGTCACCCTTCTTCTTCGGACCGCATGACTCAACTAACTGACTTTTTCAAATCTCCCAAAATCCTCCGCGCACGCTTCCGGTGCATGACGTCATTCACATCTCCCCAGTCACAATTTTCTATCTGGGATTTTTATTTTGACATATCTGAATGACACATCCTACCCGAGCGCGCGTGAACACCTGCGCTCATGTTGCACCTAACTAACCCATGTGCTAAGCCGAAAAGTTCTCAGCCTAACTAAACCCAAAGGCAAGATATATAAAACGAAATCCCTCGTCTATTATATTGCATTACGCCCCGATTAATAAAACTTTCTCTAATTTCATTTATCGTATTTTATTTATGGTAATTCTTATTTATTCTTCATTGCTTTTTATCTATTTATTATTCTTTTTTATCTATTTAGCTTGTTTTTAAGCATTCATTTATAAATTCTACAATTTAGAATTATTCTGATTGTCAAAATCCCATGATGTGCCTGAAGATTGCGTCTTGCATGATACTATAACTGCAGGTAATGTCGATTCTTTAAAGAATATATTCTTATTTACAGAGTGTCTCAAAATAGATTCAGCCATTAATATGATAATGATTTAAGAGCAATGGCGGTTATTCGGAACACATCCTGTAAAAAATGCATCCTTCTAGGATATGCAATCCTTTTTTTTTTTTTTTGAGTTTCTCGTCTCAGTAATAAATCATTATCATATCAATGTGTTGCATCAATTTTGAGATAGTTATATTTTTCTTCTCTTCTTCCAAGACATTGTGATCGAGAATTAATAGTTCTTATAGTATACTATTTTAAAATCTGGAATAAAAAAAGAACACAACATTATTAGTAGAGTTATTAACAGTCACATGGGTCCTATGTATATTGAGACACCCAGTTCATATACATTTACAGAATGGGCGTAAATAATAGGACAGTCACAGGGGTCCCGTATACATTGAGACACCCTATATTTACTCTACACCTCCTCACGAGCAGGATGTGACACATGGTCAATTTTTAAAGTTTAACAGGTTTGATAATCTCGAATTTTCTCTCCCCTAGACTTTACACGACGCATAAGGAGTTGATATCTAGTAAAGCAATTGAATTAAAACAAACCGAATCAGTTCGCTCTACTCTAGAGGGAATCGGTGAGAAGATGATTTAGGACTTTCTCGAGGTTCTTAGCGATATGTGAAATGGAAACAGAAATCAGTTCTGTCAAAATAACGTTGTGGGCACCGGAAACCCAAATACAAATAAAATGGATTCATGTTGTGTCAAAAGTTTGACGGAAATCTTTTTTTAAATCATGAAATTTAGGGACACGTGTGATGATCATGATGAAATATTTGATTTTAGAAAATATAAAATGTTTGAGAATTAATTTTTATTTATTGCAGACTTTTTGTCCTCGTCTTGATAGTTTTTTGTGTTGTTTCTTCTTTTAGAACAAAAAAATAAAACCTACCAAGATGAGGACAAAAAGTCCGCAATAAATAAAAATTAATTCTCAGATTAAGAAGCCTCATCTCAAAATGATCCAATTAAAGACAATTATAAAATGTTTGATAATTTAAAAACTGAGTCAGTTGAGTTTTGAAACCCAAAGAGACAAGTTGGATGAGACAGTGTTGTAGATTTGTGAGATAGATGGGGTAGTGGGTTTCTATTTGAATAGGCAAGCGAGTTTCGTTCATAGAACCCTAAAATCCCTTCCTCTCCCCGTGTTGCATCAGTCGCTTAGGATTGGATACAGTATGAATTCTTTTTCGTATCAGATCAACAGAATTGCCCATTATTATTTTTGAATATTTCAAATTCAAGACGAGGCCATCGTATTACATTATATATATTTAATAATTGTGTGTGAAGAGGATTTAGCATTAGCTTACCTTCAATGGTTAATACGTCATAAAACCAAACCAAAAAAAGCCTACATATTTAATAGGTATTTATGAAGAGGATTTGGCATTAAATAACTTAAAATGGTTGATATATCATAATGTTACGTTTCGCTCTGGCCAACAAACGACAACACGTAATATATATAACAATATATATTTTTTTTCTCGAAAGGAGAAGTATTAGAATCGTTCGTCTATGAGGCATGGACTCTTCGGTGTAAGTAGACGATGGCTGAGAAAACGCACACGGGGCAACGATGGGACAAGCTTGCGTGAACAGCGGAATTTTTCTCTGTCTTCCGTTCAATTCGTCGGCCTTATATTACCATCAAACTCCCACGCTGAGATAAGGACACGCCTCCACGCCCCTGCGATCTCTTCCTATAACTGGCCATCGGAATATGCACTCCCACCGTCTTCGGAATGACATGTTAGATCGTCATCGAGCGGAAATAACTGTCATGCAGTTCACAGGTCACTCTCTTCCGGGGCATCACTTTGTGACGGCACTGTGGGGTTTTTACCTTGTCCCATACTGTCAGCCAAGCTGTGTTTTATCATAAAATCAAACAAAACCAAACCAAACCAAACCAAGCCTAATCAATGGTGGAATGTGTTTAGATTATGATAAGACAGTGTTTTATAGATCTACGCTTAGTCTTGAAACTTCAGAAAAACCAATGTCAGATATTCCGACCGTGTAAAAGATCTTCTTCCAATAAGTACACATCCAAATTATTATGATCAAAGCAGCTGTCAATGTCCCTGTAGGTCAATGTCTACATAAGTCATATCATTGATTGTTTAAAATCAATGACATTGGACTGACCATATCACCTTGGGTGGAACAAAAATTGATCAGTCTGGAAAACAAAAAAAAATGTAAGTTAAAAAGTACTTACTTAACAGAAGTGATCGTTATAATAGGACATGAAGTTAGTAAGCTACGCCTACAAATCCTAGAAACTCAACATATAAAAACAAAAAAGTCTAGAATTAATTGAATTGATTTTGAAAATAGTGACAGTGTTCTGAAATGACGATAGTTTCTTATAGTGGTTATGAAACATAATTAAAAAAGATAAAAAAATTCTTAAAATATTCTATTTCAGCAAAATCAAAACTTCCAACCTGATTATTTTCAATATATATATATATATATATATATATATATATATATATAAAAGCACTTCTGTTCTTTTGTCCAGTCGGCTGGGGCTGTAGAATACACCGACTGCATTTTTGCAGAGAGGTAAGACCAACCCCAAAAGTGTCCTGGATATGGCACTAAACAATCTGATGTTGAGGTTCCAGTGATTCTGGAGTTTTGGGGAATGCGGAGCACCCCTTCATTGCCATCGCTTCCAGGTCCCAGAGTGGTAGCACCTGATAGACTCCTATCTATGAGTTAAATAGAACTAAACTGAGTGGTTTAAAGTAGAACTGTTTGACTAAACTGAATATCTTGAAATCGTAATATATTTGACAATTAAGCTGTGTATATACATTTAAATTGCTTACCTATGCTAAACTGAATTGTTTAAAATGAAAATGTTTTTGTATGCTAAACTGGATTGTTTACATTATAGAACTGATTATTTGAATAAAAATGGATTTGGCATTAAATAACTTACAAAAGTTGAAATGCCATAAAACACAAACAACCAACCATCTTCTGTTCTTAGCTGCTGGTATTAAGTAAAAAAGTAAAGTAAAGTAGGCGACCATAGTCGAGGGTGACCCGAAGGCTCGCTTTTCGATAGCTTACTACACCAAGGTGTAGGGGAGGGCGCTACTCCTTTCCCAAAAAGCTGCTGGTATTAAGGAGCAATAATACAGATGCATGTGGATACCAGCGTTTCTGGGAGAATAATTAAACTTATAGACCAAACCAATGTCATTTGCATGTGTGTAGATTATGTGTCTACGGCTCATTGGCATGAGTGTTCGCCAATGGTCCAGGAGACCTGGGATTGAACCCAGGTCTCGTCATACCAAAGACTTTTAAAATGGTACTTGATACCTCCTTGCTTAACACTCAGCAATATAAGGTACGTATCGAGGGTAAAGTGGCGCAATCCAGAGGAAGGAGTTACGCCCTCCGCTACCCCTCGGTGTAGTAGTTATTGAAAAGGCAACCTTCTGGTCGCCCTCGAGTAAGGTCGCCAATATTACTACTTAGATTATGTGTATAAATGTATTAAACGGCAGTAAACAAACTGGAGGGTATAAAAAACTTTAAAGTAATACATTAGAACAAGAATGACTTTCCTATGTTAAATTAGGATGAAATGATTATATATATATATATATATAACTCTCATTGAGAGTTGTCCATCCTTTCTCGTTTTAGATACATTTGCAGATTTTATCTGCTTTCCGAGCAAAGTTCTTATCTGTTTGGTGACGTCATAAGCAGCATAGTTTTGTGCTACATTACTGAACAAAGTATGTGCGTGTTCGATACACAATATACAAGTTCGACATTTTCATTATATAGCCAAACATAATAAAAGCCATTGGAGGTGCCCGTGGTGTAATGGTTATCGTCGTAGGAAATGGACACGGCGACACGAGTTCAAATCCTGGACGAGAATGACTGCATTTCACATAGCACTAATACTCTTGTGAAAGGTATGAATCCAATTATTTTCTCCCTCCAGCTATGGGTAAATAGTAGAACAGACTGAGTTCTTCAGCCTTGATGAGGCAACTAGTATAGGAGAAGGAAAACTCTGAATTCAAACCTGTTAAACTCCGCTTAAAAATTGACTTTGTGTCATATCCTATCCGAGTGGAGGGGTTGATAAATAGGATTATATAGCCATAAAGAAGTATATAAAATTCACTGTTTTAGGTCTAACTGATCTTGTCTGATCGCCTTCATCTTTCACACGACCGATGTTATTTGTCGCATCCAAAGGCTTATGATCCAGTTTGAACTCGTAACGCCTGAGTTCCTGAATGAGACGAGACCTAATGTTCATTTGTGCAGCTTTCGAATCACCAGCAGAGTGAAGCAATGCAGATAATGCGTACATATCAACTACTATGATACTACCAATAACGGCAGACATCTTTCATGGGTTGAACTGCTGTTAAAAGGTATACGCGCCGCAGGCTCGTATGTACCAAATATTGCTAAAATTATGACTCACCGTAGCATATATATATATATATATATATATATATGTGTGTGTGTGTGTGTGTGTGTGTGTGGATGTGTGTGTGAATGTGTATAAATGGGAGGGGATATGAAACTTTATCAGAATGTAAGCTATCCGTCTCTGTCTTTGCCCCTCTCACTCTCTGTATCTCAGTTTCTGTCTCTCCCCCTCTCTCTTTCTATAGATAGATAGATAGATATGAAAGCATACGATTACACAAAATGAACACAAACACACCCGTATATATATATATATATATATATATATATAGAATGTAATCTCTCTGTCTCTGTCTTTGTCCCTCTCACTCTCTGCATCTCATTCTCTTTCTCTCTCTCTCTCTCTCTCGCTCTCTCTCTCTATATATATATGAAAGCATCCGATTACACAAAATGAACACAAACATACCCGTATATATGTCATCATCATCATCATCATCATCATGTCGTGCCGCTAGGTACGTATATCCCTGCCCTCTCTCGCCACTTCTCCCTATCGTTCATCGCCTCAGGCAGGTCTTCAGGGCTACATCCCGTATCCTCACATAGTTGCTGTATGTATGTTCTAGCTGGTCGTCCTGCTTTTGCTCGGCCATATGTGGGGGTCCATAGACAGATAGAGAGAGGGGGTCATATATGAAACTGTAATCTATCTGTCTCTGTCTTTGCCCCTCTATGTTTGCATCTCAACCTCTGTCTCTCTCTCTCTCTCTCTCTCTCTCTCTCTCACTCATACTCTATGAAAGCATATGATTACACAAAATGAACACAAACCCATCCGTATATATATATATATATATATATATATATATTTATTGAGAGAGAGAGAGAGAGAGAGAGAGAGAGAGAGGGAGAGAGAGAGAGGAGGTCATATATACATAAAAGAGTTAATTCTAAGTTAAGGGCCAATTAAGAAAATCGGACTGTTTTTACAAGCTGTTATTTAGTATCAAATAGCACGCGTCTTTTTCTTTTTCAATACTGTAAACCCATCAAATGTATTGCGCATCGACGAAACTTCACAGTTAATTGAAAAATGTACTTTTTTTTTCCTCTCCCGTTTCATTTCAGCTCAAATTTTTTTGTGGGGTGGTGGTAGTTTCTCTTCGGGTATGTTTTTTCGATTGTCTCGACCCAGCGAACGAGGTTTGGTGGGTTTGCAGACTTTGAAAAGTGCGATTGGACACGTGGTTGCTTTTAACATCATCAATCGCTTATACAAATAGTGTTGTTTATTTTTACCGCCCTCACATCTTTTGGCAAAATGTTGACATTGTGCCACGTGTAAACATGCTTGGCTGCGAGTAAAAACACTAATAAAATAAACTGAGTTTGCCTTCATTTTGACACTTATTCTTTTCTGTTGATTTATTTCCCTCTTCTTTCTTGCATTTCCCCATAAATAACTCATTTTAAGAAAAAAAAGCTCTTAACGATTTTAAAAAGGAGAATGGGGAAAAAGAAGCTAGAAATAGAAAAATAAGCTGAAAAAATCTGCCGTAACAATTCTGAAATTATTTGGCGACTTAGGTACAGCATTGACGTATGCATTCATGTATACATACATATATTCATTACATATGTGCATGTAGATTTATATACATATAGGCATTCATGTCTATCCGCACACACATATATATACACACAAATACACGCACCTACACACATGCAACAGCATAAATATATATATATATATATATATATATGTGTGTGTGTGTGTGTGTGTGTGTGTGTGTGTGTGTGCGTGCGTGTATATATATATATATATATATATATGTATATATATATATATATATATATATATATAATATTTATACTGAAAGATGTATATACATGTTCATATATGTATATAAGATGTACATAATTAAACCTATACGTATGCTTCTAAGTGTGTGTGTGTGTGTGTGTGTGTGTGTGTGTGTGTGTGTGTGTGTGTGTGTGTGTGTGAAAAGGGAGCAAAAAATTAGAGAGAGGTTGTTATCACTAAAATACACGGAATAGCAGTGATATTATTTGAAACATAGCTACAGATATAAGGATGTTCTTGCTCTCTCTCTCTCTCTCTACATATATATATATATATATATATATTCAAGATATATATATATATATATATATATATATATATATATATATACATATTAATGCAATATATATATATATGTGTGTGTGTGTGTAAATGAGGCGATTCATGTGTTTTCTGTTGTTTTTAGTTGTTCTTGGGTACGGGCAAGAATAATATTTTTGTAAGACAGTATATGCCAGAATTTTCCAAATGATCCGTCTTTCAAGGCGGTTTCGACTAATCTCTCGGCCATATTCAATGACTGTTGAAAAAAATTGTATTTCAGTTTGGAGCTTGAAATCAAAGACCTCAAACCCACTCTGGAATAATTTCCTGTTCTCCAATTCTCTTGAACTTAACACATATAACAGGGAGTGCGTCCCTGTGATGTAATGGCTAAACAGCTGGAGCACCCACCCTCGAAGTAAGCAAGTTCGAAATCTAGTTGCACTATTAGATTTATTTCTTGAACTAATAGTCTTAAGAAAGGTAGGGATCCAATAATTCCCCTCGCTATGGGTTAAACTGTATCACTGATGTTCTTCTGCAGGGGTAGGGGCTTTGCAATTAAATCAGCCACGAGTGTTGATATGCCACTTATCAGAGTACATTTGGTTTGCTTTGGTTTTATGCCACATCAACAATTATAGGTTATTGATGCCAAAACCACTTTATAAAAAACAATTCTATTTCAAACAATTCAGGTTAGTATTAGTATCGTTTCTTCTTGTATACACACAGTTAAATGTCAGAACGTTTCTATTTCAGACAATTCAATTTTACATAAGTACTTAGGTTCAATATAAAAAAAATAGTTCTATTTGAAACAATACACTGTTTCGATGTCAAAAAACAATCCTTTTTCAAACAATTCAGTTAATTATTAGAACAATTTCAATATAAAAAAACAATTCAATTTCAAACTATTTAGTTTAGCTTGAGTTCACAGTGGAGTTCTATTTGACTCCTATATAGGACCCTATCAGATGCTACCATTACGAGCCAGAGTGGACCTGGAAGCGATGGCAATAAAGGGATACTCTACGTTCCCCAAATCTTCAGTATTACTCACCATCAGATTGTTTATAGTCATATCAAGGACACTCATTGAAGGGATTTTACCCCTCTGCAGAGAAACAGTTGGTGTATTCTACAGCCTCAGCCAACAGGGCAATAAGCAGAATAAATTAAAAAAAAAGAATTATTAAAAGAAAATCCCATTTCTCGATGTATTTTGACTGATACAAATGACCATAGATTCGTCACCTCATTATATTTAACAAAATTCCTACCATCAAAATTATAAAATTACAAAACGTTTTCAAATAAAAAATGCCAACTAATAAAAAGTAAACATTTTTCTGTTGAGCACACTTAACGTGTTATTATTTATAGAAGTCCCGAGAATAAAACAAACGTCAGTTAACATAGACTTTTCAACTCCCATAATCAAAAGTCAGATTAAATTATTTCTGAATGGAAATGAACAATATAGTAGATCACAAGAATGATAACAACCATAAAAACTTTTCTATCGCAACTAAATAAAGAATTACAAACTGGATTGATACGCAATAAAGGTACCATAAAACTATGCTCCCCTGACAAATTCGACTAGGATTATTAAACTAATAATTCATTATAAAAAAAAACTTACCGATCACATACAGTTCTAATGAAACCTGTTAAAATTAACAAGATCAAAGCTGTTGATGCATTCACCGTAAATTACAGGCCGACATTTTATGCCTGAAATAATCCCTGCAACTCAAGAGGCCAATTGGCTTATTAGGTAGGGTGTTCGCAAATGGCTCGGGAGACAGAATTTCAATCCCAGATCGAGTCAATGTTCGCCAATGGACCAGGAAACAGGGGTTCAATCCCAGGTCGAGTTATACAAAAGAAATTAAAAAACGGTACTTGATGCTGCCTTACTTAACACTCAGCATTATAAGGTACGTTTCAAGCGTAAAGTGGAGCAATCCAAAGAAATGAGTTGCGCCTGTCCCTACCCGTAGGTTTAGAAGCTATTGGAAAGGGAAACTTCGGGTCACTCTCGTCTAAGGTCGCCTACTTTAGAGGCCGACTAATTTACCAAAGAGTATTGGACTGAGTCGTAAATGATTGCCGTTTTTAAGATCAATTTGTAGCAACGCATTCATTGCTTAAAACATTTTAAATGCAACCCGAAATTGCCAGAATAAAGAGTGCCGTCATCGGACATTTGAGTACTGAAATTTAATCATAATTTAATCTATGATCTCACACCGATGATCTCACATAATCATAATTTAATCTATGATTTCACACCGATGATCTCAGATAATCATAATTTAATCTCATTCCTATGATCTCACATAATCATAATTTAATCTCATTCCTATGATCTCACATAATCATAATTTAATCTATGATCTCACACCGATGATCTCACATAATCATAATTTAATCTCATTCCTATAATCTCATTACATAATCATAATTTAATCTATGATCTCACACCGATGATCTCACATAATCATAATTTAATCTCATTCCTATGATCTCACATAATCATAATTTAATCTCATTCCTATGATCTCACATAATCATAATTTAATCTATGATCTCACACCGATGATCTCACATAATCATAATTTAATCTCATTCCTATAATCTCACATAATCATAATTTAATCTATGATCTCACACCGATGATCTCACATAATCATAATTTAATCTCATTCCTATGATCTCACATAATCATAATTTAATCTCATTCCTATGATCTCACATAATCATAATTTAATCTATGATCTCACACCGATGATCTCACATAATCATAATTTAATCTCATTCCTATGATCTCACATAATCATAATTTAATCTATGATCTCACACCGATGATCTCACATAATCATAATTTAATCTCATTCCTATGATCTCACATAATCATAATTTAATCTCATTCCTATGATCTCACATAATCATAATTTAATCTATGATCTCACACCGATGATCTCACATAATCATAATTTAATCCCACACCTATGATCTCACATAATCATAATTTAATCTATGATTTCACACCGATGATCTCACATAATCATAATTTAATCCCACACCTATGATCTCACATAATCATAATTTAATCTCATTCCTATGATCTCACATAATCATAATTTAATCTCATTCCTATGATCTCACATAATCATAATTTAATCTATGATCTCACACCGATGATCTCACATAATCATAATTTAATCCCACACCTATGATCTCACATAATCATAATTTAATCTCATTCCTATGATCTCACATAATCATAATTTAATCTATGATCTCACACCGATGATCTCACATAATCATAATTTAATCTCATTCCTATGATCTCACATAATCATAATTTAATCTCATTCCTATGATCTCACATAATCATAATTTAATCTATGATCTCACACCGATGATCTCACATAATCATAATTTAATCCCACACCTATGATCTCACATAATCATAATTTAATCTCATTCCTATGATCTCACATAATCATAATTTAATCTATGATTTCACACCGATGATCTCACATAATCATAATTTAATCTCATTCCTATAATCTCATTACATAATCATAATTTAATCTATGATCTCACACCGATGATCTCATATAATCATAATTTAATCTCATTCCTATGATCTTACATAATCATAATTTAATCTATGATCTCACACCGATGATATCACATAATCATAATTTAATCCCACACCTATGATCTCACATAATCATAATTTAATCTATGATTTCACACCGATGATCTCACATAATCATAATTTAATCTCACACCTATGATCATCATCTTGTCGTGCCATCAGCACAGATATCCCTGACCCTCTCTCGCCACCCCTCTCGTTCATCGCTTCCGGCAGGTCCTCTGGGCTAGACCTCGTATCCTCACCGAGCTGCTGTATGTAGGTGCGATGTGGTCGCCCTGATTTTGCTCGGCCATGTGAAGGGGTCCATATGAGTACATAACTTGTGAGCTCGTCCCTACTTCACCAGCAGTGTCCTGCGCGTCTGATTTTTCTAACTTGGATAGTTTTCGTGATGGGTGGTAGATGGCCGTATAGCTGCTACTTTGTGGGGTGTTGCCTCCAGGATTTCTTTATAATTTACATCAAAAGTTACACATTAACATACATTTCAATGCAGCCAAAAAAAAATAGTGATTAGAATTTCTTGAAAATATTAAATAGCTTAGACAAATATGTTTGTTTGTTCGTTTTTAGCGGCATGTAATCCTACTTGGATTATTCAATGCCAAATCTATCCTTCTAGAAGAACATTAGTGGTACTCTTAACCCATAGCTGGGTTCATACCTTTCCCAAAGCTATTTATCTGAAAGTAAACGTAATAGAGCAACTGAAGTTCGAACTCGCTTGCTACGATTCCGCAGTCAAGCACTTTAACCATTACACCACAAGGACACTATCCAATACAAGTATGCTTGAGTCAAATTATATCTTGGACAGTTCCTTTAGAAATTTAGACCCCCAAAAGATATTACTTGTATGTGTGCATGCAAATTTTGATAAAGTATTTATGTGAAACCCACGTCATTTTTAATGGATCATGTGTCAAAGACGGATTTGTGTCCTCTCTCTCTCTCTCTCTCTCTCTCTCTATATATATATATATATATATATATATGTATGTGAGTGTTTGTGTGTGTATGTGTGCTACATTGCATATATTTACAAGAAATGTATACTACCTGTGTGTATACCACCTGTGGATATGTAGAACTAATGTTAATTTCATTCATCAACAGTAGTATATATATATATATATATATATATATATATATATATATATATATATAATGGATTATGTGGAATATTGGATAAATCAATTACTTAGCTCAAATTAATATGTGTGATATTTCTTTTGGGCTTTATTTCATCTTCACGTCTTCACGATCTTCTTCAAGATGAAATAAAGCCCGATCGAAATATCACACATCTAAATCTGAGTTAAGTGCTTGATTTAACCGACTTTCTATATATCATACTGTTAGACTTACTACAAATCTATCTTTTCAATATATACATATATATATATATATATATATATATATATATATATAGAGAGAGAGAGAGAGAGAGAGGAAGATGGAGAAAGAGGCACCTATTTGTCATAGAGAATGTTGACAGACATCCCGGTTCAAATTTGGAGATTATCTACATCCTACTTCATGTTACTATTTACCAACCCCTCCGCTCGGGCAGGATATGACACAAGGTCAATTTTTAAGCGGAGTTTAACAGGTTTTGAATTCAGAGTTTTCCTTCTCCTAGACTAGTTGCCTAACCAAGACTGAAGAACCTAGTCCGTCCTACTATTTACCCATAGCTGGAGGGAGAATAAGGGGGTTCATACCTTTCCCAAGGGTATTTGCCCGAAAGTGAACGTAATAGCGCGACTGGAGTACGAACTCGCGTACTACGATTCCGTTAATGTTAATATAACTATATATATATATGTGTGTGTGTGTGTGTGTGTGTGTGTGTGTGTGATGTAATGTCAAGTTATATGAACAGAGATTTTTTTTTTTATCTGGTTGTTTTCTTTATTTAAACTGGAACATTACACAATAATAATAATATTTTATTGCAGTCAATCTCCGGCAACTTTTCGTCGTGTTTTGTTGATACAACTGCTTGGTATATGATCCTTTTAAAGTGTGTTTTGAATCAACAAAAGATGCTGTTGCGAGTTTTTCACACCAACGTTACTCTCACGGTACTCCTCTGCGTATTCTGTTAATAATGTTGTAGTCTCGATGGTCTCCACTTGACCTCTTATTTCCAAGTCTTCCAGTCCCTTTACCAAGTATTGGGGTTAGTTTTATGCACACCAATTACTATTAATTAAGTGAGTAAAGTTGGCGACCGTAGTCGAGTGCGACCAAAAGGCTCCCTTTTGAATTGCTACTAGGGTAGTGTAGGGCGCTACTCCTTTCCCTGGATTGTACCACTTTATCCTTGATACGTCCTTTATATTGCTGAGTGTAAAGCAAGGAGGTATCAAGTACCATTTTAAAAGTCTTTGGTATTGTGCCCGTGGTGTAATAGTTATCGTCGTAGGAAATGGACACGGCGACACGCGTTCAAATCCTGGACGAGACTGATTGCATTTCACATAGCACTAATATCCCTGGGAAAGGTATGAATCCAATTATTCTCCCTCCAGCTTTGGGTAAATAGTAGGGCTGACTGAGTTCTTCAGCCTTGGTAAGGCAACTAGTCTAGGACAAGGAAAATTCTGAATTCAAACCTTTCAAACTCAGCTTGAAAATTGACCTTGTGTCATATCCTGCCCGAACGGAGGGGTTGGTAAATATGGTATGACACGACCTGGGATTGAAGCCAGGTTTCCTTGACCATTGGAGAACACTCTACCCACTTGGCCAATGAGTTGGTTTTTGCACTAGTTTGCTGCATTCCCTTATCTGATGATCTCTCGTTTCCTGTCAATCACTACATTTGCTAATTTGTTGTCTTATGTAATTTTACTTCAACATAAGAAGAGATTCAGTTTCTTTCTTAAGGTTCCCAGTTCTCAGCCCTGTCCTAGTCTTCTCGTGTGAGATTTCTCTTGTTTGTCGCATGATATATCCATTTGTTTTCTTCCTATTTTTATTTTCTAGTTATTTTGGATCGTCATGTTGTTTGACGAGATTCTGGTCCCTTTAATTAGTCATTTTTTTCTCTTCGCATGTAGTCTTAGAGTCATCGTGTCAAGGCATCAATGCTGGCGTGTCCTCTTCATCCTTCTTTTAATGATATATATAGTCTTTCTATGTCATCTCTTTGATGAAATGCCTTAAGCATTGTTTTGGTTTCTGGGCCATTTGTTGAAGTTCTTCCCTTGTCCACTTCAGGAATGGTCCCAAATATCTTACAAGGAAGACAACCCAGGCGTTTATATATTTGATGAGATTCCAGCTACATAATTTGGTTTCGAGCAGTTTTTTCGTTCTCAGGGGATATTATCTTTTAGTCTTTTCTTTCATGTACGCTTTTTTGATGGTGCCCACTTTTGATATTCCCAAGTACTTTTAAGTTTCTTTTGCTATGAGCGTTCCAATTTTTTCTTGATTTGTAGTTCTATTCCTTCCACCATTAGTTGTTTTCTGCTTCTCGTTATTAGCATGTCACATTTTTCAATGACAGATTCCATTCCTATATCCTGACTATATATACTCGCTACCTGTACTTGGCTTTCCCATTTATTTAATTTTTGGCAAAAAGTTTGATATCGTCCATGTATATTATGTGGTCAATCTTTTCTCGCGATTTAGTAAGTTGTAGACGCCAGTGCATTTCCTTTCTATATGATTGAGTGACGTCATCGCTATTACAAATAGTAAGGGTGATAATGTCTCTCCCTGGAAGATGCATCTCTGGATTTTTGCCTCTGCTAAAACTTTACCTTCTTCTGTCAATTCTACTCTGCAGTGTTTCATGGTTTCCTCTATAAAGTTTATGACTTTGCCGACTATCCAGAACATTTTGAGATTTTCTGTTATCCAGCTTTCTGAGACCATATCATATACCATTTTGTTGACAAACCATACCATAGCTTTACTTTTTCGTCTTGTTTGGCTGTCCTTGAGGATGTGTTGATCAGTGTATAGTAGATCTTCTGTTCCACTTGTTCCCTTATAGCATCTTTTCAGTTCCTCGGGAAACAATCTGCAGTTTATTAAAGAGCCTGAAATTTCTTCCCTAATTTGTACTGTTACGATTTTTCACAATACCGGTAGCACTTGATGGGTCTATAGTTGCTAGGGTAGGTGATTTTTTGAGTGTCTTTTTGAATCAGGATAGTTATTTTATTTGGTCATCAATTCAGTCATTATTATCATCATCCCTATTTGATTTTTTTCAAACCAGCGTTAGCTGATTGCTTTTCACGAAAGTCTGAGTGACTGCTAATCTCCTCAAGTCTCCAGTGCTCGTCTCAGTACTCTAGCTGGTCTTAATAATACTGTAGTCTGGATGATCCTCGTTCATCCTCTGATTTCTAAATCTGCCAGTCCCTTTACTAAACCTTTGGGGATTGTTCCGAGTGCTCCACTTACAATTGGTATCACCACTATCTTCATGTTCCATAGCTTTTTAGATCTCTGATAAGGTGTAAGTACTTATCTCTCGTTTTGCTTTCTTTGGTTTTCAGTCTGCAGATAGCCGGGATGGTAAAGCCCAATACACAACAAGTTCTCTATTTCTTGTTGACTATCATTAGGTGTGGTCTTTTAAAAAGGATTGTAAATCGTAATCCTGGAGAATTTTGTGTGCATCATTCTGCTGGTGTAATGGTTATCGTCGTAGGAAATGGACACGGCGCCACGAGTTCAAATCATGGACGAGGCTGATCCCATTTCACATAGCACTAATACCCTTGGGAAAGGTATGAATTCAATTATTCTCCCTTCAGCTATACGTAAGTAATAGTACAGACTGGGTTCTTCAGCCTTGGTGAGGCAACTAGTCTAGGTGAAGGAAAACTCTGATTTCAAACCTGTTAAACTCTGCTTAAAAATTGACCTTGTGTCATATCCTACCCGAGCGGAGGGGTTGGTAAATAGGATCATAATTCTGTGTTGTGCATATCCCATTTGTATGTATGGTCAAATTTCAATTTCTTGCATTATTACTATATACTCTTTTAGAGTTTTTCATATCCTCGTCAGCTGATGGTTTTTCAGTGGAGTTTGAGTGACAGTAAGTCTCCTCAAGTCTCCAGGACTCTTCTCAGTAGGTTAGCTGTCTTCAATAATGCTGTCGTTTGGATGGTCTCCACTCGTCCGCCAACTTCCAAATTCTCCAGGCCTTTGAATAATCCTTTAGTTACCGTGCCAAAAGCATCAATCACAATTGGTACAATCGTCACGTTCATGTTCCATTTTTTTTTCAATTCTCTAGCAAAGTCGAGGTACTTATCTTTCTTTTCACATTCTTTCAGTTTTATTCTGTGGTCAGCCGGAACAGCAAAGTCGATAATTTTGCAGATTCTCTTTCTTTTGTTGATTATTATTAGGTCTGGTCTTCTGGCCGAGATAAGGTGATCCGTTTGTATGTCAAAGTCCCATAGATGTTTATGTGTGTCATTTTCTAGGCCAGGTACTGATGTTATATAATAAAGGAATGATTTTTTTTTTATTATAATCATTTTTCATTAATCATATTTTATCATTCAGTTTGGTTGGGCTTTGAACTATTCGGGTTAAGAGTTCAGGTGTGTAGTCAATTGGTGCAGTTTACGCTCGAACGAATAGGATATGACAATCACCATTATCATAATAAACCCCAGACAGGAAATAGGGCTGGAGTGTGGATGGCATCATGTCCAGAAGAGATGGGCTGAGAATTTGGAAGATTTTGAAAAAAAGGATTCTGTTGAGGTCCGACCATGGTGTTGAGAAGTTGAGGATTTGAGATTGGACCATGCAGGCAGAGAATTGAGTTCTCTGCCATTGAGTTGTCTTCTACCGATTGTTATGTTTTGACCTTTTGGCCCCGTCAAAAATGCCATTCAAGGTGATGCACCGGAAGGAAGTGATACATTCTAATGGCAGTTATGAGAGGAAATCGCGTGGGCGGAAATTGGCTGATGAAATAGGACGAGGTAAAAATATCCCATGATACTCTCATAGACTGACGCACCGGAAGAGAGTGACCTCTGAACTGCATGACAGTTATTTCCGCTTGATGATGATTAAACATTCGATTTCAAAGATCGAGTGGGCGATCGTGTAGGCGTTGAACTATTATATAACGCAGTCAAGACGGAAGTTGAGACAGTTGAGTTCCGGCCAGAGAGTTCCAGTTCCAGGGGAGACGAGTGTGGTAGGGAAAGCCAAACCAGGCCGAAGGGGCCTGGGGCCTTGATGAGCTGAGGTCCGGGGAAGATGCTGATAAGATGCAATAAAGAAAGCCATCACACAGCAGAGTGAGCCCCTAGGCCTCCGGTTGAGCATCAAGAGGACAAGAAAGACACAACGTGACGGTCATAACAGTGGGGTCAAAATATTACAGTTTATGTTTGGTCTCCAGCTTCCTCTTACACGCAAACCTTGAATAACCCTTTCGAACCCTTGCAATAAAGTGAGAGGTATATATTTTTATAAAAAATTCTTTCTGCGTGCGTCGTTTGTGACTGCGTTTTTATTATTGTGTCGTTGTGATGCTGTAGATGACTATATAACACGATGAAACGGCCGTTACGTTTTTTGGGTCCCGACCAGCGAAGATAATTTGAGATCTAAAACACCGTGAGATGTGCCAGACGTTGGGGGTGTTGTTAGCATAGTAATATAGGAAAGACTTTTAAGAATTGTGTCGAGGAACTGAGGTCAGAAGTTAATAAATGCGTTCGTACCTGAACAACGGAGTCGCCTGTATGTTGTATTTATATTTGCCTGTTTTCGCCTGTTTGTAGTTGGCATATGAATACGTGTAGTATGTAAGGAATGAATAAATGAATAAAAAATCTAAAATTAAATTTAAAAAAAAGAAAATAAATAAAAAGAAAACTCTTAAATTTGCAGAAACTCCCAGAGGTCTCTAACTGAAAAAGGAGATGACGCATGCGCAAAAGAAAAAAGCATTCCTCTTGCCAAAGGGGACCATATTATTTTTCTCTTTCAGGCAGTGACCAGCGGATTGATAACCTCGTGCTGGCGTGTATGGGCACCACGCATACGTCTTTGGACGTAGCTTTGGTTAGCACTTTTCACCCAGAAGCAGCTCTCTCTCGGTCAGCATTATGCTGAAATATACAAGACCCACAAATGAACTATAAACTCTTACCAGACTTTGACAAACTTCCAAAGAAAACTAACCCTTATGGAAGCCCGAAATACCAAATGAGGACAAATACATACATGAAACGATTTAACGTATTTTTCACACCTTAACTGGGGTATTAAACCATTTCAATGTATTCAGGAAAAAACTCCCTCATCCACGGAATGGTTGTTAAACCCAGTAAATAAAGAAAAGTATAAAAGAAACGTCTTCGTCTATTATCTGTTTCTATTTCTTTTGTGTTAATTCTTTTGGGACTTTCTTGGGCAAGGCATTACGCCGGCCAGTCAACGTGGGGGTAAAATATAATGTAATTAAGATATGGAGTCAGATAACTAACGCCAACACAACCAACGAAATACCAACACAACCAACAAAATACCAACACAACCAACGTAATACCAACGCAACCAAAGTAATACCAACGTAATATAAGCCTAAACCCCACAAGTATACAACACTGGGTTGTGCATATACCATTTGTTCGTTTAGTCAAAAGTAAATTTCTTGCACATTTCCCAGTGGATCACCTTTATTTTGTTAGTTTGTTTGTTTTATCTCCTATGGTATCTCAAATTTTTGTTTTTGTTTTGTCATATCAACTTTTTTTTCTTATATATTTTTTCTTATATATATTTTTTCTTATATATATATTACACAGAATATATACACTATTAATACAAAGTTTTTAAACTGATCAAATTCTATGAAGTAATTTCTCTGATTATTCACCGAAAAATCTTCTTAAAATAAATTTTTCAACGATTTTTTCTTAAACCACAAAATTAAATCTATTTTTATCCTTTTGCTATTTCTAATCTGATAAAGCAGTTTGTTCTAAAATGTATTGGTCTATTAGTAAAAAATTTCAGTTGGTTGGTAGACTTAGTTTTTAAAATCGGTCTTGGCAGTAAATTTCCAGTTCGAGTAGAAATATTGAAAAATGACAACTATTATAAGAAATTCTATTATATGTCAACCATTATAAGAAATTCCATGATAAGAAATTCCATTATTTTGAAAGTTTCAATTAAATCACGACGTATTCTTCTTGTTTTGTAAAGTAGTTCATCTCAATTTTTCTGATATCTCTCAATATTCATTTGAATTTTCTTACTCTTGCAGCTTTCGGCTCTAAATTCTTATGAATTTTCCTATTATAGGAAACAAAGTGATTTCCTGCTCTTTCAAATACTTATGATCGACACTTTTTGTCATGTTTATAAATAACACCTTTACAAAAGTTATTCGTGAAATCTATTATACGGTAACTTATTAGTCGAACGTATTGTAGTTTCTCTTGTCCAAGGCGCCGGTTTGGAAGAGATTCGTATGTTATTCTAAACCTAATTAATTTTCCCAGGCGAGAATATTTGTCGAAAAGCCAGGTGTGACCTCAAATTGGACAGGTCAGAGCTTGTGTTTTTGATGTCGCTTCTGACGAAGATGTCAGCCAAATATGTTTTGGTTTTGTGAACAATAGCCTTGAATGAAATGACGAAAAATCCCAAACATAGGAAACGGACTTTAACCTCGGCTTTAAACAATAGAAAATTGAGTTATTTTGACGTTTGATCAGTTTGATAGCTCGGAGTGGAGAGAGTTATACCTAAATTTAGTTCGATTTGGGGAATAAGGACAGAATGGTAACGGAGAAGTGAGGAAGCAGGCACTCAACAGATAGGTCATCCAATTCACACACACACACACACACACACACACACACACACACGCACACACACACAACAGTGACACACTCGAGCTAGAAAAAAAAAAGGACACAATTATTTACTTAGATTTCTGAGTGAGATTTGATGAACACATAGACCAAGATATAAGTCACCACTTTCTGACCCTTTTGTGTTAATAGATGCCGATTATATTTGATAACAATTTATTTTATTCATCTTTATTAAATCGTCAACATTTAACCAAAAACTCCCATTGTTAATAATTTCTGCGATAGCTTAAAATTTTCCTGTCAGTCGAGTTGTCAACAAGAATTTTACCACTACTTACAAACGCAAGAAAAGGAGCAACTTCCTTCATAAGTGAGAATCACAACACTTGAAGAACCAGACATAGATTGGTACACACTCTTAAACAAGTTTAAAACTGTATAACTCTCTTATCCAGTAGTTGTGCACGGGTAGTGATTTTTGAAACGAGTAGCGTCCGAACTGAGCGGTTGCACATCGACAAAGATCAAGACTGGACCAAAGGAGCCAAGAAGGCATGTAAGGAAGAGAGTGGGTTTAAATCAAGTCAATAGATTGGGGTAATATACTAGCTTGGCTGGCGATGATGAACGTTGCAAATTCAATGCGGTCGCAAGATAACATCAACAAAGTGGTTTCACAGGAAGAAAAAAAATGTAATTTATTGCCTGTAGATCGAATGACAGATATTTCCGTTCGCAGATAAGGTTTAAAAAACCCGGAAGTATATATGCTCCGATAAGCAGCTATAAACAGAAAATACGTGAGGCGAAGTGGATATTCATATTCCCGCATGGGACGTCAGAGACAATATAAGACCTGTAATTTTGACTGAGATCCACTGGTCGCTCGGGTGAGCCTGTCGGCTACCCCGTGTGTTTTTTCCGGTCGTCGTTCTATTTCACACAAAACGGTCCCCACCACAGATGAAAGATATGTGCGAACTCTCTGACTGTAATCCTACTAAACACAAAC
>OY757919.1:18405040-18415040 GCA_963585895.1 Sepioteuthis lessoniana
ATGAGAAGCCAACTTTTTGGCCGTCTGCACGCAGAACTGACGTCCAGATTCGGCCAAAGAATTGACATTTCGTGATACCAGACTGGAAGCGCTCAAATTAAAAGACGATTGGGGAAGGGTGGGAATCCCTAAAAATAGAAAAATCAAGTTCAAAAAGTTATAAATGAACAGAATTTATTGAATCCTGAACGGATTCGATACATGTCAGTCAGCTGTCTGATTGGTTCGAGATTGTGTGAACTTGACTTTCGTCGTCAGAATGGGAAACAATTTCTACTTGTCGCCTTGTCAATATCGAAGATATCTCAATTTCGCGAGAACCGTTGTCAAATGAGAGCGATGTGTGATTAATCATTGGTACATTTGCATATATATTTACATTCTACATACGTCCTAATTCATTAAATGCCCGGAAGTTAATGAGGTTACTTTTTCTGGTTTAATAGTTTATTTTAAAACTTTACATGTAAATTGCCCAGTCAGCTGGGGCTGTAGATGGTTTTGTTGTTGGTTTGTTGGGTTTTATGGCGTATCAACTTTTGTAGGTTATTAAACACCAAATCCATTTTTATGTAAATAATCTGTTTTATTTTAAACAATTCAGTTTAGCATAAGTACACAGTTTGTCAAAAATATTTCTATTTCAAACTATTCAAGCAGTTATATGTAACAATTCAGTTAAGAGTAAATACAGTTTTAATGTCGAAGTACGGTTTAATTGTCAAAAACATTTTTATTTCAAGCTATTCAGTTTAATCAAACAATTCAATTTAGCATAAGTACACAGTTTGTCAAAAACATTTCTATTTCAAACTATTCAAGCAGTTATATGTAACATTTCAGTTAAGAGTAATTACAGTTTTAATGTCGAAGTACGGTTTAATTGTCAAAAATGTTTCTATTTCAAGCTATTCAGTTTAATCAAACTATTTAGTTTAGCATAAGTATGCCGATAGTTCTATTTAACCCATAGATAGGGCCCTATCAGGTGCTACCACTCCGGTCCAGAGTAGACCTGGGAGCGATGGCAACGAAGGGGTACTCCGTATTCCCCAAAGCTCCAGCACTGCTGAAATCTCACCATCAAATTGTTTATTGTCATATCCAGGACACGCGTTTGGGGGAGGTCTTACCCCTCTGCAGAGGTGCAGTCAGTGTATTCTACAGCCGCAGCCGACTGGGCAATTGGGCTGTAGAATACACTGAATGCAGTGAACCTCTTCATTGCTATCGGTCCCAGGTTCACTCTGTCTTGGAGTGGCAGTACCTGCTAGGTTTGTATGAATGGGTCAAATAGAACTGAACTGTGTACTTAGGCTAAATTGAACTGTTTTAAAAAGTGCTGTTTAGACATTTAACAATGTGTAAATAAAAATATGTTTATACTTAACCGAATTGTTTAAATAGAACTGTTTTTGATGTTTAAACTGTGTACTAATGCTAAACTGAATTGTTTGAAATAGAACTGTTTATATGTGTAATGATGAGTTCGGCATTAATGACCTACAATGGTCGATGTGCCATCAGACCAAACCAAACCAAACCAAACTTGAAGGCATACATCTGCGTGCAAATTATTTATATTAGATAAGAATACTTTATATTTAACTGTATGCGAAACTCTTAATATGCAACAGTACAAAAATGTAAATATAAATCTACAATGAATTGCATTTCCTAAACTGGAGGCATGAGATAACTCAAGGCGAAAGGATATGTTGTTTAAATCAATCATTCAACGATAAAATAAATAAATCATTTAACGAATCATTTACTTGGAAAAATACAATGTTTTCAATGTTGAGACAATAAACTCATTTTTAGATTTTTGAGTGAACTTAAACCTGTTTCAAAGCAAAGATTAACCGTTTTTCTAATTTTTAATCTGAACTTGTTTTTAAGCTAGCTGAACTATCAAATCTCATTACCTGCTAAACAAAGATACAAAGGTGTAGTTTCTTAGGGTTGTACTCACTTTTGTTGGCAGGGGTTTAGCTTTTAAATGGTTATATTCTGTGCTATTTTGAGGGGAAAATAAATTAACTCTGTTATATAAGCTGCACACAGACTACTTTTCATTGTGTCAAAGTTTCATTTTGTCAGTGTTGTACCATGAAGAGATATACTTAAATATCTGCAGAAATGTGAGGGATGTACTCACTTTTGTGATACACTGTACATATTCTCCAATCAGATTTATGGATAATTTGTGTATTAACGATAATATATCATTATAGTTATTCATGCCCTATTTTAGATAAACACATTTGTATGTTTTTAGATTATTTTAAATGTAGATATGTATTTAAGGTGTAGGTGTCATTTAGCTGAATTTCATTTAGCAATGATCTTTTTGTTTTTCCCCCAGCGGGTTTTACCTTCCAACTGTAACTGGCGATTTCTTCATTGAACTTTGAGTGAGATGAAGTCTCCCATGACTGTACCATAGCCAGATACGGATATGCGAAATGGACATATAATGTTCATATATATACATAGAACATAGGAATCTCGAAACACGAAAAACATGACTTCTTAGTTCAGGTACGAAACTTTTATTACCTTTGAGTTTAAAGGTTCTTCGACATAAGGAGAGAGATACACATTCTTTCTATTCTGGCTTTTTCATTTGCCCATCATCTCGGGCGACACCTTCCCAAGGTCTCCGCAAGCAAGAGAAAGTCAACTGTCTTCTCCTGAGGCAGGACTCAACTCAACTAACTGACTTTTTTTTAAATCCCCCAAATCCTCCACGCACGCGCTTCCGGTGCATGACGTAATTCCCATCCACTTGTGAACCTTTCTATCGGATTTTTATTTTGACATCTATGAACGACACATCCTCCCCGCGCGCGGGTGAATACCTGCACTCAAGTTTGCACCGAATTAACCCATGCACTGAGCCGAAAGGATCTCAGCCTAACTAAACCCAAAGGCATAAAACGAATCCCTCGGCCATTATATTACATGACTCTTCTCAGTAACCAAGAAAATTTTACTATTACTCTGATTTAGATGGTCTTCCTCTGATCTTTAGTTTATCCAGTCTCATTACCAGGCCCTCATCTACTCTGGGAAGTCCATCAAGGCCTTTGGTAATGTAAAGAAATAGACCTTTCAGAAAATTATAAGAATAATCTGCTCTCTAAAAAGGTATCAATATATCAAATAACACACGGATTATTAGAAACATATGGTGACGTGAGCTTTTTCGTAAAAAAAACAACAACAGAAGACTTGATTCTAGTAAAAAATAGTATTTTTCTTTGTTTTTTTTTTTTTTGTCACAGATTTTTTTTTAGAAAATAAATACTTTATTCTGCTCTAATTAATGAATAGACTATTTTCATTTAGCCTATTTTTCTTCTAAGTATTTTCACCATTTACATTAAAAATAGATTTAAAAAATAAATAAACAAAAATACAACTTTCATATTTTTTTTACCCTCCACACGCACAATAACAGTAAGACATAACATATGATAGGCAGAGAAAGATATCTGATATGTGCAGCCTCTCTCACAAACACACACGCACGTGTATACAGATACACATTCGGACACACATAAAGATGCCGGCATATACACGATCGATATATATAGTAAAATATGAAAATATTCATCTGAAATATTTTAACAAATTTTTAGTATTGATTAATTTCTATAACGCTATCACTATTTCCAAGTTGCTTGTTTTATTAAACTGTGCAAAAGTCGGTGGTTGGGTGGTTGCTTTTAATGTTGGTTTTATTGGATGTCAAGATTTTTCAAACATTTATATATTTTCAAGTAATATTCTTTGTAAATAGTTATAGATTAAACTAAATATTCTTTGGAATAATGATATAGTCCAATCATATTGTTTTGTTATTTTTATTTAATGAAAATATTTTGTGCCCACAGATATATGGTTTTCAGCGGTCTCAACTAATTCTAATAATTTGAACAGGTATATCATTTCAAGAATTCCTGTCTGAAAAGATCATTTGCACACATTTATATTGTTTCATATATTTCAGAAAATAAGAGAAAACGAAAAAGTGGACAGATTTTGGGATCTTGCCTGAGAGCTGAAAAATTTTTGGAACATGAAGGTAATGGTGACACGTATCATAGCTCGAGCCCTTGAACAATCACCAAGAACCGAGAAAAGAGACTGGTGAAATAGAAGTCAGAGGAAGAATCGAGACCATCCAGGCCAGATCATTACTAAAATAAGGGAAGATACTTAGAAGAGTCCTGAAGAGCCGAGAAGATTGCTGTCACTCAGATTCCTGTGAAAAAACATAAGTCAGTGCCTGTATAAAAAAAAAAGAAACTAAAAAAAAAGTTAAATAAGAAGCATAAATGTGAATAAATTACTAAAATATATCCCTATAGAGAACGCTCGCAAATTGAATAATCTAATTTATACAGGCTTAAAGGTTGTCAGAGACAGACGAAGTATCCCGATAAAGAATCCAAAAAGGTGGAGAAACAAAAACTGGTTGGAAAATGAGACTGAAGGAACAAAGAAAATACTACGAGGAGATTCAAAAATAGTAAGGAAAGAAAAACACTGGCGGACATAATTGAATAAAGGACAACAGCAGCAAAGACAGACAATCTAATTATAAGAAATAAACCAAAAGATGTTGTCTAGGGAACATAGACTCAAAAGATACCGACACTGGATTCAACAACAGAAGCAAAAGAGGAAGTTCCTAGATAATAATAAAAGATTCTACCAAAAAGTAAACAAAGATATATAAAATTGTGTATTAGCATACAACTTAGGCATTTAAAACAAAACATTTCAAAAGCCACCTGTGGTGTTAGAGACGAGAATACAATAGAAAGAAGATGAAGGAAGAATTATAAGGAATCAAAGAAGGACCGGAAGCCATTGTCCATCTTTCAAGGTTAAGATGAATCCTTAAGAAAATGACAAATTAGAAGGCACCTGCTACGATGGGATTCATGGCTTCGGGATCAAATTATCCACGTCGATATACGACAGATTAGCCGAAAACGGCGGAAATGCCTTCAAGTGGCAAACATTCCGCGTAAATTACTGAAAAAATTCTTTAATTCAGAAATATCCTCAAAAAGGAAACGCCTAAAGGAAACTACAAATCGATAACATATATTCTAATGATGCAGAAAATATTTACGACATAGATGAAAGACGTAGTTTATTAACAGATCGAACACCGCAGTATTTTCCCCGAAGAACGTATTGCCTCAAAGTAACTTTAGGCTGATCTATTATACATAGACCAATAGATTCTAAAAGAGGTCAAAACAATGAAGAAAAATCTCTAACCCCAGTATGGATTGGCAGGCGCCAGATATGATCTTACAACAATGAATAAATAAAATGTTTTAAAAGAGTCAAAATCCCAGAGACGTTTGTGTTCTTGATCTGGAAAATGTTTGAAAACTAGGGAGTGGAACTAATAGGAGGAGGGCAACACCTAGCAGAAATTAGAATTAAAAAATTCAAATAAGAATATCATCAAAATAGCGGGATTCATTATTTCGACTGGGAATCGTATTAGATATCTTCTTAGGAGATACAAAAAAAAGATACAGATAAAAAAAAATGGTGTAAGAAGGATGGAAAACCTTATGTAATATAGCGTAGTTACTTCTAAAACTGACAAAGGGGAGTTTAATACTCCGATGAAGAGAAGAAAATTAATATGGGTTTTAGAAGACTATAGAAAATACACTACAAGTGTATAAAAGCTTTTGAACAGGCTGCGTAAAAAGAAATGGATTGTTTATTTTATTTTGAATATTTCTGATAATAAAACAGTGTTGACGTACTGAGATCAAAAAGAGAGCTTGTCAAACAATGGAATTATTGGGGATCGATGAAAATTGTTATTGTTGCTAAAATATCTTAAAATTCGGTTGATGGGATATAAATGCTGTCAAGACGAAGGTCATTCCTATGAAAAGGGATTTTTTTTTCTTATTTCGGTTGAACAGGAAAACAAAATGTTTTCAGTTCAAAGCTAACTCTTCAGACAATTTCTGAAGTTAGATTTAGCTCATGGATTTGGGTGGAATGTATAAATCCCACAATTTACTATCTTTGAAAACTGCATGAATAAAACTACAGGAGAAACGAGACACATCGATCGGGAGACAGACCTGTAATATAATAGCCGAGGGATTTCGGTTCATGCTTTTGGGTTTAGTTAGGCTGAGAACCTTTCGGCTCCGCATTTGGGTTAGTTAGGTGCAACCTTGATGCAGGTAGTAACGCATGCGCGCACACAGAGTGGACATGTCAGTCAGAGATGTCACAATAGCCTGAGATGATGAAGCGGGTGACAAAGTGCAGGTGACATCACGCACCGGAAGCGCGCGGAGCATTTTGGTGATTTCGAAGAAAGTCAGAGAGTTGAAACTAGACGCCGAACGAGGAGGTTCGACTTTTGGGGCTCGCTGAGACGAGACGAATTTGCGCGCCATGGGTGCCGCACGAGATAGGGGCCAGATGAAGAAGCCAGCAAAAAAAGATTGTGCATCTCTCTCCTTATGTCGAAACCTTTAACTAAAAAGTAATAAAAAGGTTTCGTACCTGAACAAAGAAGTCGTTAAGTGTTTTCGAATTTCGAGATTCCTTTGTTCAAAGTTATCTATATATGGTTATGAACATTATGAACATTCATTCTTTCTGGTTTGGTTTCTTTGTTTTTAATGGCATATCAACCTTTGTAAGTTATCTAACGCCAAAGAAATTCTCCTAGAAGAACAGTAGTGGTATTATTTAACCTATAGCTAGGAGGATAAGGGGGTTCATACCTTTCCCAAGGGTATTTGCCAGAAAGTGAACGTAATAGCGCGACTGGAGTACGAACTCGCTTACTACGAATCCGCAGTTCATCGCTTTAACCATTACACCACGAGGACACCCCCTATGAACATTCACACATGGCCATATTCGTGTATATGGCTATGTAACAAGACCGACTTAGACGAAGTAGACGTAAGGTGATTTTTCACCGATTCTGGGCTATTGGCTTTGTGTCTTACTGCTGAGTGGAAGATAGAAATAAGCTATATTTGTCGGTCACTAAAATAATTGTATTATGAAAAGTTTATGAATGACAATTTCTGTAATATACACTAAACGCTAATATTATCATAAAGTTGTTTTGTTTTTGGTGGCAGATATTCTTTTCTTTTTTTTTCTTTTGCGTAACTGGCGGAGACGTCTGTCTAATTGTTAAAACCATTAATGGTTAATTCATTGTTTGGATCTTAAATCAGAACGTGGGTGGATAGCAGATTAATCGCGGTTGTTCAAGGAACTTCCTGGCACATCCAGACAAGGATACGACCCCAAGAATAACCCCTGTGTTTGACAAGGCCTCATACCCCTCAAGGTTATATTTGGGTGTTGGGCCCAGGAAAAATCCCAATGTCTAAAATATGCAAACTTGTCCGTTTATAGAATGATATTAAACATTTTGCTAAAAAACCCAAATAGAAACAAAGATTCAGCAAAGAAAGAGTATAAGACTAGACACGACTGCGTGGGCAAGGTGATCCATTGGGAATTATGAAAAAATCTAAAGGAGTAAATAATAATAATAATAATAATAATAATAATATTAGCAAGTGTAGATTATGTGGTGATAGAGACAAAACGATCAATCATATAATAAACGAATGTAGCAAATAAAAGAAAAAAAGAAATATCAGACTAAACACGATTTGTGAAGAAGATGATCCACCGAGAATTGTGCAAGAAATTGAAGTTTGACCATACTACCAAATGGTAAATGCAAAAAATATAGTCTGTCTTTGAGAACGAGACGCATTAAATTCGCAGGAATTTTGAGATAAAAAAAAAACAGATGACCTAATTCTGGTCAAAAGACCAGACTTAACAAAAAATAAACCACAAAGTGAAAATAAAAGAAAGTGACAAGAGGGAAAAGGACCGGGACCTTTCTAGAAGAATAAGAAACTGTGAAACTTAAGCTAACGGTTTTACGAATTTTAATTATTGCGCTTGGGAAAAAGGCTGGAAAATTTGGAAAGTGGAGGACGAATCGAGACGATCTAAACTACAGCATTGTTGAGATCGGCTCGAATACTGAGAGGAGTCCTTGAAGAGATTTGCTGTCCCTTAGAACTCAATGAAAACTAACAGGTAACACTAGTATGTAAAACTTGCAAGGATTAAAGTAACAATAAATCATTAATTAATGGAGAGTAATTAATAAGAGTAAAGAAATTGTCCTTTGTGAAATTTAGAAGTCGGACATGACTCAAACTCTCAGTTAAGTTCGGGGGCCATTGCTATTCGGGATAGAATCTGTGTATAAATGAAAAGAATTAGACAACGCTAAGAAAGAAAAGACTTAAAGTTATTTAATTTTGCTCTCTTGGTTGATGTATCTGGTTATCGGAATAAGTATATTTCCAAATACTTTTCTGTAATAATTGTCGTCCTAAAGAAAACAACACTACAGCTTTATTTAAAAACTTTTCTTGAAAAAATCAATTCAGGTAACTTGATTATGTAGTAGAGCTGACATCTACAGGGTGGAACGATAAAATTGTCGTCCTAAGAAAGCAACACTACAGCTTAATTTAAAAAGTTTTGTTGAAAAAATCAATTCAGGTAACTTGATTATGTAGTAGAGCTGGCATCTATTCAATGTAGCCACCTTCAGGTCAATAACCAGCTCGATACGGATCCGGAACTGGGAGCATGCCTTTTTCACAAGCGCCGACAGGAGCTCGGTGGATGGCGGCGATCAGGCTGGCTTTGGTGTTGTGAGAGGTCATGTTGGTGATGTTCTCGACGTATGACCAAACGAAGTAGTCCAGCTGGTTAAGGTCGGGAGAGGAGGGGGCCTAACGGACTTGATTAGCCTGAGATTCTTTGTCTTCTCAGTCAAGATCTGGCTTGTCTGGCGCCTGTACGACCTACACTTCAAGTTCTCTTTCACACATGCATTCACAGTTGTGTGTGAGACGCCTAAATCTCTGGCAATCTGCTGAATAGGCCGCTGGGGAGTTTCATCAATGATTGCCTGGACCTTTTCGATGAACTCCATGGTCCGGATCTTCCTAGCGGTGTCCTTCCACTCCACCACCTCCAAATAGTCGTCCAATGCGTTGAGCTGTGCCCTCAAGCGTTGAACCGTCCGGATTTGCATTTTGAGGGTGCTGGCAATGGTCCTGTTGTCATAACTTGGATCGGTAGAGAGCATGAGTTGTACAGCAGCACATCTCCGATCTCGCTTGTTGAACATTGTGTCACTTTCAGACATGATAGAAGGCTCGTCTTTTTTTAGGGCGACAATTTTATCGTTCCACCCAGTAGAAGGCTCCTTTCGCTCTTGGGATTTGTACACAACTGGCCAACAAGCAGATGGTCTGCAAAAAATAAAGAAAACAGGTTTTCATTAAATGGAAATGAAATCGTGTCGTTTTTTCTAGGGCGACAATTTTATCTTTCCACCCTGTAAATTTAGTCATTAGAAAATCTAAAAAGCAGTTGTATTCCACTATAAATAAGAGAATGGAACACGACAGAACTTTCAACGTGACGTGCCGAGCTACTTTTTTTTTTAATCATTAACCATGGAGTTCGATGTGAATAAATAAAGACTTTGTCTTTTACAAAAGTAAAGAGAGCGAATTTAGATATTTAGCAAAGGTCGGCTGTCGTGGTATCCCCCAAACTACTGATGTTCAAGTATTTCAATATCAATAAAATAAGAATTGAAGACAAGAAATAATGAATGAATGCAGAATTGGTATTCAAGACAAACCTGAATTCTAAAGAAACAAAAATAGAAATAGTTGTCTACGGACAGAGTTGCTTTGTTTGTTTGTTTTTTTGTTTTATTTTTAATGGAATGTAATCGTCATAATTTGACTCATACTAAGTGGAATGGTAAGCATATAGACTCATGCCTCAAATCAACTAATAAAACAGTTTGAAGGTGGAAGGAAAGAAGCACTTTCAACAAACATTTCAAAGA
>OY757919.1:18420040-18477540 GCA_963585895.1 Sepioteuthis lessoniana
GTTTGGATCAAGATAACAGCTAAAATCCTACTGACGAATAAGTCTTAACTAAGAAAAAAAAAGAAACTTTTTTCCTCCCTACCTTCTTTATGACGATAAATTAAAAAACAAAAAAAGGAATAGGAAAAAAATAAAAATAAAAAATAAAATAAAATAAAAAAAGAATTTAAAAAAAAATGTCTATATGTAATATTACGGACGGGCGCTGTCGTTGAGAACGCGCGGGCACATCGGCTGTCATCAATCATTGAAAAATGTCACGAACCTAGCACGTGCGGGCAGAATGACCTGTAGAGTTCAAGCGTGATTTTAATATAATCACGCATGAACCTTCACGTGCTTCACTATTTGTTTTCACTAGTGTCACCGAGCCTTCTGGAATCTTCGAATTGATCCATAAAATCTCTCTATAAGACATCAAGATTTTAGGGAGTTCAAGGCAGGTTTCTAAACAGGTGCACCAGAGGTCCTGGACATCCCTACCCGTGCATACCCAGCCTGCCAGGATACAACTGACAGGAACGTATCAACAAGCCAGCTACAAAGACACCTTTCGTCACCAAGAAGAGGAGGTGGAAGAACGCTATATATATATATATATATATATATATATAAACCTCAACACATTAGGTACACTCTCACTGGTATTCACCGGTATTTATCAATAAAGGTATAAATAAATAAATGATTAAATAAAAAAAATAAACAATAAGTAACAAATTCTTTCAAATAAAATAAAAAAGCAGACCACTTAAACATTACAATATTAAGAGTTTTCATGAGCAAATAAAGTTTTTTTTTTGTCTCGTCAAACCGGAAACGAGTTAGGACAATCTATAGTATACCCTAAACACTAATGTATCAACATCGATTTGAAGAAGGTCACAACGACCTGAAATAAATTTCTAATGGAAAACCTAAATTGAAGTTTTTTGGTCAAATATATATATATATATATATATATATATATATATCATTAGTTGTTGATATACAAAAGGTGTACTAAAGTATGAAGACTGAAGCTGTATTTTTCATGAATAAAAGTTCAATTATCTTCAAAACAGTCTCCGTCACTTTTGACACGCTTATTCCAGTGTGTTTTATTTTACTTAAAGCACTTGTAAAACCCCACTTTTGTGATGGTAAAAAATGTTTTATCCGGCTTCTTTTTATATCCTTCATGTCCTGAAATTCTTAGTTTAATTTTCTGTTTCGGAAAGAAGAAAGAAACTTAGAGCTAAGTCAATTGAGTATGAAGAGAATTGCACTCGAAGAATACTGTTTTGCCAAAAATATTTGTTAAAAAAGTCATGTGTGTTAAAATGTTGCATTAAATTTTTTAATATATATTTCCCCTTTCGTCTTTGGTGAAGCAGACTTGTTCATAGACGAAACAGCACGTTTTTATGAATGTGTGTGTGTGTGTGAAAGAGAGCGTTTATGTGTCTATGTATCCATGTGTATTTGTAGATATCTGTGCACACACGAATGCTCGTGTGTGAGTGTGTGTATGCGTGAAAAGTGAATTAACTCACTTAGTTGCATTTGAGAATTTTTCTAACGAAATTCTTTGAGTTTGAAAAGAACATAATCTTCTTAAATTCATAGTGTGATCCTATTTACCAACCCCTCCGCTCGGGCAGGATATTACACAAGGTCAATTTTTAAGCGGAGTTTAACTAGTTTGAATTCAGAGTTTTCCTTCTCCTAGACTAGTTGCCTATCCAAGGCTGAAGAACCTAGTCTGTCCTACTATTTACCCATAGCTGGAGGGAGAATAATTGGATTCATACCTTTCCCAAGGGTATTAGTGCTATGTGAAATGCAATCAGTCTCGTCCAGGATTTGAACTCGTGTCACCGTGTCCATTTCCTACGACGATAACCATTACACCACGGGCACCTCCATAAAAATTCATAGTGTGATAAGATGAAAGGTGCCTCGTTCTTCTTTTTTTTTTTTTTTTTTTTTTTTTTTGAGTCGGCTTGAGTTTTTTGTCTGGTGCTCCAGTAGCACCTAGTGTAGTCACATGAGTCCCTCATATTTATATGTCAGCTTTCGATCAGCGTTTCTAAGATTTCAAATTAATATTTTTGTGCTTTTCGAGAAACTAATTCAAGCGATACCAGTTGAGAAAATATCCTCAACTCAACATATTGTCACGTTAGAGTGAAATAAAATTGAAGAAAATCCTCTGGACAAAATAGAAATGAAATGACTCTATGAAAACTGATTCATATGGATAAAACCTCAAGAAAGTTCTGGGATCTATTTTCTGTAAAATAGTGCCAAAGTAAAGTGTCAAATGAAATGTTACGTACGAGGCAGTTAGTGCGCTTGAATTTAAACTTATAAAGTCAATAATGTTAGAAACTTATCACTGATAACTCGATAAACATGAAGAGAATAGAAATATTAGAGACATGCGGAAGATTTAGCATGCAGAGATCATTCATCAATTAAATTTCTTAACAAAGTAATCAATAGATGGAAGCCGATAAGATATACAAGAATAAAACCATTTTGTACGATTTTGACCTTGTCGTTTCAACACTCAACCACATTTCTGCAAATTGCCACCAAGGTAATTTGATGGATAATTAAAATTATCGATTGAATTAACCAGAAATGCTGCGTGTGTCTATTTCATTTTTTAATTTTTTATTTTTTCATTTAATATATTTCGATATATTTTCGTTTTTCTACGCAGACGCTATTCAGTCAATAGGAAAAGAGAAACCTTGGTAATGCGAAAAGAAGTTATAGAAAAATGAGCTTTGATAGCTCGCGGTAGAGATTATAGAGACAATTACAAGAATCTGATTTTACTCTTCATCTCGTATATTTAAAAATCTTTAAAAATATATTCATGTGTATAAGTTAATTTATGAATGTATATATACTATAATTTCGTTGCTAGTTCATCGCCCGTCAACTCTCTCTCTATTTCTATCTATCTCACTCTCTCTGTATATATATATATATATATATATATATACAGACGTATTTCATTGAACATAATAGATATTTTTGGTCTACATATTTTTTTGTTAATCCTTTCGAATTGCCGTATTGATCTTATGATATTCGGCGGGAATTGGCTGATAAATCTTCCATAATTATTTATTTCCCAAGTACATTTTGTCCGACTTTGGGCCATAATCAGGCGTGGGGGGATGTATTACAAAAGTGGTGTAACTTTTGTATGTACATAACTACATTGTAAGAAGAACGTCTGTACTTTTGCAGTGTATCGTGTTTATTTTGCAAGTTTGTTTCTATATATAGAGTCAGAAGCTGAAGACATTTAAGTAAATTAACACTGGTTTGAAAATTAATTCTATGCTAATGTACGTATATCGATAGCCGTTGAAATTGAACTTTCAAAGTGGATAATCCCGCTGCGTGCAATCCTGAACAAGTCCTGGCAGCAACACCCCACAAGACACCAACTATACGGCCACCTGCCCCCTATCACGAAAACTATTCAAGTTAGACGAACCAGACATGCAGGACACTGCTGGAGAAGCAGAGATGAACTCATAAGAGATGTACTCTTATGGATCCCCACACATGGCTGCGCAAAAGCAGGACGACCAGCTCGAACGTACATTCAGCAGCTATGTGAGGATACAGGTTGTTGTCCTGAAGACCTACCTAGGTCGATGAACGATAGGGAGGAGTGGCGAGAGAGGATCAGGGATATCCGTGCTGCCAACACGATATGATGATGATGATGATATATATATATATATATTAGAGGAATTGATATTATAGTAATTGAATTACCATGACCAGAAAATCCCGCAAACACACACGTGCGACACATGCGAGAAACTAATTAAAGCGATACCAGTTGAGAAAATATCCTCAACTCAACATATTGTCACGTTAGAGTGAAATAAAATTGAAGAAAATCCTTTGGACAAAATAGAAATGAAATGAATGTATGAAAACTGATTCATATGGATAAAACCTCAAGAAAGTTCTGGGATCTATTTTCTGTAAAATAGTGCCAAAAAATTTTAGAACATTGAACAGCTGTTTCGACCTTTTTGGGTCTCATCAGCAGTGCATACCATAATCTCCACCACTAGAGATCGAACCAGCAACCCCAGAATTTAGAAACCGAACTTCGAGTAATGGGCCACCAATACATGCAACAAATAAGCGATGCCAAATCAACTAGTCATGGTAAGAATGCACAACCGCATGATATATGTATCTTGAAAGTACGTTTTTACCTTACAGAGGATACAACCACCCCTAGGACCACGACTTCCTAAGTATGTGTCATGCATCCGGTTTCATAAAACTCAAATCCCCTTCGAAGTCTGCAATCCACTTGTTGTACCGTCCCAACAACTTCTGCAAGGCTCCATGGAAGTCCTCTTGTGTGAGCGTGTCAATGAGGAATTGTTTTGATGCCCATCTTGGTCAAATAGTCTGTGACAAGGATGGAGTTGTGGACTGGTGCATTGTCCTGGTGGGAATGCCACTGACCAGATTTGAAGAGTGCTGGCCACTTCCAATGGAATGTCTTCCTGAACTCCCTTAAAACCTCAACATAGTAACCCTAACCCTCACCCTTTGGCCAATCAACTCTGGTGTATTGATTCTTTACTCCTCCCACACCTCTCATCATCCCTCACAGAATCGTTACCTTCCTTGAATCTCTTATGCCACTCAAAACCTGATACTCGATTCATACAAGATGGTCCAAAAGCAGTGGGAAGCATTCCATACGTTTCTGTGGCATCATTTTTTCCAAGTTTAAAACAGAATTTTATTGCATATCGTTCTTCTAAAGTGTCTTCACGTTCAGATTGCATTTTTGAAATTCACCAGCTGTGACAATCAGGCTTTAGTAGGGTGTATTCCAATTCCTGTTGTAGCTGTTCCTTTGAACCTGAAATCATAAAAATTAGCCAGACATCTTATGAGATGTACAACAATAACATACTGAATTTCTAAGAGTCTCTGCCAAATTTAAATGCCTGTACAAAAAAAGTCTGGTAACTTATTGAATGCACTACGTATATATATATATATATATATATATATATATATATATATATATATATATACACGATTTTTCGTGGTCCAGCAGTTCAATTAGAGATAGGAACGCTTAAACTTACTACCCTGGGATTTGTTAATTTTGTGGAACGGTCATTTAGGACTAAATAAATGTTGCTTTTTTTCTAACAGGTGAAGAGTGCTCCGAACAAACTTCATTTTTTTTTCGCCTGGACCTGTTGTGCCATCAAAGTTTAAAAAAACAGCTAATGCAATTATTTACTTAAAGTTATTATGTAGTTTCCAAGAGTATTAGCGCATGCGAAATTCACACAGCCTTGGTCAGGAATTGAACTCACCTTGTCAAGTCCAATTCTTTACGCTCCCCACAGATAAGTGTGTGTGTGTGTATGCTGAAGTAATTAAAATCTGTAGGAACTTAAATCATAAATTTATGAATATGAGAAAGTGCAATTTAATTAAATTTTCGTATATTATCTTGTTAGTGGTAATGGAACGCTGTGTGGATTTTGGCAATTTTTGAAAATCAATAAATACACAATAAAAATACTTCGCTTTCGTACAGCGTCATTATATTTGGAAGAATCTGATTTGAAAGATACTAATCAAGAACAATAATAACTTTGTATTTTTTAAATATTTGATGGCTGTTTTTAAAATACTAATTAATTACGTTATTGCCTTGTTGATAAAATACGATCAATAAATTAAAGTTTGTCAGTTACTTATTATCATGGACAACACCCGTTCGTTTGTTGAACCCGTCACGCCCTCTATTTTCTTTTCAGCTCAGCCACACATTAAGACTGAGTAAATAATTTAATGTCATGTCAACTCGTTTAGGCTTATTTTAAGACTTGAGGTTAGTAAATCGCGTTCAATGTCTGTTGTTTTACAGTCATCGGCTAATAGAAGGAAACATGATTTCTTTGAGTATAGTTTGGTTTTATGGCACATCAATCATTGTAGGTTATTTAATGCCAAATCCATATGTATACATAAAAACAATTCTATTTCGAACAATTCTGTTTAGCATGAGTACACAATCTGAATATCAAAAACAAGGAAACAGGATGTCAAATTGTCAAAAACAAATTTGAAAATGCCAACAACGAATGTCAAAAACAAGGAAACGTGATTTCATCAAGGTTAGTTAGATTTGGTTTTATGGCACATCAACCATTGTAGTTTATTAAAAGCCAAATCCATATTTATACATATAAACAACTCTATTTCAAACGATTCGGCTTAGCATAAGTAAGCAGTTCAAATATCAAAAACATTTCTACTTTAAGCTATATATATATATATATATATATGAGACAGAGAAAGAGAGAGAGGGAAAGAGAAAGAAAAAGAGAGAGAATTTTAGTTTGGTTTTATGGCACATCAACCATTCTGTTTAGCATGAATACACAGTTTATATGTCAAAAATAAGGAAACGTCATTTCTTTAAGGTTGGTTTGATTTTATTTTATGGCACATCAACCATTGTAGGTTATCAAATGCCAAATCCATATTTATACACATAAACAGCTCTATTTCCAATGGTTCGGTTTAGCATAAGTAAACAGTTTAAATGTCAAAAACTACTTCTTTTTTTACCTATTCATTTTAGACAACAAAATTAAATGTTCCATTATTGCTACGTATCACTGACAATTTAATTAAACAGCAGTAATTTATTCAGACATAGTTAAATATCAAAATATTTCTATTTCAAACAATTCATTTTAACATAAGTAAACAGTTTAAATGTCAAAACTGTTCTATTCCAAACAATTTAGTTTAGCATAACTACACAGTTTAAATGTCAAAACAGTTCTAGTCCAAACAATTTAGTTTAGCATAACAACACAGTTTAAATGTCAAAACAGTTCTATTCCAAACAATTTAGTTTAGCATAACTACACAGTTTAAATGTCAAAACAGTTCTTTTCCAAACAATTTAGTTTAGCATAACTACACAGTTTAAATGTCAAAACAGTTCTATTCCAAACAATTTAGTTTAGCATAACTACACAGTTTAAATGCTTAAACACTCCTATTCAAAATAATTCAGTTTAGCGTATATATGCAGTTTAAATGTCAAAACAGGTCTGTTTAAAACAATTCAATTTAGCATAAGTGTGCTTTTTACTTCTGTTAAGGAGGGTCTGCTGCGTGGCGTAAAACTGGGCTTCTCCGGCACAGACGTCAAGCAACCTCGACCAAATAGATCTGTGTGCAAGTTATTCACATTTGATGAAAATATCTGAAACAACATAACTATGAAAACATATTAAATATTACTGACAGAAAGTAATAGATACTTGAAACTATATAATCACGTTCAAATTAATTGTATTAAGAAGAGTTACATGAAAGCATATTTTCAAACTTCCATCGAGCTGTTCCGTTTATTTTCGGACCAATACCTTTGGAAAAGGTGTGAAACCCGTTATGACCCCAGATATGGAGTAAATTGTTTCACAGTTGTTTTTCAAGAAACATGGCTTTGGCATCCAAAAAGGTTGATATGCATTTAGACAAAGAAGAAAATTGAGGGTTTAAACAATATCCCTCAATGGAAAGCATCAATACAGATTAGCATGTCGTAAAACCAATGAACCATCTTCCTCTCTCCTTTCTCGACTTATATATATATATATATATATATATATATACACGTGTGTGTGTGTGTGTGTGTTATTTGAGCGTGTGTGTGTGTCTGCATATATATTTGTATATATTTCTTTCTCTCTCTCTCTCTCTTTCTCTCTCTTTGATGGCATATCAATATTCGTGGGATATTAAATGCCAAGGACAGCAGTGATGCAATTCAATCCATAGCTAGGGGGACAAGGGGTCCATGCCTTTCCCAAGGGTATTTCTCTGAAAGTGAACGTAATAGCGTGACTGGATTTCGAAGTCTCATATTTATTGATCCTTGATTGAATAATTCTTTTTTTTACTTGTAGATGGGATCTTCAAAGGTATTATTAAATCCGGAGCGGAGTGATGACCATAAAGGAATTCTGTATATTTCCCCAAGATCTCAGTCCTTCTGATATTGACCCTTGGAGGTGCCCGAGGTGTAATGGTTATCGTCGCAGGATATGGACACGGCGACACGAGTTCAAATCCTGGACCTGACTGATTGCATTTCACATAGCACTAATACCCTTGGGAAAGGTATGAATCCAAATATTCTCCCTCCAGTAGGGCAGACTAGGTTCTTCAGCCTTGGTGAGACAACTAGTCTAGGAGAAGGAGAACTCTGAATTCAAACCTATTAAACTCCGCTTAAAAATTGACCTTGTATCATATCCTGCCCGAGCGAAGGGGTTAATAAATATGATTTTGACCCTTGATTGAACAGTTCTATTTCACCCCTGGATGGGATCTTCACAGGTACTGTCAAATCGGTACCGGAGTAATGACAATCAAGAGATAATCTACATTTCTCCAAGCTCTGTGACTCACAGATATTAATCCTTGATTAGACAGTTATATTTTGCCAGTAGCTTGGATAAAAAATATCCATCTCTTTTTACTTTTGGAAAGGTCCAAAATTCTATAAGAGTTTAAGAAAGACAGAGACAGCGAGACGAAGGAGGCAGATACCGATAGACAGAGGTCTGCTATATTAACCCTTTTTTCACCAGCGTTGTGCATCTATATTCAGAGCCTTAAATCTCTATTTCCTCAATGAGAAGTTCTTAACAGGCTTCCACCAGGGGGGCCATTTAGCCCTGCATCACAAGTAGTGCCCAACACAGCCCCCACCTTGACTTGATCGTGGCTCCAACTGACTGACCGTGACTGCCCGCTACTGCGCGTGGGTACCTGCATATACATAATTTTTAATACGAATGTTTCTGGGAGTGATTCACTTGATTTGCTTCCGCTTGATAACTCACGCCAACTGTTTAATAAGCTAGAACATCCTATCTCAGAAATCCTTGATTGATGGATCTTTGAACAATCAGCTGGTCGGGAACATTCTCTGTTTTCTGTCTGTTTATGAACGCTTTCAATATTTTAATATTTTTTTTTTACCAATGTGAAGAATTATATATTTATGTTCAGAGAGGGTGATGAATAAATCGTTGACGTTTTAGATTATTAATTTAGTGCATGCGTTTATTTTTTTCCAGGTTTTGTCTTCTGTGCAACAAACTAGAGAGAGTTGAGCAGTCTGTGAGAAAACCAGCCCCATGATGCGATTCACTTCTCCAGGAATTCGGAAAAGAACCTGCTGAGTATTCACGACGGAAATTAAATTCCAATCTGAGCACAGATTCATATTCATATTAATGAAAATATTCAGACCATCATGGTGTTTGGGGTAGTCACCGGTGATGATGACCTTATACCCTTATTCATCTTCCCACATAGCCTAGGACTCAACATGAAGTACGTAGTACGGGGAGGATCGATTAGGTTACCGCTGGCGGACCCTACGTCTCCACCATGCCATACAAGCATATAAATCCGGCATTGACTGTGAGAAAAATTACTATCACCTCACCCTGAACATGTATCCGCTTAATTCCTCAAATTGCTTAACTCCTGACAATTATTTGTAGGGGGCCGTTGAACTAGAGATAAACAAAGCTCTGTGCTGCATCAAAGATGAACTGAAGTCAAGTATAGCAGCTGCATTTGCCAATCTTAATAAAGAGACCGTCGAAAAGACTTGCAAAAGATTCTGAATTATCTGGAAGCCATGGTTGAAGTCGATGGCGATTTCTTTTAATAAATTTAACCTATACCATTTCTATATACTTTCATGTAACTTTGATGTATGTATCGGATAAAGTGAGATGGCAGTGTTATTTTCATTTTTGCGCACCATGTACATATAAATATGCCATCGGTTTTGCCAGTTTTAGCTTTATGTTTATTAGTTCATAGATTACTCGTTTCAGAAAATTCAGTTCCTGTAGCCTTCAAAGCCATTGTCATTGGCACAGATTTACATTTTTTTGCTAAACTTGTCTTTAGGTTTTTTTTATCATCAAACTGGTTTCAGATTTATTGCAAGAATTTACTCATGTCTGCTTTCTTCACCTCATATATTTTGTCTGTTCTGCTATGATTAGTGGTTGGTAAAAGCTTTCTGATTTAATGTGCGTAGTATATTTTCACTCCTTTCACATTGAAAATACTAGCGCGGAAAAAATGTTTGACTTGTTGCGCGAATTCTTTAGTAGGTTGGGTTTTATGGCATGTCAACCTTTGTAGGTTATTTAACGCCAAATCCATTTTTATGTGAATAATTAGTTCTATTTCAAACATTTCAGTTTAGCATGAGTACACAGTTTAATTGTCAAAAACATTTCCCTTTCAAACTATTCAGTTTAGCCAAGCAGTTCAAATTCAACTAATTCAGTTTAGTATAATTACAGATTTTGTTTACACACAGTTAAATGTCAAAACAGTTCCATGTTAAACAATTCAGTTTAGTGTAAATACAGTTTCAATGTAAAAAAACAATTCTATTTCAAATAATTTAGTTTAGCATTAGCACGCAGTTTAAATGTAAGTACGGTTTAATTGTCGAAAACATTTCTATTTCAAGCTATTCAGTTTAGTCAAACAATTCAGTTTAGCATAAGTATGTAGTTACTTCTATTTAAACCATAGGTAGGGCCCTATCAGGTGCTACTACACCGGGCCAGACTGGACCTGGGAGCAATGTCAATAAACGAGTGCTCCGTATTCCCAAAAGCCCTAACATTACTGGAACCTCACCATCAGATTGTTTCGTGTCATATCCAGGATACTCATTAGGGGATGGGGGTTTTACTCCTCTGCAGAGGTGCAGTTAGTGTATTCTACAGCCCCAGCCGACTGGGCAAGTGAAATTTTTAGGCACAGCATTTGACAGTATATGGCGTAATGGGTAAAGTGCTGAACAGTGACGTCGAAGTAACTGAGTGCGAACTTCAGACGTAATTATATATTCATTTTCGGATTAATATCCTTACGAAAGGCATGAACACTGTATCGGTAAAAATAGTATCACTACTATTATTCTACATCTGTGACTTTAGAATTAAATCACCCGTTAACGCTTATCTACTATTAAACAAAGGAGCCAATCATTTAAAAACTGGAGAAAATTCCAAAATGCTATTCTCATTTTTTTCATTCATCCATATTTACCCAACCCCTCCGCTCGGGCAGGATAGGACACAAGGTCAATTTTTAAGCGAAGTCTAGCAGGTTTGAATTCATAGTTTTCCTTCTCCTAGACTAGTTGCCTCACCAAGGCTGAAGAACCTAGTCTGCCCTACTTTTTATCCATAGCTGGAGGGAGAATTATTGGATTCATACCTTTCTGAAGGGTATTAGTGCTATGTGAAATGCAATCATTCTCGTCCTGGATTTGAACTCGTGTCGCCGTGTCCATTTCCTACAACGATAACCATTACATCACGGGCACCTCCATTTTTTCCATTCATCCTATAAAAATTCTCCCTACCAAATAAAACAAAAACCGAGAAATTTTTCAGTTATATTTGGCAACTTTGAATTATTATTGTTATTTTTCTTTTGAGCTCTATCAGTTAAAGAAAAAATTCTTAGCCATTATATCGAAAAAAGTAGAAGCAACTCTCATACATGTGACTTGAAATTTCCTTTCCCCAAAATTCTTTTATTCGAATATTCCTATATATTCCAGAACAAAAAAAAAAAAAAAATAGGCAAAATCTTGTACGTGTACCTGTTTAAAATTCCCTGGATCGAAATTATTTTAATCGAAATTCTTTTTCATCTTTTCAGCAAATAAATCAAAGTTACAAAATAGTGAATATCATTAGAAAAACCATTAGAGATTCCATCTCAGAGATTTACTGATATTCGAGATAGTAATTACGATGTGGCATGTTAAATCTGAATTTTTTCTTTTGATACAACTGCTTTTTCCAACTCTTTATATTATCATACTAACTATCATACCAACCAAAAGTTTTTCACGGTGATGTCTTAGGTATTGCCCGTTTTAAATATTTACTGTAAGGAACAACACAGTTTTCATTAAGTTATTCTTATATATGTATATGCTTTAAACTGGATCTGATAGTGAGGAGACTGTTGTAGAAATCTGGAGACCGTGGAGTATGTAGGATTTGTGTTGTATAAATATTTGTCGCTGCCTCCCACCAGACAGGACCTGACACAAGGTCAATGATTATAGTGGGGATTTAGGGGAGGGGAAGATCGGACACGAGCCGAGATTCGAACCCTGCTGGTCAGTGCTGCTCATCGACCCACTAAGTGCAATGTGGGTCTAATGAGGCAAGCAGTTTCACGAATCCAAATCTGGATCCGGGCATGTATGCCTGGTTATAGCTTAAACTAGACCGCAAAGTCTAGTTCAGAAAGATATTCCTAGGAAAGAGGCCTGCACTCTTCAAATCGGGTCAGATGCATTTCCATCGGGACAATGTACCAGTCCACAACTCCATCCTCGTCACAGACTATTTGACCAAAATGGGCATCAAGTCAGTTCTTCAGCCTCCCTATAGTCCAGACCCTGCTCCCTATGACTTTCGGTTATTCCCTTAGATCACAGGCTGTCGTTATGAGACAATTGAGGAGATGAAAGAGGCTGTGACGAAGGTCATTGACACGCTCACACAAGAGGACTTCCATGGGGCCTTCCAGAAGTTGTTATAACGGCAAAACAGGTTCATTGCAGCCGGAGGAGATTAGTTCGAAGGGGACTAGAGTTTCATGTGTGTACTATCAATAAAAGTGCCTATACGAAAAACGTCTGGAAACTTATTTAATGTTTCTCGTACATCTGACTTAAACTAAGCCTGTCATCAAATTCCAAGTAGCTGTGAATTATAAATCACGTGAATTTCACAAGGGAAAGTATGATTCATAGGCAGAAACATGCTTACAAATGGCTAAATTGTCCAAAGTATGACAAAATAGTGTTTAAGATGAAGATAGGTAAGACAGACTCATAATAGTGAGCCCATGGGAAATGATGGATTCAATTAATGTGCTCATTTTGCCTGACAGGAAATTTACAATAGCGATCATTTATGATGTGAGAATTTTTGTGGGTGCAGCAGCCAAGATTGTTTTTGATGATCCCCCTCTTTCTAGGGCCAATTGTCGTTGACTTTCCGCTGGACGATGCGGGACGCCATACTGCCGCAAGGAGAGTGAAAATCATCTGTTAGTTTTGTTGGGAAAGCTGTCACATTTCCCTTTCAGTCCAGATCTGGTTCTCTCATATTTCCACTGATTTGTCCCCCACAAAGATTTTCTGTGAGGAACAAAGTTTTGTTGGGAAAGGCTGTCACATTTCCCTTTCAGGGGGTGTCCTCGTGGTGTAATGGTTAAAGCAATATACTGTGGAATCATAGTAAGTGAGTTCGTACTCCAGTCGCGCTATTACATTCACTTTCGGGCAAATACCCATGGGAAAGGTATGAACACCCTTATCCCCCCCCCAGCTATGGGTTAAATAGTACCACTACTGTTCTTCTAGGAGAATAAATTTGGCATTAAATAACCTACTAAGAGTTGATATGCCATTAAACAAAGAAACCAAACCAAACCAAACCATTTCCCTTTTAGTCCAGATCTGGTTCTCTCATATTTCCACTTATTTGTCTCCCACAAAGATTTTCTGTGAGGAACAAAGTTTTTAAGAGATTATGAAATGAAGATCACCGTAAACAACTGACAAAAAACTTAGTCCAAAGATTTCTAAAAAAAAAAAAATATATAATGATATAAAAAGGATTGTTTTTCGGTGGGAAACATGGGTATTAAAGCATGGAAATTATACTAAAAATAAAGTAATTTTTTCGGATTAAAATGTACATCGTAATCTTGCAAGAAAAAAATTCACCTTATTTATGAAATGACCTTCGTAATATTTTTATTGTGAGTGAATTTGGCAAACGTAGTCAAGGGCGAGCGACTCTAAGGCTCCCTTTTCCATAGCTACTACATTAAGATGTAGGGGGCGATACTCCTTTACTTGGATTAATCCACTTTACCCTTAATCCTTACCTTATGATGCTGAGTGTTAAACAAGGCGGCATCAAGTACCATTTTTGGATTCTTTGGTATGAGTCGACATGGGATTGAATCCCGGTATCCCGGCCCATTGGCGAAAACTGATGTAGATAACCTTAATAAATATCAACAAATCCATTTATAGAAACGGGGTTGAAAATCTGAAAAAATCTTTTTAAATTTGAAATAGAGTTAAATACAAATAACGTAATTACAATTACGAAAATTAAAATTCAGTAATTGTTTTTTATAAGATCTATAATACTTGCTTAGAACATTGATAAAATCAAAGAAAACGAGCTGACAAAGAAAAGAAGCAGAAGGAACCCCACAAAAACAATTACCGACGCCGACTACACTGATGACATGGCGATTCTGGCAAATACACACAACCAAGCCGAAACACTACTGCATAGTTTGGAACAAGCCGCCGCAAGCATAGGCCTCCATGTCAATGCATACAAAACTGAATACATGTTCTTTAATCAAACAGCGACATTTCCACACTATACGGAACCTCTCTGAAACTGGTAGACAAGTTCACCTACCTAGGAAGCAGTGTCTCCTCAACCGAAAAAGACATCGACACGCGGCTAACGAAGGCATGGACAGCTATCAATAAGCTATCGATCATATGGAAGACAGACCTAACCGATAAAATGAAACGCAGTTTCTTCCAAGCAGCGGTCATGTCGATACTGCTATATGGATGCACTACTTAGGCGCTAACAAAACGGCTGGAGAAAAAGCTACAGGGCAATTACACAAGAATGCTGCGAGCAATATTGAACAAGTCCTAGAGGCAACACCCAACAAAGCACCAACTATATAACCCCATCACGAAAACTATCCAAGTTAGACAAACCAGACACGCAGGACACTGCTGGAGAAGCAGTGACGGACTCTTAAGTGATGTACTCCTATGGACCCCCACATATGAGCGAGCAAAAGCAAGACGACAAGCTCGAACATACATGCAGCAGCTCTGTGAGGATACAGGATGTAGCCCAGAAGACCTGCCAGAGGCGATGAACGATAGGGAGAACAGGTGAGAGAGGTTCAGGGATATCCGTGCTGGCGGGACGACATGATGATGATGATGATGATAAACGATTAATTTAAGTGAGACAAAAGTGATTGGGAAGTAGAAATAATACTCACAAGCAAGAGTAAAAAAAGAATACTCATAGCATAGAGTTTATTGAATAATTACATGATAGACTATAAAAGTTTTTACTGCATAGACTATTAAAGAGTTCACGCAAGATAGGCTTTGAAATACTCACAGGGTGGAGTTTAAAAAGTTCTCACTGGATAAACTTTAAAAACGCTCACAAGATTAAAGCCTCCGGAAAAATATAAATTATGACTGTAAACTGGATCAGTTGTTTTGTTGTAAGATTCCAAATTTGTCCATTACAAAATGCTTGAATTATCCTTAGAGGCAATTTCACCAAAAAAAGTCACTAAAATGTGATGATGAAACCGACAAACAATTTATACAACATAATCGATGGTTCAGGGCAATGATATTAATCGTGGTGATTCGAGTGAAAGAAGTTCAATTCCAGTCAATATCACTGTTCCTATTCGGAGTCCTGTCATAGATCTGTCACATTGGGATATGTCTGAAGAGGATTAGTTAATAAACAATTGAAACTATTTGTCAAATTTGTCATATCACGAATGAAAATTTTATGAAAATCGCCATATGAAGTAACCTGAATGAATCTAGGAGCAGATGTTCATGTTAAATAATTGACAAATATCCTGTTTTTTGCTCTAAAGTGGATCTGATTGTGAGGATACAGTTCTAGAAATATAGAGAGAGAGCATGGAGTATGTAGAATTTGCTTGTTTGTTGTTTAATGACATATCAACCGCCTTGAGTAATTCAATGCCAAATCCATCCTTCTAGAAAAACAGTTGTGTTTCTATTTAACCTATAGCTGGGAGGATAAGGGGAATCATACCTTTACTAACGGTATTTGTCCTCGAGTGAACGTAACAGCACGACTGGATTTTGAAGCAATTACTATGATTCCGCAGTCCAATGTTTTAAACATTGTACCACGAGGTGATCACACCACGTAGAATTTAGTTGATTTTGTTGTATATTATTAAATAAGTGGAAGACAACGTTTCTTATAATACATTGTTATCATCAGTTTACAGTTGTTGGATTATCTGATGACTTGTATCATAAGATCCGAAGCGAAGGATTTTATGGAATCATTATGCTAAAAAGTTTTTACACACACATCAGTATGTATACTGTAATATCTATTATGATACTGTTTCACCATCGTTTACCAATAAAAACTTATGATATTTATTTATTTATTTAAAACTTAATTTTCCATCCAGGAGGTGTTTCTATTTCATCGCCTCTTCTTGGCAAGTGTGTGTGATTAGTCGTTCCTTAGCACTTTCTTCTGGAAGTCTACGATTGCGGTTCTGGTGATAATAAATTAAATTATTCACTCTTGTTACGTGATCACTGGTAGTGATGATTTCTGTGCCAGTCTCCTATATCTGTTCACAAAATCATCCTGTGATTCTTCTGTTTTTATGTAAAATAACTTTAAAATGATTCACCATGTAGTTCTCTTTTGATTCTAGATGCTCAAAAAAAAAAGATAATGTCACGCAAACTTTTCTCTTAATTCCTGATGTCCAGAGGTTGTATATTTTCACTCCCTTTGTCACCAACCAGAGGAAGTATGCTATTCCCTCGTTGGTCTGCTTTTATATTATTTACAATGAAATATAATTCCATTTGCTGCTTAACATCTTTGAACATTGCCGTCAGGTTTGGTGTTGTCTAAAGCATCGTAGGAGTATACATAGCATCCATGGTAAATGTTTTTGTCCATACGTACACAGCAAGTGAATAGAAATAGTATATGCCTGTTATTTACGTAGGGGACAGGCAGGTGAAGAAGAGGCTGTTTCCTTTGTATGTGTGAGGGAGTGGAAGGAAGCTGACATAATTGGGAGGTTGAAGGAACGGCGAGCAGACTGAATAAGAAAGTTATTGCACTTGAAATGTTACCATTAAAAATGTTTATTTAAGATTTTTTTTCTTTAAAAGTTTAATTAATTACCTTGGAGTAGTTTCAATTTGCTTTCGGGAGTTGGGTTTGATTCAGTCCGTAACTTCTTGAGTATTATTTTTTTTATTGTTTCAGCTTTTGTAATAATAACCTGATGCTGGTTGCTTCACTGATTGAGGGTTTCAAATGATATTTCTTTGAGTTTATACTGGTTTTTGGTTTGGGTCTTTTGATATTGTTTATTTTCTGCTTTTACAATAGAGACTTTGGTTGTTGCTGCTAATATTAAGGAGAAAACGATGTTTCTTATAATACATTCATTACCATCGGTTTACAGTCAGTGAATTATCTGAAGCGTTTTATGTCGCGACAGGTCTCGAAGTGGAGTGTTCTATGGTTTTACAAAAATATCTCTGTCTAGAAGGGAGCAGTTCCTATGATATTGGCGCTGAGTATAATTTCACTGCCAATACTTTCAGTAATTATTATCATAAGTTAAATGAAACCATACAACTGTACAAGTTATTCGTGATAGATAGGAGTACCTTATATGCCATAATCATGTGAAACCCTTCTCCCCACATCAAAAAAAAAAAAAAAATTCAACAAAACCCATTTTAGAACGTACAAAAAACGTGATTCCCTGAGTTCTACGTAAAAAATAAACCTATACTAGTAGACATACCGTTAAAATCAGTCTGTTTACTAGATGACAAGAAAGACTGTAAGTCACAGTTTCATTATGTAATAGTCAAGGGGAGGTTCAAATGATAAAACGACACAGAAATAAGTGATAAGAAATATATTGACCGAAAATAGTACATACACAGACGATAGCTGGGAGAAACCCCACCTCAGCTTAACAATCAGGAATATTACCGCTCTTGGTAACGGCTCGCTGAGACTGAACCGAGTGTGAGACTGAGACTGAAACTGAACCGAGACTGCGATTGCGAAGAAAAGAGCTCAGTTGGTATATGTCACATGGGGACGTGTCCATCTATTGAGGACACCCCAACACATTAGTAACAACCAAACTCAAAGAGAATATAGACAGGGCTATCAAACATATCCTAATTGAACATTTGATCAAACTCCCTTTAAAGTAAAAATAAGAGTATTAACTATTGGCTATTACAAACATATGGTCAATTATCTGATATCGCTTTTAAAATAAACCATGAATTTTTTCAAGATATAGCCACGTCAGTACTACTCTACAGTTGCACTACTTTGACTATAAAGAAATATTTGTAGATGTTTGATAGAAATAACTGAAACATGTTGCATGCTGTTTTCAATAAAACCTGGAAGCAGCACTTCACAAAATAGCAGTTGTACGAACATTTATTTCTCATCTCACTTCTGGTCGAGTCGGTTGGCGTTTTGGAATACACTGACTGCATCTCTGCAGGGGGCTAAGACTCCCCCAACGAGTGTCCAGGATATGAAACTAAAAAATCTGATAATGAGGCTCCAATAATGCTGCAACTTTAGAAAATGCAGAATGCCCCTTTATTGCCATCGCTCCAAGAGCCACTCTGGCCCGTGTGGCAGCACTTGATGGTCAAATAGATAAACTCTGTATAGTTACGATTAAGTGAATTGTTTGAAATAGAACTTTTTTGTTTACTTGTGCTAAACTGAATTGATTTAAATAGAACTGCTTTACCATTTAAATGTGTGTAAACAAAAAACTTTACTTACGCTTGTTTGAAATAGAACTATTTAAATGTATAAAAATTGATTTGACATTAAATAACTTATAATGGTTGACATGCCATAAAACCCAACAGGACCAAACAATTTCACTCCCGCCGACAAAAGGAAGCAAATCTAGTTGGGCACCGCAGCTGAAGTAAAAACTTACTCATAATCAATGTGGACTCCTACCTATAGACACACCAGTGTTGACCGATAAAAAAATTACGTTCATCCGTTCTTTACAGACACAGTGCACTGTTTAGAAGACTTTACCAGTGTGATGGCAGACGGGAAAAGATATATATATATATATAGAGAGAGAGAGAGAGAGAAACAGACACAAAGACACACAGACAAAGGGAGAGATTCCTTGCTGTCAGGATGCCTTGATGATAATGTTGATGATGATGATGATTGTTACATCTTCCCGGACAATCCGTCGATACTTTTCTCCTTTTTCATAGCAAACTCATAACAGGAAATCTTGTCAAGACACCTACAAATAGTACAGTGCGTAAGGAGGAGAAAAAATCATGACCCCACCGCTCAAGGGTATTATTAAGGGAACATTAGCAATTTTAACTCACGTCTAACAATATATGATGATAATATCTTGTAAATCACCTGATTGTCCACATTGTCCTCAGGTCATGTACTCTATACACTTGAGCATCATCTGATCTTGCGTATCATACCACCGCTCAAATTTGATCTTAAAAAGTTGATTGTATTATATATAACTGTTATTATGTGAGTTCATTTTTCGGTAGGCTATCGCTCACTTATAATTTGTGCGATTGGTCGATTGTCGGCTTAATTACGCAAAAATGAAAATAATATTTACGTTTCCCTGAATAAGATATGAGGGGCATACGATAAATTTCCAGACTTTTTTTGTATGGGCACTTTTATTGATAGTACACACATGAAACTGTAGTCCTCTTCAAAATAATCCCCTCCGGCTGCAACCCACTTGTTGTACCGTTCCAACAAATTCTGTAATGCCCCATGGAAGTCCTCTTTGTGAGAGCGTGTCAATGACCTTCGTCACAGCCTCTTTCATCTCCTCAATTGTCTCATAACGACAGCCACTGAGCTTAGGGAATAAGCAAAAGTCACAGGGAGCAAGGTCTGGACTAGAGGGAGGCTGAGGAACTGTCTTGATACCCATTTTGCCCAAATAGTATGTGACGAGGATGGAGTTGTGGACTGGTACATTGTCCTGGTGGGAATGCCATTGTCCAGATTTGAAGAGTGCGGGCCTTTTCTGACGAAATCTCTTCCTGAACTCCCTTAAAACCTCAACATAGTAACCCTAACCCTAACCCTTTGGCCAATCAACTCTGGTGTATTGACTTTCCTACTCCTCCCACACCTCTCATCATTCCTCATAGATTCCCTGCCTTCCTTGAATCTCTTATGCCACTCAAAAACTGATATTAGATTCATGCAAGATGGCCCAAAAGAAGTCTGAAGCATTCCCTACGTTTGTGTGGCATTTTTTCCGAGTTTAAAACAGAATTTAATTGCATATCGTTCTTCTAAAATGTCAGATTGCATTTTTGAAATTCATCTGTGACAATCAGATTTTAGTAGGGTGTATTCCAATTGCTGCTGCAGCTGTTCATTGAAGCTGAAATCATAGAAATTGGTGAGTCATCTCATAAGATGTATAGCAATAACATACTGAATTATCAAGAGTCTACGACAATTTTAAATGCCCATACGAAAAAATCCTGAAAACTTATCGTATATTAAGTAAAATTGCATTAAAATCTCTTGAAATGCTCTAGATTAAATTTATCTAAAAAAAATCGCCATTAACTTCAACCACGACCTCCTGATAACTTTAGAATCTTCTGTAAGCCTTTCTGACAGTCTCCTTGTTTAATTTAATAAATGCTGATGTTATTCTTGTTTTCAGTATATCTTAGATGCTGCATTGAGATTTCTTCGTCCTGAGGTCAACAGCGTCCCACCCATTATAATCAATAAGAGTGCAATTTGAGGAGTAAGGCAGACACATCTTCGAGGTGATGTAGTTGGAGAAATTTTCTCCTTATACAGAATGGGCTCTCTTGCCTTTGTAATATGGTAACAAAGTTGACCCAGGGCAGCACTACTTCCACAACGCACTTTGATGTCGACATCCATTTTGAATATGTTTATATGTTAAGTATTGCAGGACATTTTATGCCAAATCCTTTTTATACATATTAGTTGTCTAAATATCTGAGCTTGATGATTTTTATCATTAAGGGTTTTCGGACTATTGTCTTCATCTTTATTCCCACATCTTTATTTATTTTTATACATATAGTAGATATACGATTTTTAATGATTTCTTTATGAAGATTACATTTTTATAAATATATTAGATATATGATTTTATACGTACATATAATTTTTCATATATTTTATACATATATATGATTTATTTGATTAGTTTATTATATTTTATATTATCTATATCTTTTATTTTATTTATATAATTTTTTATCTTTTTTATTTAATTTTTTAAGCATATATTTGATTTTATACATACATTAGGTATATGATTTCTAATGATTTCTTTCTGAAGATTACTTTTTAAACAAGCCTCAGACCATTTTTTGCACACAGTTAAATGGTTTCACTTAATTGCAAACAATTCAGTTTAACATACGAACATTTTTTGTTTGCACATAGTCATTGTTTTAAATTCGGTGAGTGATAAAACGGAACGCAGTTTCTTCCAGGCAGCGATCGTGTCGATACTAGTGTATGGATGCACTACTTGGACGCTAACAAAACGGCTGGAGAAGAAGCTAGACGGCAATTACACAAGAATGTTGCGAGCAATATTGAACAAGTCCTGGCGGCCACACCCCACAAGGCACCAACTATACGGCCACCTGCCTCCCATCACGAAAACTATCCGGGTCAGACGAACCAGACATGCGGGACACTGCTAGAGAAGCAAGGACGAGCTCATAAGTGATGTACTCCAATGGACCCCCACATATGGCCTAGCAAAAGCAGGACGACCAGTTCAAACCTACATACAGCAGCTATGTGAGGATACGGGGTGTAGCCCTGAAGACCTGCCAGAGGCAATGAACGATAGGGAGAAGTGGCGAGAGAGGCTCAGAGATATCCGTGCTAGCGGCACGACATGATAATGATGATGATTATTTACACACAGTTATATGTAAAAGTAGTTATATTTCAAACAATTCAGTTTAAGTAAAATACACCGCTTAAATGTCAAACAGTTCTTTTTGACCTATCGATAGAAACCTAACAGGTGCTTCCACTCCGAGTTCGAGTGAACATGTGGACAATGGCAATGATAGGGGTACTCCACATTCGCCAAAGTTCCTCTATATTAGAAGCCTCACCATCAGATTGTTTAGTGTCATATCTAGAAAACTCGTTGGAGGGGTCTATGTAGTTGGTGTATTTTACAGCCTCAATCGATGGGGCCATCAATCATTTTTTAAATGTAAAATAGTTCAATTTCAAACAATTCAGTTTAGCATAAGTAAACAGTTTAGTTCTATTTGACCAATAGATAAGACCCTATCAGGTTCTACCTCTCCGCGCTAGAGTGGACATGGGAGCGATGGCAATGAAGGGGTACTCTGCATTCTCGGCAACTCCAGTATTAATAAAGCCTAACCATCAGGAGGTGCCGTGGTGTAGTCGTTATCGCCGTAGGAAATGAACACGGTGATACGAGTTCAAATCCTGGACGAGAATGATTGCATTTCACATAGCACTAATACCCTTGAGAAAGGTATGAATCCAATAATTCTCCCTCCAGCTATGGCTAAATAGTAGGACAGACTGGGTTCTTCAGCCATGGTTAGGCAACTAGTCTAGGAGAAGGAAAAACTCTGAATTCAAACCTGTTTAACTCCACTTAAAAATTGACCTTGTGTCATATCCTGCCCGAGCGGAGGGGTTGGTAAATAGTACCATCAGATTTTTTTAGAGTCAACGTCGGACACTTGTTTGAGGGAGTCTTACGCCTCTGCAGAGATGCAGTCGATGAATTCTGCAGTCCCAACCAACTGGGTCAGTTGAATTTGTGGCCATGTGAGAAAATAAATGAACGCATAATGTCACTAACGCAAATTAGTATTCCATACTCTATGAGGTGGACTAGATGTTTGGCTTTCATCAAAGAAGAAGTGAATTAGTCATCAGATTGACCATCACCAAAAAAAAAAACCCTCTAAAATCCTGATATTGGAGCTCTAGTGTGAACGCTAAGCAGTATATCATCACTTTTCCTAATTTCTGGAAAAGTAAATTGTATCATGGATTTTCTTTCCTCACTGTGTGCCTAACTGACTCTAGTTAACTAAACTCTGAAACAAACCAAACAAATATGCAAAATTAATTTAAAATGGTGACAATTGGTGTGACAAGACTAAAAAAAATATTCTGTTATGAAAACTTCCGAATGTATAGTCACGAATTATCTTGCTGTGCTTATCACTGGCCTGAAGATATGTAGACCGTAAAGTTCGCTGGGGTGGTAAAATACATCGACTGCATTTTGCAGAAGGTTAGACCCCCACCCCCGCCGACAACTAATGTCCTGTATGGTGAGGTTCTAGTAATGCTGGAGCTTTGGGTAATGCAGAATGCACCTTTATTGCAACATCTCTGGGCCAGAGTAGTATCACTTGATAGGGTTCTTTCTATGGATCAAATACAGAACTAAACTGTGTACTTATACTTAACTGAATTGGTTGAGATACAACTGTTTTGACATTTAAACTACTTCCTTATGCCAAACTGAATTGCTTGAAATAGAACTGTTTTATGCACAAAACTGATTTGATTGAAATAGAACCGTTTTGATATTTACTTGTGTGTAAACAAAAAGACTATACTTATTCTAAACTGAATTGTTTGAAAAAGGAACTCTTTATATGTATAAAAATGGATTTGGAATTAAAAAAAACTACTGTGGTTGATGTGTCATAAAACTCAACCAAACAAAACCAAACGAAACTTATCAGTTTACACATCTTGTATTTTTTCAAAGGATTACATTTTGGTGGTAAAGATGGCTATTATCTGCCAAGGTATAATTGTCATCGTACTGGAAACAAGAGTGAGTTCAAGTCTCATTGAGTACCCCATTAAAAAGACCTTGTGCCACACATTTTCTCTAACGAAAGCAACAAATTGGAAAGATACATATATATAACACGTATGTAAGAACAAAATAAATGAATTAAATATAATACAAATCTCTTCGTGAAATTTTTATTTGAAATATATATATATATACATATTATATATATATATTTTATGTATGTATGTATATATATATATATATATATATATATTTTATATATATATATATATATATATACATACATACACATATATGTGTGTGTGTGTGTGTGTGTGTGTGTGTTTGTGTGTGTGTGTGTGTGCGTGCGCGCGCGCACGTGTCTGTGTGTGTGTATTTAACCCCTTTTGTTTGCTTACACTATTGAGCATAAGTTTTGACTCGACCAATTTCAAATGTTTATTTAAACAAATATCTGGCAATTATTTTACACAATACCGTTTCTCCGCATTCTTCAATTTCATTTGCCGATTTAAAACGATGCATGCTATTCTGTTTCAAACCTTCCTAAATACGATCACATCTTAGAGAAGATGGAACTCTGTACACTTACGAATTGTTTCTCAAAACTAACTCGCAACCAATCCCAACTTGCCCAGTCAGCTGGGGGTGTAGAATACACTGACTGCACCTCTGCAGAGGTGTAAGACCCCACCCTAACGAGCGTCCTGGATATGACACTAAACAATCTGATGGTGAGGTTCCAGCAGTGCTGGAGCTTTGGGGAATGCGGAGTACCCCATTATTGCCATCACCCGCAGGTCCACTCTGGCCCGGAGTGGTAGCACCTGATAGAGCCCTATCTATGGGTTAAATAGAACTAACAGCATACTTATGCTAAACTGAATTGAGTAAACTGAATAGCTTGAAATAGAAACGTTTTTGACAATTAAACCGTACTTACACTTAAACTGAGTGCTTATGCTTAACTGAATTATTTCAAATAGAACTGTTTGTCGACATTAAAACTGTATTTACACTTAACTGAATTATTACATATAACTGCTTGAATATTTTGAAGTGGAAATGCTTTTGACAATTAAACTGTGTACTTATGCTAAACTGAACTGTTTTCAATAGAGCAGATTATTTACATAAAAATGGATTTGGCGTTAAAAAACCTACAGAGGTTGGTATGCCATAAAACCAAACAAACCACACCAAACCAATCCCAACATTGCAGGTAGCCAAATTATTCAATAAGGAATTCATTTACGCAAGCATTCCTTTATGTGCAGGATTTGACAAGAAGTCAATTTTAAGGCGGTTTGAATTGAAAGTTTTCCTTCGCCAAGGCTAAAGAACCTCATCATCATCATATCGCGCTGGTAGCACGGATATCTCTGACCCTCTCTCGCCACTCCTCCCTATCGTTCATCGCCCTAGGTAGGTCTTCAGGACAACATCCTGTATCCTCACATAGCTGCTGAATGTACGTTCGAGCTGGTCGTCCTGCTTTTGCGCGGCCATGTGTGGGGATCCATTAAGAGTACATCTCTTATGAGTTCATCTCTGCTTCTCCAGCAGTGTCCTGCATGTCTGGTTCATCTAACTTGAATAGTTTTCGTGATAGGGGGCAGGTGGCCGTACAGTTGGTGTCTTGTGGGGTGTTGCTGCCAGGACTTGTTCAGTATTGCACGCAGCATTCTTGTGTAATTGATCGTGGATCCACGACTAAAGAACCTACTATTTCCTTATAGACGGAAGAAAAGGAAGAAGAGATGGAGTTTTTCGAATTGAATCTCACAAAGTGATGATGTGAAATTTGATCTTGATTTGCTGAATCGATTTCTTACAACGATGACCATTACGCTGAACGGAGGTGGCTGTGGTGTAATGGTTATCGTCGCAGGAAATGGACATGGCGACACGAGTTCAAATCCTGGACGAGACTGATTGCATTTCACATAGCACTAATACACTTGGGAAAAGTATGAATCCAATTATTCTCCCTCCAGCTATGGGTAAATAGTAGGGCAGACTGCGTTCTTCAGCCTTGATGAAGCAACTAGTCTAGGAGAAGGAATACTCTGAATTCAAACCTGATAAACCTATGTATAGCACTAGACCTTGCTGTCTAGTTTAAGCTATAAACCGGCATACGTGCCCGGATCCAAATTTGGATTCGTGAAACTGCTTGCCTCATTAGACCCACATAGCACTTAGTGGGTCGATGAGTTAAACTCCGCTTAAAAATTGACCTTGTGTCATATCCTGCCCGAGCGGAGGGGTTGGTAAATATGATTACGCTGAACGCAACTTCTTTACTTAGGTAATCTAAAGGAGGGGAAGCCATATTGCGGCAGTTTCTAACTCATAATACAGAATATAGAATTAAAAACTTTAAAAGAAAAAAAGAATTTTAACTTAGTAAAATAATTTTTCAAAATTTGATTTAATAAGTCCAGTCCAGTCCAGTCCATTTGATAATATGGCACGGCTTGTTTAACCAGTCTCGTGATCGAAATAGTGGGACCTGCATTCATAAGCAATCTAATACATTTCCAAAGACCCTCTAGATTATCTACGCCGTGCCATATTATCAAATGAAGCAATAATCGGACTTATAATGAGTTTGAGCCCTGTAGTTCAATAACTACTCATAATTAGTGACGCAGGTTTAAAGTTAGATTATCCTGGAATTCTCGGATTGCAAATAACGATGAAGGGTTTGACAAGTTGGAAATTATTACTTGTGGTAGGAGGCAGAAGACTTTTGCCAAAGGGCCAATACTGACTGTTGTCGCATTTTCTCTAGGACGAAGCAATTAATTATGACCTTTATCATCTCAGTGATCAAATCGCTTGGTTTGGTTTCTTTGTTTAATGGCATATCAAACTTCGTGAGTTATTTAAAACCCTGAAAAATTCTTGTTGATGATCAGTTTGGATATCGTTACTTATACATCTTACTTAATGCAGTTGGTGTATCCTACAGCCCCAGCCGACTGGACTTATTAAATCAAATTTTGAAAAAATATTTTACTAAGTTAAAATTCTTTTTTTCTTTTAAAGTTTTTAATTCTATATTCTGTATTATGAGTTAGAAACTGCCGCAATATGGCTTCCCCTCCTTTATTTTATTTTATTTTGTTTAGAGAAACAAACTTTTTTTAATGGGAAAACTTATCTACATATTAATGTCCTAACTAAACAATGACACAGTGGGCATGGTTGTGGGTGAGCGCCAGTCAGAGGATTCCTTTGTCAGTTTTGGCGCAAAACCCACACAAAGGGCTTTTGCATGATTTTTTTTTACGAGACCGGAAAAAGACGAAGAAAGTCAAGTTCCCAGAGCAGTGGACAGAGAGGAGTTAGCGACAGTCAGGGAAAAGCGACAGTCTGAGAGAGGCGGCTGCTAAAGCGAGGAGTTGGGATTTGTGGACCAAGAAGCCAGCACAACCTGCGCAAGAGGATGAGTCAGCGTTCCCGGTAGCTGTGTGGTAATTTCGTTCGGGTACACAGATGCACCAGAATGCCAGAAAAATTCCTAAAACATCTTTTTTTTTACGCTTATACCTAACCCAAGTCCGTTCTTGTTTAATTTCGATTATGTATGTTTTAACAGATGGATATTTGTTAAACATGTGAACTGCCCCAGGCCGGAGATGAGAGGAACCACTAGACTTTCGAAAAACCATGAGCTGATATAAGAAGTTGAGATAGTGGGGACCGGCCGTGTTGGGCATATTCTCACACTATGGAATTTCTAAGAAGGCTTATTTTGAATGAAATAATCAGAATTAACTAATTAATTAGAAATTGAATTTGAATAATAATTTTACTATGTAAATTATTCCTCAAGTTTAAGTAAAAACCTTTTCCGCATATTGCTATTCCTGAACAAGCAGTATTTGTATATATTTGTATATATAATTTAACATCACTGGATTGTTTGTGCTAACAAAGTAATAACTCTATGTAGTTATTTCACAATTTTTAAATGAAATATATAAATATTGATTAATTAGATATTAAAGTTGAATAATCATTTAAGTAAATAAATAATTCCTTAATTTCTATTTCATACATGATAAGCACCAGGATAATTTATTTTTGGTAGACTTCAGAGGTTTTTGGAAAATAGCTTTTATCCGTCTAAATTGGAACTCACAGTTTGAATCTGATGTGTTCCTGGAAAACATCGCATTCAATTTCCATCCGTAACTTTGTACCCCCAACTACTAAAAAATGCTATTCCCAGTATAGATATATAACGAAGAAATCTTCAGTGCAATTTCTCCTATACCTAAGTATATCTTCTTTTTCCTTATTTTACCGACAAAATCTTGGGAGTCTTATTGTATGCTAACTGTATATATAATGATATCGATAACAACGGTACTACAAATCATATAGACCCTTAATCAACTCAAAAATTGAATATAGCTGGTTCGTATATGGAGCAGCTAGAAAATCCTACCTCAGAGCATTACTGACAATTCACCATGAGGGATCCAGACTCGTCTTAGGGGATTTTAGAACATTCCCAGTTTAGAGCATTTATTCTGTGGCCTAAGAACAACCTCTAAAACTTAGATTTACAAAATTAGTTCTGCAGTAAACTGAAATCTTTACAACCAATACGGCTTATGACTGAACTTGCAATCCCAAATAGGTAATAGCTATTTGAGCAGAGAGTAAAATACCATAAAAACATTCGATCATAGAAGACACAGACCTTTAACTCTCAAATATTCATGATCCTATTTACCAAACCCTCCGCTCGGCCAGGATATGACACAAGGTTAATTTTCTTTAGCGGAGTTTAACAAGATTGTTGGATCAAGTGGAAAGGTCAGCATAGTAAAAATTGTGTCTCTATCTCCTCGTGTCGAAAGACTAAACTCAAAAAGTCAATAAACGTTTCGTACCTGAACAAAAGAAAGCCGTCAGTGTTTCGGGATATCCTATGCATATCATATTTATCCAACCCCTCCGCTCGGACAGGATATGACTCAAGGTCAGTTTTTAAGCGGAGTTTAATAGGTTTGAATTCAGAGTTTTCCTTCTCCTAGACTTGTTGCCTCCCTAAGGCTGAAGAACCCAGTCTGTCCTACTATTTACCCATAGCTGGAGGGAGAATAATCGGATTCATAACTTTCCCAAGGGTATTAGGGCTATGTGAAATGCAATCAGTCACGTCCAGGATTTGAACTCGTGTCGCCGTGTCCATTTCCTATGTCGATAACCATTACACCACTGGCACCTATTTTTCTCAATATAGATGATCTAGTACTTCTTACAAATAGACCCACTCAAGCCAAATCTGCTGCATATCCTGGTGAAGGCAGCACGGGGCATTGGTCTTTAAGTGAACTCAGATAAAATAAAATTCATGTGTTCTAATCAAGGTGGTGCCATAAATTCATAGAAAAGTCCACATAACTCGGTAGAAATATCTCATCGACTGAAAGTAGTGTCAACATGCACATAGATAAAGCACGAAATGCTATTGACCATTTAGACACTCTCTTTATCTCTGATAAATCAAACCGAGTATTCTTCCAAGTGGTATTCAATTCGGTAAAACTGTAATTCGGTAAAACCACGTGGGTTCTAATGAAACACTTAGAGAAAAAAAAAACTGGATGAGATCTACATAAGGCTACGGAGTGCTGTTTTGAACAAAACCAGGATGCAGAACCTGACAAAACAGCAGTTGTATGGCCACTTATCTCCCATCGAAGTAAGCCGGACAAGACATACTGATCATTGTTGAGGAGAAAATGTCGAACTCATAAGTAATGTTCTCCAATGGATTACTACAAATGGATATACCAGGTTTAGCTAACCAGTAAAAAATTACATCCTTTAATTCTGTGTGGACATTGGATACCGTCTTGAGAATTCGACAAGAGTGACGGACGATAAGAATGAGAGAGACAAAATAATCCGTGTTGTCACTTCGCCTTGATGATGATGATGTTTTTTTTATTTTTTACTCTGTCTCTTCTTCCTTGGGATTGTTAGAAACAGGATCTCTTTTGAGCAGTAGTGTACTTTCAAAGGCTACCATAGATTTTTGAATATATGCGTCCTCTTTTTTGGTTATTCGGTGTAAGCAAATAATGCCCTCTGAAGGAAGACATTCATGTGACTCTATCTGCGTATAAACCAGTTTCAACGTTGTCGAAGCTGCCTCTTTGGTGGGGTACGCTGATGATCGCCTGTCGTGTCCACAATAGTGCAATACTGTCAATTATCGCAGTTTGATGTCAGACAATTTCTCACTAAACAAATCTCGTTCTCTCTCTCTCTCTCTCGTTCTCTCTCTCTCTCTCTCTCTCTCTCTCTATCTCTCTCTCTCTCTCTGAGATATAGCGTGATTCATTGTACTTAAGTGTTACACTGATGGCGTCGTCTCGTGTACGGACAATAAACCATAAACTTTACTTGAGTTATCCTTCTTTGCAATGCAAAAACGATCAAAGAAAAGAATAGCAAAAATATTCTAAGGGTTCGAAAATGACTCAAGAACCAAAAAGACTGCTGTAGATAATCCATACTAAATAAGCCAATGATTGCTTGGCTCTCTGCGTCTTATGGCCACTCAAGCGGTTAAACTCTGAGCGACAAGAATTAACCTACAAGAGAACACTTGCTTGAAAATGAAAATAAAATATCGATTATTCTAAACTAAATGGTTTTAAATAGTAACTGTAGTTTACAATTCAGGATCAAAACTACTATTTTTAGCTAATTATAATGAGGTATAAGATTAATCCGGACATTGGCCTAGGGGTTAGAGTGTTCGCTAATGGCCCGGGAGACCTGGGTTCAATCCCAGGTCGAGTCATACCAAAGACTCAAAAAATGGTACTTGATGCCTCCTTGCTTAACACTCAGCATTATAAGGTACGGATCAAGGGTAAAGTAGAGCAATCCAGGAAAGGAGTAGCGCCCTCCCCTACACATTGGTGTAGTAGCTATCGAAAAGGGAGCCTTTGGGTTACCCTCGACTATGGTCGCTAACTTTACTTTACTTATAAGATTAATTATAGATAAAAATTGTAATATATAGACAACAAAAGAGGTGGCCTGAGTATGACCTACTATTAACTTATAAGAGAACACTTGCTTGGAAATGAAAATAAGACTATATAGATTATTCTAAACTAAATGGCTTTAGATAGTAACTTCTATTTGCAATTCAAATTATAATGAGGTGTAAGCTTTATTTTAATTGTAATAAATAGATGACAAAAGAGGTGGCCTGAGTATGAAATTAAACTGCTTCCGTATGTTAGGTTCTATTTTTGAAGATTTAGATCATTGGTAATAACCCTTTGGGGTCACATTCATTGATCAAATATTTCCGGTTAAAAATTATTCGTATTCAATAGGATCATATTCACCCCCCCCAAAAAAAATTTAAACCCTACTCTCAAAAAAAATATAAGTGTGAACTCGATTACCTAACCTCTCGGCATAAAATAACCGTAGGCAGTTTAGCATGTCGTTACAATCAATAAAATGTCAAATATTCAATATGAACTTATATAGCTCTTAGAAATTTCATCTATTACATTACACATACACATGTTCATTTTCTGCTTTTCCTTCTCATTTCTTGATGGATTTTCTTTGTTCTAGTGATAAAATATATTGTCTTGTTTATTTAAAGGCACATCAACCTTTGAGGGGTTATTTAATGCTAACCTTATAAAAAGAAAATAGCGACACCATTTCACCAATACCTGGGAAGGATTAAGTGGTTCATAGTTTTTTCCTTGGGTATTAGTCCAAAAGGGAACGTAACGGGACGTTCTGAGTTCGAACTCGCTTACAACAATATCGGAGATTAGAATATTACCACCACACTACGGCCACTCCTTCCTAACTGAACCGAGTGACTATTTGTAACAAATTATTCTTATATTTACTCTTGAGCGCAATGAATATTTCTCCAACAAAATTTCTTTTACAAAATAGTATCTTTCAACTTCCTTATTCTTGTTGCTTTTGTTCACGACTCACAGCAACGTCAGCAAAAATAAAAAATAAAATCCAAGTGAACTACAATCTCATGCCACCTTCTGACTCGGTAAAACCAGGTTCTATGTATCAATAGCTTTATCAATTCAGCCAGGAGGGGATGAATAATAGCGACACGTCCAAACAAAAATCTGAAAAGCCATTCCCAACCGGTGTGATTAAACCGTAACAATAAGTTGGAATATGAAGCATTATACTAAACGATATTTTCAATAAAAAGCAGCTAGAATTAAGAATTAGATTCATAATATTGGGTTCCTCAATACACATGGGATTCATGTGACTGCCAACAACTCTACTAATAATAACGCTATGATCCTTTTTGCTTCAGATTTGAAAAATAGAATACTATAACAACTATTAATCTTTGATCACAATGCCTTGGACAAGAGAGGAACAATATTTGCGTCTTTACTTATTTGAAGAGAAAACCATTCAAAGCTTTGCCCAGTCGGCTGAGGCTGTAGAATACACCGACTGCTTCTCTGCAGAGGGGTAAGACCCCCCCCAACGGGTGTCCTGGATATGACCTCAAACAATCTGATGGTGAGGTTCCAGCAATGCTGGAGCTTTGGGGAATGCGGAGTACCCCTTCATTACCATTGCTTCCAGGTCCACTCTGGCCCGGAGTGGTAGCACCTGATAAGGGTCCTATCTATGGGTTAAATAGAACTATATACCATGCTTCTTTCACTTTACTGATTTTTGCATTTAAACTGCGTATTTATGTTAACTGAATTGTTTAAAAGAGAACTGTTTTGACATAGAGACTGAGTACTAATGCTACACTGATTTGCTCGAAATATAAATGTTTTGACGTCTAAACTGTGTACTTATGCTGAACTGAATTATCTGAAATAAAACTGTCTGACATTTAACTCTGTGTATTGCCCAGTCGGCTGGGGCTGTAGAATACACCGACTGCTCCTCTGCGGAGGGGTAAGCACCCCCTTAACGAGTGTCCTGGATATGACACTAAACAATCTGATGGTAAGGTTCCAGCAGTGCTTGAGCTTTGGGGAATGCGGAGTACCCCTTCATTACCATTGCTCCCAGGTCCACTCTGGCCCGGAGTGGTAGCACCTGATAAGACCCTATCTATGGGTTAAATAGAACTAACAGCATTCTTCTGCTAAACTGAATTGTTTGAGTAAACTGAATAACTTAAAATAGAAATGTTTTTGACAATTAAACCGTACTTACATTTAAACTGTGTGCTTATGCTTAACTGAATTATTTCAAATAGAACTGTTTTTCGACATTAAAATTGTATTTACACTTAACTGAATTGTTACATATAACTTCTTGAATAGTTTGAAATAAATGTTTTTGACAATTAAAGTACTTATGCTAAACTGAATTGTTTTAAAAAGAACAGATTATTTACATAAAAATGGATTTGGCGTTAAATAACCTACAAAGGTTGATATGCCATAAAACTCAACAAAGCAAACCAAATCATTCAAAGCTGTCTCAAAGTAGATGTAACTCATTAATTTGATAATGATTTATTACTGGGACAAGAAACTAAAAAATAAAAGAAAAGATTAATATAATAATAATTAAAAAACACTTTGATTTAATTGTGATATAATGGCCGAGGGATTTCGTTTTATATATCTTGTCTTTGGGTTTAGTTAGGCTGAGAACCTTTCGGCTCAGCCCATAGGTTAGTTAAGTGCAAACTTGAGCACAGGTGTTGACGCGCGTGCGGGGAGGATGTGTCGTTCACAGATGTCAAAATAAAAATCCCAGATAAAGGTTGACTAGTGGATGTGAATGACGTCATGCACCGGAAGCGCGCGGAGGATTTTGGGGCCTTTGAAAAAGTCGTTGAATTGAGAACTAGACTCTGAACGGGAAGGGTCGACTTTCGGGGCTCGCTGAAGCCAGACGGGCGTCGCACGGGATAGGGGGCAGATGGAAAAGTCATCATAGAATGATTGTGCATCTCTCTTCTTTATGTCCAAACCTTAAACTCAAAGGTAATAAAAGGTTTCGTACCTGAACTAAGAAGTCGTTACGTGTTCTTCGTGTTTCGGGATTCCTATGTTCTATGTATATATATTATGAACAATCTATGTACGTTTCACTTATCTGTATCTGGCTTTGGTACACAATGTCTTTAGGCCAAAGCAGGAGATGTTCCAAATGATCACCATTGTATTTGTCTCAGTAATAAATGTTGAGACACCCTGTTTTGATTAAAATTATCAATAAAATCAACTAGAATTAGGAAGGTAAAGGATAATATAAGTGAAAATGATTAATAAAAAGCAACAAGAATTACAAAGATAAAGTATAATACTTGTCAAAGGATTGATAAAAGCAACTGGAATTCGGTATATGAAAGATATTACTAGTCAATATTATCACTAAAATGTAACGAGAATTAGAAAGATGAATAATAATGATAACAAAAATAATTAATTAAAAATCACTGAGTGAATATGAAGAGTAGTACAAGTCAAAATTATTCATAAAAAGCTACTAAAATTAACTTTTTGGTTTTTTCATTATATGGAATATAAAATTTTGTGCTCATTTAAATGTAGAAGTCATCCTTGCATCACATCAGAAGTTCTGTTATTTAACCATTTGCTGCCGAGGATAAGGGAGTTCCTTCCTTTCCTATGGGTGACAATTTGAAAGTGAAATTACAGCGAGATTGGAGATCGAACTGGTTTATAACGATATCACAGTCCAATACGTTAGCCACTACACTACGAAAAATCCTGCAATTAGATGAAGGATAATTTAACCCAACAGACTGATAAAAAGCAACGAAAACTTAGGAAACGAATAATAATCAATAGTCAATATTATCAACAATAATTGTTCACGGAAGTTTGTCTAAAGATAAATAAAGTGTGTAAATAAAAAAAATTCTTGACACGACTAGCGTGTAAAAAAAAGATAACAGCAATGGAGGTGACTAACTGAAAACAGTATAAGATTTAAGATACATATTTCGTGGACACACCCCGTTTCTTTTAACGAATTAGGTTATACCCAAGAGAGTAACCTAACACAGAATATTCAATAGGAAACAGAACAAGTCAAGATAATAAAGACAATTAATTTTTACACAATACGAGTAAGCAACACAGTTCCCTCCTAGGCTATTACGACAAGAGTCATATGTGTTACAGGAACAAACAGAAAAGTCCATACAGCAAAAATGAGGAAACTACTTATTCTTCACCAATCTGGAAAATAAAAAAGCGAATCTCTCCATGTCCTTACTGGGAGGAACGAACCACTATAACGAAGTACATCGGGAGAATTAATACTTCATTGAAAATTTGTTACAAAAGAAAATCTGTTCTAAATGATATGTGTGGTCGGTGGGCTGATACACCATGGAATTTAGTAATTGAGAGCCATATAATACGTGGGGGTGGTGAATGAGGGCGTCCGTCCTTGGAAATTAAGGTTAAATCTGGTGCGTAGGAATGATGGAAAGCATAAACAGAAAATTTCGTCATATCAAAAGTTGAAGGTTAGAATTGTGGTTTTTAAACAAAGCCTTTTGGTGCCTTTTTCTTTGAACACTGTTTGGTTTGACAGATTTAGCAAAACACGCAGTTTGATTCTCTGAAGTTAAAAATATATATGATTGTATCGTTTCCTGTAAACAATAGTAAATTGATGCGTTGTTGGAAGCGGTGTGTGATTAAAAGTTAAATACTGAAAAATAAGAACGACGCAGTTATAACTTTTTGAGGTTATCAAAGCCTATTGTTGACCTTCCACTTGTGAGTGTCAAGATGGAAGAAAAATGAAAGGGCGAGGTAGATATAATGGAATATTGAGTAATAAAAAAAAAATTTTGTCGGTAAATTTTTTATTTAAGCAAGAACTTGTTTTGCCCGAAGATTAAATCGTCTCCAACTTTTGAAGGGTGCGTTTCGAATCCATTGGTGTTGTTTTTGGCAACTACGTTCCTCACCCACCATCCACCAGACCCACTTCAACTTACTAGCATTTCATAGCCAGCAACACTACTGCTTATGCACCCACTTCAGCATTGTATATTTATATATCTGCTATTGTAAATAAACCTGTATTTTAATATTTATTTGCGAGTTGAGACTCTTATTTTTCAACTACATCAGACAAGTCTACCACGGCACATCATCATTGATCTTATCATTCGTGATGTGAAACACAACGACCAGTGGGGCAGGAACAAAGATGATAAGACGATCAGAACGATAATCCATTTAACCTTTGTTCCGGCAAACCAACGGGTAGATTATCATCGGCAGCAACTCACTGGGACGGAGAGAAACAGTGAGAACCAGAGTTTTGTCAGAGTGGGACAGTTTTGGGCAGCCGAATGAGAGAAGACCCAGCCAGTTTGAAAACCAGTCAATCAGAAAAGAGTCCTGATTGACGCATCGACTGTATCAGTGATCGATCTAAGATACACGACTGGGGAAGGTGTATACCACAACGTCTGTTAACTCAAAGTCCTGTTTGTGAAAAAGATGGATTTCTCGGTTCAACCTGCCTGTGTCTAAAAAGAACTCGTGACGTGGGATAGTTCCTCAAACACCATGACAAGGGAGACCACTCCGTTTCGTCACCCAACAATTATCGTTTGTTCGCCTGTAGCTTGTCTTTAATCTTCTTTTCGTCACTCCATTCCTCGCTGTCGAAGTTATGACCCGGGTGAAATTTCTGTTTTCATAAATACATCATCAATTTCAATATTTTCTAAATATACAACTCGTGTATATATATATATATATATATATATTGTCATCCACAGTCAGATCTGTTTCGTTCTACAGAACTCTTCAGTGTGGCTAGACAGGCTAGATTCCCGAAGCTGAGCTGACTGAAACGCCAATCCAAGATTCAGCCACTCAGCCACAAGGAAACCAGCGCAAGCGAAAGAAAATTAAGCGCCTATGTATCACATTTGTTTACATATATCCGCTTAACGGCTACCTAGAGCTCAATTCATTTGAAGATCCTTGCATTACGCTAGTGGCAACCATATATATATATGTGTGTGTGTGTGTATGTGTGTGTGTGTGTGTGTGTGTGTGTGCGTGTGTGTGTGTGTGAGAGAGAGAGAGAGAGAGAGAGAGAGATGTTTTGAATAGTGATATTTAACAATATGTTCTAAAATATGACTGAAAAAACGAACAAACAAAAAACAACAAAATACGATTAGTTGAAAATAATCTTTTCTTCTTAAAACTGGTTTTTACAATCTCATTAGATACTTAGAAATTTTATATTTAAATGATGACGTAAGTGTTGACATTATGGTGATGAAAACGGATTCGACATATTAGTTGCTGAGAAGCTTTACAACATTTTAAATTAGAAAATCATTTCATAATTTATCTGTGCTGATTCTTATAATTCTTTCTTCCCTTGCGAGTTTTTTTTTCTATCATCTCTAACTAGAGGTCTTTAATTAGAATCTAAGTGACAGTGAATGTCTTCAGATTTCCAGGAATCACCTAAGTATTCTAGTCAATCAAAAAAAGAATTCTTGCTTTGTATGTTCTTCATTCTGACTCTGATTTCGAAGTACTCATAATTCAGTCGGCTTGAGCAGTAGAATACACCGACTGCATCTCACAAAAAGAGTACCCCACCGCCGAACAATTGTCCTGTATATGAATCTAAACAATCTAATTTTGTGGTGCCATTAATGCTGGATCTTTAGGGAATGTGGAGTCAAATCTGTCCCAAAATGCTAGAACCTGACAGGATCATATCCATGGATCTAATAGAACTGTCTTGCATTTAAACAAAGGACATGCTAAATATAATTGCTTGAAATAGAACTGTTTCTTCATTTTGTAATATAATGGCCGATGGATTTCGTTTTACCCTTTGGGTTTAGTTAGGCTGAGAACCTTTCGGCTCAGCGTGTGGGTTAGTTAGGTGCAAACTTGAGTGCAGGTGTTAACGCGCGTGCGGGGAGGAGGTGTCGTTCATAGATGACAAAATAAAAATCCGATAGAAAGGTTGACCAGTGGATGTGAATGACGTCATGCACCAGAAGCGTGCGGAGGATTTGGGGGATTTTGAAAAAGTCAGTCGATTTGAGTCTTGCCTCGGGGAGAAGACGGTTGACTTTCGCTTGCTCACCGAAGCCAGGCCAGTGGCCTTTGTGGTGGGTGCCACACGTGTAGGGAGGGGGGCAAATGAAAAAGCCAGAATAGAAAGAATGTGTATCTCTCTCCTCATGTCGAAGAACCTTTAAACTCAAAGTAATAAAAAGTTTCGTACCTGAACTAAGAATTCGTAAGTGTTTTTCGTGTTTCGAGATTCCTATGTTCTATATATATATATATATATATATATATATGAACATTCTATGTCCATTTCGCGTATCCATATCATGGCTATGTAACAATTTAACTGTATGTAGACAACCGACTGATTGAATTGAATGGTTTATGATACATAGCAATACCTGAAACCATTTAACTGCTTGCAAATGAATGAATAATATTGAAATAGAATTATAAGTACTATATTGCAATTGTTGCATATTGGCCCCCAGTCGAGCTGTCAAAATAAGAAATGCACCTGTGTAAACAACAAGTGCACCCGGCCGAAGATATCGGGGGATAACCTTGACTGTTGACGGGTTGAATTGAGTGCAAATGTGACGCTCGCAAGAAGTAGGTGGGTGTCAAATCATTATATAACCCCGGCGAAGGAAGTTCAGATCATTGGAGAGAAGATGCTAGAATGAGAACCATGTCCCAGCTGAGGCTGTGCCCCCAGACCCCCGGTTGAGCAGTCCAGGAGAACGGGAAAGAAATGCTGTTATAGCCAGAAGAGTTGGGGGTTCAATATGTTGCAGTTCTGTTCAGTCTCCAGCTCACCTCTCACAGATAATACCTTTCGAACTCTCTCGAATAAAGTGAGAGGTATTTTTTTAAAGAACTGTGTCCGCTCGTCTTTATTGTGTTGAATATGTTTCTGCATGCATATGTGTATGAACAGTTGGTTGTGACAATGCAACATAATAACTGAAACGGTGTAGAAATAATTGCAATAGTAGTATGCAAACAAATTAGTTCAAACCCTTCTAGAAATGAAATAACCAACAAACTAATTTCTTGCATATCATGAATATTCATTAACTTGTGTGCAAACAAATGTTTAATAGTAAATACTGCTGGCAGACAAGACGGAATACATGCTTTAATCAAAGAGGTGACACCTCCAAACTAAACAGTAGTTCTCTGAAACTAGTTGACAAATTCACCAACCAAGGACGCAGTGTCTCATCAACTGGGACATACATCAACACGCGCCTAGCAAAGGCATGGACTAGTAACGATAGCTATCGGTCATACTGAAGTCAGACCTGACCGATAAAATAAAACGCAGCGGTTGTGTCGATGCTGCTCTATATATGAGCAACATGGACGCTAACTAAACGTATAGAGAAAAAGCTTGACTTTAATTACACAAGAATACTGAAAGTAATATTAAGCAAGTCCTGTTGGCAGCACCAGACATAGCAGCTGCTGTCGGGCCACTACATCACGAAAACTATCAAAGTGAGACAAACTAGACATGCAGGACACTGATGGAGAAGTGGGGACGAACTCATAAGTGACATACTCTTGTGGACCCCCTGAAATGAACAAGCAAAGTCAGGACGACCAGCTGGAACCTAGACACAACAGCTCTGTACAGATAGCCTTGAGGACCTACCGGAAGCGATGGACGATAGAGATGGTTGGCGGGAGAGTGTCAGGGAGATTCGTGCTGGCGGTGCGACATGATGATGATAATGTAAACCATATTTCTGTATTCAAAAAATTACAGGCTCATTTAAAAACGTTATATAAAGATGAGTTTACAAAGCATATATATTTAATATATATATATATATATATATATATAAGGAATATTTGGCGTTAAATAACCTACAGTGTTTGATATGCCAGAAAACCAAACGAAACCCAACCAAACCAAACGAATAACTCTAGTCTCATTTTTAAGTCTCTGTAAGCGTGCCAAACAATTCATATTCTACGGCCATTTCAGATTTCTAGCAAGTATTTTTCAATATATTTTCTCTTTCTTTCATTTTCCCTTAATGATCCACTCGAGCTTCAAAATACACAAAAGGACATTGTTATATTTTCACTTCTCGTGAGTCTTTCTTACCAGCGTCATCTTTTTGTTCATCACTGAGTTACTACATGTTTCCTCAGATCTTAAATAAAAGTTATTGAAAACTATTATTGCTTTTGATTCTTATGCACCTGCTTCGAGTAGTGGTTTCATTATTCAGTCTTTTAATCAGAGGTTTGATCGTGGTGCTGGTCATATAAGATAACGCTGGACAATTACGCACGTATCGCAACTGTAATCCTCTTAGAAAACGAACTCGGCGAACGGCGTTCGAATACAGAACGCGACCGTTTTTGTTTTACTTTACTTTTATTCCCTTTAGGATAGACATGCATCCTTTTCTTCTCTTTCTTTTAATGGGTTATTAATGAGACAGCTTGAGATCTTTAGCCTTGGCAAAGCAACCACTCCATGAGAAAGAAAACTCAGACTTAAAACAAAGGAATCGTCGGAATCCAATCTTTCCCACATGAGTAAATTTGTAAGTTTTGTAATGTTTTTTGTTGGTTGTGTTTAGTGTTTAATGATTTCATTTTTTCTACTTGTTTCATTTCATTTCATTCAGGCTCGTTAAACATGTTGATTGCATCTCAGCATTTGGGTGATAAATCTCCCCGCAACGTATGTTCTGAATAATGTTATGTTTTGACCTTTTGACCCGGCCAAAAATGCCATTCAAGGTGGTGCACCGGAAGGAAGTGACACATCCCGGTCGCTGGAAATCGGAAGAGGTTGCGCAGACGTTGAGGCGTGTCTATATTACTGCGTGGGAGTTTGAAGGTAATATAAGGCCGACGAATTGAGGACAGTGGGAGATAGGTGAGAAGGAGGGCAAGCAGTACAGTGGAAGACGGAAGTAGACGCGATGAAGTAAGGAAAGCCAGCACACAGAAGATTTTACTCCAGGGTCCGGTTGAGCAACCATGGAGAACGAGAAAGACACAACGCTGACGGCCATAACTTCGGGGTCAAAATATTTCAGTAATGTTCGGTCCCCAGCTATCTCTCACACGCAAACTTTGAGTAACCCTTTTCGAAACCTTACAAATAAAGTGAGAGGTAAAATATTTTATAAAGAAGTCTTCCTGCGTCTTCTTTCCTGTGTGCGTCGTTTATTCTTGCGTCTTAATTATTATTGCATCGGTATGTATCCAGCATATATATGTATATTCCTGCATGAATCAGCAGATGACTATATAACAATAAGACGCCAAACAATCTAGGGTTGAGGTTCCTGTCTTGGAGTATTGGGGAATATAGAGTATTATATTTTCCTTACTCCCAGGCCACTCTGACTCGGATTGGTAGTATTTGTTTGTTTCCCATCTATGGGTCAAATAAAACAGAGTAAATATTCATTATATTTAAAACAATTTAACTGTGTGCAGACGGTTGGTTGACATCTCTTCATTGCCATTGTTCCTAAGCTCATTAAGACTTGGAGTGGTAAAACCCGATAAGGTTCTTTCTATGTGTCAAATAGAACGGTTTGACATTTAAACTGTGAGCAAACAAATGACTTATGCTAAAATGAATTGTTAAATTAGAACTGCTAGATAATTTAACTCTGTGCGAATAAATGACTGATGTTTTATTGAAGTGTTAGCGATACATTGCATTGAACTATTTAACTGTGAGTAAAATAATGAGTAATACTGAATTGAGTAATTAGTGGTAAATAGAAATACTTGAAATTCTTTCCCTGAATGCCTAAGTTAATATATTTGGTATAAAACCGCAATATCTGGAACCCTTTAATTGTGTGCAAATGAATGAATAGTGTTAAATTGAATAATTAGTGTTAAATAGCAATACTTGTAACAACTTCACCGTGTGTAAACAAATGATTCATATCAAATGAAATTATTAGTGTTTGATAGCAATAATTGAAAGCATTTAACTGTGTAGAAACAATAGCAATACTTTTGTGCCAGTTAGTTCTAACTCATTTATAAATGAAATCACCAGTAAGCTGTGTGCAAACACATGACTGATGTTAAATTGTGAATATTATATAGCAATACATTAAACCATTTAACAGTGAGCAACAAAATTAACTCAGGCTCATTTATAATGTTATCATGGAAATTTCTGCACAAATCATGTATATCATATATATATATGTATGAAGATGATTTAGCAATAAATAACCTACAATGGTTGATATGTCATAAAACCCAACCATACCATATCAAATGCATTCAAAATATATGTATAAAGAGGATTTGGCATTAAATAACCAACAATGGTTGATATGCCATAAAACTCAACCAAACCAAATCATATATTTTCAATATATATGCATAAAGAGGATTTGGCATTAAATAACCTACAATGGTTAATATGCTATAAAAACCAACCCAACCAAATCCTGTATATTTAATATATATGTATAAAGAGGATTTGGCATCAAATAACCCTACAATGGTTGATATGCCATAAAACCCAACCAAACCAAACCAAATCAAATATATTTAAAAAAGATTTATAAAGAGGATTTGGCATCAAATAACCTACAATGGTTGATATGCCATAAAACCCAACCAAACCAAATCAAATATATTTAAAATATATGCATAAAGAGGATTTAGCATAAAATAACCTACTATGGTTGATATGCCATAAAACCGAACTAAAATGATTTACTAAAATGATTTACTGCAATGAGATAACTGTGCGTGAAGCCATTGAACTATGTGCAAATGAAAGAACATCAACGAGAATTATTATTGGTTGTGTAGTAATATTTGAAACCATTAAACTGGATGTAAACAAGAAATAACAATATTTAAAATGTGCAAAAATACTAATTCGTGATAGATAGCAATAATTAAAATATGTGTGAAAAAAATGAGTTTTCATAAAAAAAGGACCCAAACATGTTACCAATAAACTTTTTACTCAAAAATCACATGTGCATAGAGTGGATTTGGCTTTAAATAACCATTAGGGATAGATATCCTATTAAACCAAATAACAAAACAAACCAATTTATGTTTTCCAGATATTTCTTACGAATAAACTGTTATGTTAAAAAACAACGTTTTTACTTCCTATTTCTTTATACTCACAGACAATGCTGCTAATAGCAAAGTACATCAATCAAAAATCGAATGCCTTACAATTTCCATGAGTTCATTGCTATCTTCTCCGCATGATATTAGTCTAATATTGAAGGTTACTGGCTATTCTCCAAATCAACAACTTAAGTAAGTTTAGTATTTTTTGTTGCTTTATGACATATCAACTTTCTTACGTTATTTAGTTTGGTTTGGTTGGATTGGGTTTTATGACATATTAACCATTGTATGTTATTTAAAGCCAAATCCAGTTTATACATATATATTATGTATATATTTATGATTTGTGAACACATTTTGTGGATAACATTCTTTAACAAGCCTTAACAATTTTTTGCACAATGGTTTCGAGTTTTGTTACTAAGTCATTTTTTGCGCACATAAGACGCTATCAATCCCTGATAAAATTTGCATACATAAGACGCAGTCAGGTGTAACCAGAATTTAAAATCAGTTATTTTTGCGCACGTGTTGCATAGCCGTGATACAACTATACAACCATACACATATACACGCGGAAACAAAATCAACACAATAATGACGAACGAACACATTTCTTTAGAAAAATATACCGCTCACACTTTATTAGAAATGGTTGCGAAAGGGTTGCGAAAGGGTTGCGAAAGGGTTATGTGTGAGAGGTGAGTTGGAGACTGAACAAACAGCAACATATAGACCCCCAGTTCCTTTGTCTTTAGCAGTACTTTTTTCTCGTTCTGCTAGGCTGCTCAATCAGGGGTCCTGAGGGCCCATAGCCCTCTGCTGGGTGCTGGTTCTCCCTACAGCATCTTATCTCCAACTAACTGACTCCAAACTGACTGAACTTCCTGTCGCACCGGATTATAGCATTGTTTGACATCCACCTGCTTCCTGTGAGGGTCGCATCTGCACCCAATTCAACCCGTCAACAGTCAAGGTTATACCCTGATATCTTCAACCGGATGCTCCTGTTCCAGGCCTTGCTCTCGGCTTTTAGCTTTTTGCGGAGCCCCGGAGCCTGTTCTGGACTTCGGTCCGGAGCGTGGCTCTGCAAAAGGAACTATGACAGATTCGGGGCCTTTAATTAGGCACCTAGTTTCGACTGGGCTACCTTCGGGTGGGCGAGCTGCACTTTTGTCTCCTTTGTTCCCCTTGTACGGCACTAGACCATGCGTGTAGTTTAAGCCGTAAACTGGCATACGTGCCCGGACCCACATTTGGGTTCGTGAAACTGCTTGCCTCATCAGGCTCACATTGCACTAAGTGAGCCGATGAGCAGCACTGACCAGCAGGGTTCGAGTCTCGGCTCGTTCCCGACCTCCCCTCCCCTTTATCCCCACTTTAATCGGCCTTCGGGCTTTTGAACTTGTGTCAAGTCGTGTCTGGTGGGAGGCAGCGACAAATAAACGGATGCTCCTGTTCCTTGATTGACGGCTGGGTCGAAGGTCAATATGTTACACACATTGGACGCTGTCAGTCTCTACTAAAATGTGCACATACAAGACGCTATCAGGTGTAACCAGAATTTAAGTTCAGTCATTTTTGCCTACATAGGACGCTATCGGTCCCTGCTAAAATTTACAAACATAAGACGCTATCAGGGGTAACCAGAATTTAAAATCAGTTATTTTTGCGCACAAAGGACGCTATCAGTCTCTACTAAAATTTGCATAAAGAAGACTATCAGGTGTAACCAGAATTTAACATCAGTTATTTTTGTGCACTTAGGACGCTATCAATCCCTACTAAAATTTACACGCAAAAGACGCTCTCAGGTGTAACCAGAATTTAACATCAGTCATTTTTCTGCGCATAAAGGACGCTATCAGTGCTACTACTACGGGACCGAGTGGACCTAATAGATATGTCAATGATGGGGTATTGCATATTCCCCAAACTTCCAAGGCTGAGTCCTCACCATCAGATTGTTTGATGTCATAATCAGGATACTCGTTGGGGGTCTTAACCCTCTGTAGAGATGCAGTCGGTGGATTCTACAACCCAAGCCAAATGGGCTATGGGTTACTTAATATTAAAGCCATCCTAGTTGCCACATTACCAATAGTTGTGGGTATAAGGGAGTTCATACCTTTCCCATATGTATTAGTCCAAATGTGATCAGAATAGTTCAACTAGAGTTCGATCTTGTTCTCTACAATGTCACAGTCCAGAACGTTAGCCACTACGCCACAGGAACTATTCACGATTTCTTAAATAAAACCTGCAACTAAGCCTTGCAAATACCCGTATATATCTAATATAATGGCGGAGGGATTTCGTTTTATATATTTTGCCTTTCGGTTTAATTAAGATGGGAACCTTTCGCTTAGTGCATGGGTTAGTAAGGTGCAACATTAAGGTGTTCACGTGCGCGCGGAGAGGATTTCATTCAGATATGTCAAAATAAAAATCCCAGATGGAAATTGAGACCAGGGATGTGGGTGACGTGTTTTTAGATTCCCTGTGTTTATTTCACACATCCATTTATCTGGCTATGTAACATATCTACACTAGTAATCAGTTATACTTTCACTTGGATGCTTAGGTTTAATCGGCTATCGAACAAACGGAATAATTTTCGAAGAATTCCCGAGCATTTATCATTCATGTAACTTCAACGCCCGAGTCTGCCTTAGACTAATGTGTGAATTGCAAGAAAAGCTGCAATGTTTTTTTTTTTTATATTCTTATCTATTATTAAGACGATTAAAATCCTCGCATTACATCCAATACATTTTGACATTTTACAGAATGTTACGTGTGGATTTCAAAACAGGATATTGCTTCTGTGTCTTACGCTAAATAAGAGACAGCGGAATTGATTAAGAAGGAAAATATGTTAACACTATCATTTTGATATTTATCTTTTTTTCTATCTTTTTAAGAAAGAAGTCCCTCTTTTATATGTTTGTTTTAAAACTAAGTCTTTCACTTTCTTAGAGATGGTTTGAGCAAGGTTTTTCTTTGTTATAACCGTTGTTAGTTTCTATGCTGAAATATTTCACCATTAGCTTAAGAGTTGCTAAACTTCCTCTCTTTGAGGCCAACAGGAGTTTTCCAGTATCCATGTAGACGGCATTATAGTAATTTTACAGATTTTATGAGTCCGAATATCAAATATATTATAATTTATATTTTATCATTTTTAAGGAGTTGATGGGATATTAGACTAGGAAGTTTTTTGTCTTAGATTTTGAAGCATATATTTTTTCCGATTCTAACTTATCTGACAGTGAATTGTATTGTTAAAACAGTATCGATTGAAACAAAAACCAAACAAAAAAAAAAGACAATAAGAAAAAAGTGATGGAAGACGGAGAGGTGATATATAGTCTTCTGGTATGAGTTCTCGTAGAACCGATAACAAGCAAGATGACCATAAAAAGAATTAGGAATGGTTTTTCACAGCAGTGGGCTCCATATATATATATATATATATATATATATATATATATATGTGTGTGTGTGTGTGTGTATGTGTGTGTGTGTGTGTGTGTGTATTTATATATATATATATATATCCAATAATTCCGTACGGGCAAGATGTGACATTACGTCAGTTCAAAGAATTCAGTGCTTTCCTTCTCCTAGACTGGTTTCCGCAACAAGATTAAAAGGCCTAGTTTACCTATAGCTGGAGGAAGAATTGTTTGATTCAGAAATTTCCAAAGGATATTCGGTATGTGTGTAATGCAAGCAACCTTGTCTAGGATTTGAACTCAGATATCCATGTTCATTTCCTACGATGATAACAATTACACTAATATATATATATATATATATATATATATATATATATATATATATATATATATATTTCCCATCACAAGTATCAAGTGGTGATTCCTTTTGGTTGGACGAATCTTCTAAAGGCAAAGCATAAAACAGTCTTTCAACTGAGGACGCTAATCTAAAATAAAAAAAAGAAAAAAAAGAAAAGATGTAGTATCGAACAAGCGATAAAAGAAGTAACTAATTCGGTGTATAAATTCAAAAAAAGATTCATTCATTTTAATACCGAAGAACCACATTCGTTCAGTTTCCACTTATTTAATTGTACATATCTATTAATCTGTTGACGCCTCTAGAGACAAAACAATCTCATCCCAATTTTTGCGTCGTGATTTTTACAAACAATTACCTCACAAAAAAGAAAAAACAACAACATGAAACAACCCCCCCAAAAAAAACAAAAACACTACATTCAATTTATGCCTTAAAGACGAATTCTAACGCAATTATTTATACACTCACATTGTGTTGAGAGGCGTTCTGCCGTAAACAGCTTAAAACACCTTCACTATTTGACTCAAAAGAAACTTTAAAGTAATCTATTTTCAAGAAAATAAAAATCTTGGAAGAAAGAAAAGCGAAAGAATTTCCTACTTAGATGATCACTGATTCTGCAAATAAAAATGGCAACAATATAAATAGAATAATTCCGAGTGCTTTCCTTAATCTTACCAGAAAGATGGTGACATAGCAAAACATTGACGTGGTTATTATATGTCCCCTATAAAAAAAAAAACAAAAAACGGCGTTATACTCTCACGAATTTCAATTTATTGTAAAAACGTGAGATTTTACTGTGTCAAGCGAATACAGCAAACAGGTACAAAAGAAGTTGGGGATGTAGAATACACCGACTGCTTCTCTGCAGTGGGTAAGACCTCTCCCACAAAAATTGTCCTGGTTATGACACTAAACAATCAGATGGCGAGATTCCAGTAATGCTGGAACTTTGGGGAATGCGGAGGATCCCTTCTCTGTCCTCGCTCCCAGGTCCACTCTGGCCTGGAATGGTAGCACCTTATTGGTTAAATAGAGCTAACTACGTACTTTTGCTAAACTGAATTGTTTTAATTAGATCTGTTTGACTAAACTGAATAGCTTGAAATAGAAATGTTTTTGACCATTAAATTGTGCCTTCATTTAAACTGCGTTCTTATGCTAAACTGAATTGTTTGAAAGGGAACTGTTTTTGACATTGAAACTTACACTAAACTGAATTGTTTAATATAGAACTGTTTTGACAATTAAGTGTGTGTACACCAAATTTGTATTTATACTAAACTGAATTAGCTGAATTAGAACTGTTTGAATAAACTGAATTGCTTGAAATAAAAAAAAGAATTTGACACTTAAATTGTGTACTCATGCTAAACTGATTTGTTTGAAATAGAACTGATTATTTGTATAAAAATGGATTTGGCGTTAAATAACCTACAAAGGTTGATATGCCATAAAACCCAAACAACCAACCTACAAAAAATAAGTACAAAACTATACACGGCAATCTGAGAAATGTATTCTTCTGAGAATAATGTAAGACATTAAAATTCGACCGTGCCATCAAATGGTGTAAGCACAAACCAGTAGCTGTCCGAGAAAATCAGACACGTAAAATTCTCTTTATCTTTGAGATATAAACGGATCACCCAATTCAAGATAGAATAGATTGTCAAGAAAAAAAAAAACTTGGCATCAAGTGGATTTTTTACGTTCCAGTAGATCATTGAAAACGAAAAGATGGACAACTACCGGGAACTTGTCAGAGAGCTGAAGGCAGGGCGACAGTGATACAAACAGTTGTTGGTGCCCTTGGAACACTCTCCAAAAAACTGGAAAAGAAACTGATGAAATTTGATATCAGATGACGAATGAAGATCATCCAGACTACAGTACTATTGAGATACGTTTGAATATCCAATTTCCAAAGACTTAAGGGGACTTGCTGTCACTCAGATTACAATGAAAAACATTTAAAACTGATATAAAAAAAACTCACTCAGAGTAAAACAAAAAAAGAGTATTGAATAGAACGTGCATTTTTCTCATTTAATATCTTTTGCATTGTGAAGAACGCATAATCTCCCTTGAAATGTTTATTTCGTTCAGTGAAAACGCCATGAGCCACTGTCCGAAGTAACATTTCAAAGTAAATTTCTGTTGAATGAACGCTAATAATACGCACATGTCAGCTTATTTGAGAAAAATGACAGTTTAATGAAGTTGATTATTCAGAAGAATTTTTATATTTCTTAGAAGAGATTATCAGATCTTAGAAATTTATTTCTGGAACTGAGTGACTAAAAAGTTTTGAATTATGTAAACAGAGAAAAATTGAAAAAAAAGATAATCCGAAAAGAAGAATTTAATGTAAGAGAAAGTCAACGTTGTAACGTTTCGGTTCAAATGAACCATCCTCAGAACTAGGAAACGGTGATGTTTTATTAGAACAGAAACGTTATAACGTTGACAGTCTTTTACATTAAATTCTTTTTGGATTAACTTGTTTTTCGATTTTCTCTATATTATTTGGTTCATTTTCATTATTTGAATAAATCTAATATATCGTAGATGACATTACCCCACCCGTAAATTAAATTTTGCATGCAATTATTTTATGAGTTTCATTTGTTGATTTCAATAAAATAAAAACCATGTATATCTTTCTCGCTTCAAAGTCTTTTGATATTCCCACACAGAAAAAAGGTATAGCACTCACTCCTCGCCCATATATGTATATATGTTGGGTAATGGTCAGGGACCTCGCAATGGTCCGGAATACTGGGGTACAATCTCTGGTCGAATGATACCAAAAATTCAAAAACGGTACTTGATGCATCCTTACTTAACACTAAAAATTTTAAGTGGAGCAATCCAGGGAAAAAATGTGCGCCCTCCTCTACACCTCGGTGTAGTATCTATTGAAAAGGGAGCCTTTGCCTTGCCCTCGAATACGGTCTGTCAACTTATTTAATAAGAACTCTCTATGACTTAAAAAAAATACAAAAACTTCAAATTTCTTTTAAACCAAAGAAAATCAATTTTTTTTTTTATTATTTCTTATGGAATACAATGGATTCATTGCAGATATTATTAAGATGTATTCATTACCAAGCTCTACGCCATAGAAATTACGTAATCAAGATTATGGATACATGGCAGTTCAATAATGATTAGAATCATATGAAACATTATTTGTTGTCTATCCTTAAACAAATTAAAAATCCTCAATAATTTTGAGTAAAAAATCCAGTACGCATATCATTTTAGGAATGTTGAAAAAAAAAATCCATACCATACCTAGGCTTGATTTTTTTCTTGACAGATAATAAATAATGATATCTCTTCCTATTGCATCATAAACACATCCTAAATAATAAAGTCCTGATATCTTTGGTGTAGAGGAGAATTAATTTTTGTTATTAAAATATGTGATGTGGATACTAATTTATGGGTAATATCGTATTCATAATCTCTCTATTTGATATTCTTTATTCTGCGAGGACCAATGCTATATTTTTTGTGAATTCGGCAAACTATGAAAAGGAAAAAAAAATTAAATGAGGTTTGGGATGTCTTTATTGGACTTTCTGGTGGCGCCTGTCAGTTAGATTTTTATATTTTTTCTCTTTTATTTTTGGGTTGCAAAATAAAAAGGAACCTGAGCTTCATAGGTGAAAATACAATACGCCGTTAAAAAAAACAAAAAAACAAACTTTCAATGAGGTATAGATTCTTTTATTCAATATTTCTGAAATTAAATGCTTGCTGGATTTCTTCCTCTAAATTATTGATGATCTTTTTTTTGGCGGGGGGACTGTAAAAAAGCGTTACCAGATTTTTTAGGCATCTCTTTACGTGTACGTGATTGTATGCACCATCATGCATGTGTGTGAGTCTGCAGAAATGCCTCTAAGTGATTGTAAATATTTTTGGTGCAAGCACATGTCTGTGCAACGGTTTGTGTGCATGTGTTCAAGAGCGTTCAAGCGTACACGTCTATTTCTGTGAATGATCCTGTCTGTATTCGTATGTGTGAACACGTCTTTGAGCGTTTGTATGGATTCGAGTGTGTACTTTCTGTGTATGTAATTGGGCATTTTATTCACTCGGGTGTCAAATCGCACGAGAGGCCATGAAAGCTAGAAGGAAATCAAAAACACAAAAGGGAAACAGACAAAAAAAAAATGAAATGAAATGAAAGATTTTTTGAGAGAGTGAAAAAGAAATATGGCACGAGCAATGAATAATTAAGAAAGAAATTAGAAAAGAAAAATATTCAGACGAAAGATGCTTTAAAGAGGAGAATGTTTTCTTTTAATAACGTTAAAAAATGTGTTTAAAAAATGGAAAAAAGTTTTGAAAATAAAATATAAACGAAGTAAGAAATTTTAAAAATAAAACATTGAAAATTTTAAAATTTGAAATAATTGAAAATAAAACAAAAAAATGGAAAAAAAAAATGATTACATACGAAAAAATAATGAAAATGTAAATAAAGAAGGGAAAATAAAAGGAAAAGAAACGGGAAAGACATAATAGATGAAAAATGAAGAAAAAAAATGAGATGATCATAAAAATCAGAAATGAACAGAAATAAAGAAAAATGAAGTAAAAGAAAAAGAAAAAGAATGCAAAATGAAGAAAAAAAAGAAGGAAAAAAAGGAAAATGAAAAAAAAGAAAAATGAAGAAGCAAGGAAACAAAATGAAGAAAACGAAAGAAGGAAAAAAAGCAAAATGAAAAAAAAAGAAAGTAAGAAAAATGCAAGAAGAAGAAAAAAGAAAGAAGAAAAAAAGAAGGCAAGATGAAGAAGATAGAAAGAAAGAAACAAAAAAGGCAAAAGGAAGAAAATAATTGGGGAAAAAAGAAGTGGAGAGTAAAGAAAAAAAGGGAAAAAAGTAGGCAACATGAAGAAAAAGAAAGGAGGAAAAAAGAAGGCAAAATGAAGAAAAAAGGAGGTAAAATGAAGAAAAAAGAAGGGAAAAAAAGGTAAAATAGAGAAAAAGGAAAAAAATGGAAAAATGAAGAAAAAAGACAAAAAGAAAAAGAGGTAGGCAAAATGAAGAAAAAGGAAAAAAAGGAAAAAGAAGGCAAAATGCAGAAAAAGGAAAGAAGGAAAAAATGGAAAAATGATGAAAAATGAAAGAAGAAAAAGAAGAAAGCCTAACAAAGATAAAAGGAAGAAGGAAAAAAGAAGGCAAAATGAACAACAAAAAAAAAGAAAATAGCAAAAAAAAAAAAAGATGAATAAAAAAGAAAGAAGAAGAAAGAATGCAAGATGAAGAAAACAGAAAGAAAAAATGAGGGCAAAATGAAGAAAAAAGAATGACGGAAACAAGAGGTGGACAGTAAAGAAAAAAGAAAGAAGGAAATATCGAGGGCAAAATGAAAGAAGGAAAAAAGAAGAGGAGAGTAAAGAAAAAAGAAAAAAAGGCAACATGAAGAAAAATGTATGAAATAAAGAAGAATGGTAGAGTAAAGGAAAAGGCAACATGAAGAAAAAAGAAAGGAGGAAAAAGAAAGAAATCAAAATGAAGAAAAAAGAAAAAAAAGGAAAAACGGGGAAAAAAGAGAGTAAGAAAAAAGAAGAGAAAAAAAATTATTTTATAATAAAAAAAACAAACAAACAAACAAGAATCAGCCAAAAAATTGATAGAATAAAACGGAAAATGGAAAAGTCTGGAACGGATGGACGAAATTTAAACATAAATTAAAAGGAAAAAAAAAAAAGAGGAGAGTGAGGTAAAAAAAAAGAGAAAAGAAAAGAAAAGAAACAAAAGAGGAAAAGAAAAAAGAAAAAAAAAGAACGTGAAAAAGAAAAATATAAACAAGGAAAAGAAAAGGGGTAAATAATAATGAAATACCTATGTACAATAAAAAATAGTGACAGAGACGTAAAAAGATTTGAAAAGAATCAATGGATAGCTTGATTGGATCGTCTGGCAAAAATAGTACTGAGATGTCTATTGAATCCTGAAGGAATGGCTTGTGAGTTCAGCACTGCCAATGATAAACAGAGGGACGTGCAAAAGATTAAAAAGATACAGTCAAGTACCAGAAAATACATTAGACAGATAGATCGGCAACCCGACAGCCAATTTGGCAGGGAACTAGACAATGCTCCCCCATCCCTTCTAGCGAAGGAAATAACGGTTGCCACTCGCATAAGGCAAGGTTCTTCGAATGAATTGAGCTCTCGGTAGCCGTTAAGCAGATATATGTATGTTGTATAGCCGTAATACAAATATAGGTAGAAACATAGTCAACAATTATGACGAACTTCAATGAACGAACGAACACACTTCTTTTTAAAAATATAATCTCTCACACTTTATTCTTGAAAGGGTTGATGTTGGTTGTATGTAAGAGATGAGCTGAAGACAGGAACAGACTGCTATATTGACCCCAAGTTCTTCTGACCATATCAGCACTTCTTCTTCATCTTGTATGAGGTTACTCAAACCGTGGGTCACTGAGGGCCCAAAGCCCTCTGTCTGCCGCTGACTCTCGATTCAGCATCTTTACTCCAACTGAATCAAACCGTCTGTTCCCTGGTTATATTATTGTTTAACACACACGAGCTTCCGCTGTTCTTCCGCTTATTTACACAGGTACATCTCTTGATTGACGGCTCGGTTGAGGGTCAATATATAACATGTAAACCAAACAAAAATGATACAAAAGTGTTTAAAATTCCTTCACTTACGCTAGTTTCCTCGTAGCTGTTCGGTAGAATCGTCAATTGACTTATGAGTCAGCCGGGTTTCGATCCCAGCTTCTAGAATCTCGCGTGTCTAGCCACACGGATGTGTTTGATACAACGAAACAGTGTGCCTGTGGATGACTTTATAAAATATTGAGATAAAAAAAAAAAACTACTGATTCATTTACATATGAATCGACTGAGATAGATGTAGACAAGCGAACAGATATAAACATACCTGCAATGAAAATTTCTATTTCTTGTCAGAAGAGGGACATCTTTGCAATTAGGATGTCCGTGAGACATGGCTATCTGCTCTCAGTTGACTCAACAAGTCACGTTCTATTGGCCCGGTCGGCTGGGGCTGTAGAATAAACCTATAACATCATTGCAGAAAGGTAAGACTCCCTCAACGAATGTTTTGGATATGACACTAAACAATCTGATGGTGAGGCTTCAGTAATGCTGGAGCTATGGGGAATGTGGGGTAACCTTTCATCACTATCGATCCAGTACCCCTTCATTACTATCGGTCCCAGGTTGACTCTGACCCGTAATGTTTGCACTTATTAGGTTCCTATCTACGGGTAAAAAAGAATTGTTTGATATTTAAACTTCGTGTTTATGCTAAAGGGACGATTTTGAAATGGAACTGTTTTTACATTTAACAGTGTTTAAACAAATGATTGAAGTTTAATTGAATTGTTAGTAATACATTATAATACTTGAAAACATTAAACTGTAAGAACGAATGATCAGTTGTAAATAGAATAATTCGTATCAGATAAAAAAAGTAAGACCATTTGTGTAAAAAATGTTATCAACAAAATGTGTTTAGAAATCATATATATTAAATATATATGTATAAAAAGGATATGGCATTTGATAACTTATATTGGTTGATATGCCATAAAACCAAACCAAACCCAAACCAAGGGGGTGTCCTTGTGGCGTAATGGTTTAAGCGATGGACTGCGGAATCGTAGTAAGCAAGTGCGCACTCCAGTTGCGCTATTACGTTCACTTTCGGACAAATACCCTTGGGAAAAGTATGAACCCCCTTATCCTCCCAGCTATGGATTAAATAGTACCACTACTGTTCTTCTAGGAGAATGGCTTTGGCATTAAATAATCTACAATGGTTGATATGCCATTAAACAAAGAAACCTAAACCTCAATTGTAGTCACAGGAATATAGAAAAAACAAAATTTATCATATTCAAGTAAATATGGACATCAGAAAAAATTTAGAATTGAAACTCAAGATTGGATTTAGCTTCCATTTGAAGCATTAATAGAGCCTCTATTCACCCGATTATATCTGTAAACCTTATTGAAAAAAAACCCTGAACTCTATCCATTGGGGGTGTCCTCGTGGTGTAATGGTTAAAGCAATGGACTGCGTAATCGTAGTAAGCGAGTTCGCACTCCAGTTGCGCTATTACGTTCAATTTCGGGCAAATACCCTTGGGAAAGGTATGAACCCCCTTTTCCTCTCAGCTATGGGTTAAATAGTACCACTACTGTTCTTCTAGGAGAATAGCGTTGGCGTTAAATAACCTAAAAAGAGTTGATATGCCATTAAACAAAGAGAGAAACCCAACCCAATCAAAACTATCGATTTACACAAATTACCCTGTGTAAACAAGAAACTGTACTTATGCTAAATCGAATTGTTTGAAGTAGAATAGTTTTTACCTTTTTCTGTGTATACGCATTAAATATAAGTAAGTGAAACGATTTAACTGTGTGAAAAATGAGCTCAGGCGCTTTAAAAATATTAATCATATTTAATATAAATGTATAAAAAGGATTTGGCATTAATGGACTATGGTCGATTTGCCAAAAAGCTATTATTTGTACATTTACCTGTGTAAACAAAAAAAGAAAAACTATAACTATGCTAAACTGAATTGTTTGAAGTAGAACTGTTTGATCATTCAACTGTGTGTAAACAAATGACCGATGTCTAATTGAATTGTTCGTTATACATAACAATACTTGAAAACATTTAACAACATGCAAACAACTGGTTGATAGTAAATAAAGGTTGGAACGATAAAATTGTCGTCCTAAAGAAAAAACAACACTACAGCTTTATTTTAAAATCTTTATTGAAAAATCAATTCAACTAACTTGATTATGTAGTTGAGCTGACATCTACAGGGTGGAATGATAAAATTGTCGTCCTAAAGAAAACAACACTACAGCTTTATTTTAAAACTTTTATTGAAAAAATCAATTCAGGTAACTTGATTATGTAATAGAGCTGAGATCTACTGGGTGGAACGATAAAATTGTCGTCCGAAAGAAAACAACACTACAGCTTTATTTTAAAACTTTTATTGAAAAAATCAATTCAGCTAACTTGATTATGTAGTAGAGCTGACATCTATTCAATGTAGCCGTCTTCAGCGTCAATCACCGCCTCGATACGGATCCGGAACTGGGAGCATGTCTCTTTCACAAGCGCCGGCAGGAGCCCTGCGAATACTCGGTGGATGGCGGCGATCAGGCAGGCTTTGGTGTTGTCGGAGGTCATGTTGGTGATGGTATCGACGTATGACCAAACGAAGTAGTCCAGCGGGTTCAGGTCGGGGGAGGAGGGGGGCATTGATGGAAGGGTACAAAGTCGTAGCACTCCTGAAGCTAAGCGTCGGTCTCTTTGGACTTGTGGGCCGGCGTTGAGTTCTGCTGCCACACCCAGGGTCTGTCACCGGCCACCTGATTGCACCAGGGGATCACCACACTCTTCATCATATCCAGGTACACTTTGGAGTTGACTTTCAAGCCGACTTGGAAGATGTGAGGTGGCATGATGTGGACGATATATCCTCCAGCCTTCTTCAGGTGTTTCTTGTCGAGCTCAGGAGCTTACACATAACTTCAAACCACGTCCTTTATTTAATCTACGTGGGTTGCTTGCTCTGATTCTTCTAACCATAAACGGGTAGAAGTGTTAAAAATTCATGTATTGTTTCTTGCCTTCAGTTAGAATTGAACCTACAATCTCCAGATGATTGACTCTCACGGAACCAATGCCTATAACTACTACACCATGCGTCCAGTAGGATTTGGCATTACCTACAATGGTTGATATGCTATCAAACCAAACGAAACCAAATCAAAACCCTTTTTATGTTGCAGATAAGCCAAGATATGTAACATATGGAAACCTACTTTGAGCTGCAATATGTGTTCCATTTTGTTGTTGTTTCATGTCTTCAGACAAATCAAGTTACATATGTTACTGGCATGTGTTATATACGTCTCTCACATTACATTTGTTACATAGATTTATGATTACAAGCGTTTGGCAGCTCTAACTGTTGAGTATGACTAGTATTAATTCAGTGAGAAGCGTGAGAAATATTACCAAACCAAACAGTCCAGCGCATTAATCACAATGACACCACAAACCTACTATATATATGTGTGTGTGTGTGTGTGTGTGTGTGTGTGTGTGTGTGTTAATATATATTATTTTGAATAAAAATTGTTTGCTAATCAACAATAAAAACAATCAAATATATGTATATATATATATATATATATATATATATATATATATATATGTATATTTAGGCAGCATTTCTTCGTTAATGCAAATTTCATTAAACATAATAGACATTTTATGTCTACATATTTTCCTTTGGATCCGTTCGAATTCCCGTATTACTTTTATCGTATTCGGGGGGAATTGATTTATGTATTGTCCATAGTTGTATGTATCCCTAGTACTTTAATTGATCCTCCCCTGATGATGGCCCAAAGTCGGGCAGAAAGTACTAGGGATACATACAACTATGGACAATACATAAATCAATTCCCCCAGAATACAATAAA